>CM024962.1:5075380-5559544 GCA_014282245.1 Rhododendron simsii
CTCTCTCTCTCAGAGCTTAGGTCTACATTGTTTCCATCTGCACTGCACATTTCAAGAGTTGAGTTGTATTTCACAAAGTAAACGTGATTCCATTTTTGACAATTTTTTTTGTCTAGTTCATAGATATCTATATCCTTAATCTTGAGCTTTGGCAAATCCATGCCTTTTCAGTGTGTCAAATTTATTGTTGGTTCAAGGCCTTCAAGGTACATAACCCATTGGAGCTCAATACCTAACTTAGTTTTAGAAACATATTTCTCACTTGTCACTTTCTTCATTATCATCTCATCGCGTACTTGGTGGTTACTAGTCTAACAAAATGTATACTTCCATTCAAAGGTCGGCTCATTCTTGATGGGGTGGTTAGGTGTTGTTTTCAAAGGAGATATATCCAGAGTTTCCGATCATCTAGCCGTTGGACTGACGACTGGTTACTTGGGAAGCCTCACAACTTTCAGTGGCTGGAACCAGCGAATGCTTGACCTCAGTGTTCAAGGCAAATGGGCTGTTGTGTTTGGGATTCCTTTAGGTAATGTAAGATGTTTTTCCTTATTTGTACCTGTAAATCTAATGCTTAACCTGGCCTCGTGAGAAGACAGACAGTTGAATTCTCTTCCCTTCGCAGTCTTATTGGAAAGGGCAACGAGATCCAAAAGTATTTCCTATAAAAACTACAGCGATTCAAGCTTTCACCAGACAAAATACAAGAAAAAATGGTCATGATGCTTCTGCATATATGTCACCTGAATAATAAGACAAAAATACTCCATTATATTGGATGTTCATCTCTTCAAATCACTATAGTACTGTAGTCCACAGATGTAGAAACGTTTTTAGATTGATCCAGAAGAGCTGTCATACAGACAGATGTGGCCATTTGTGCTCCTTCCGATCATTCAACCTAGTAAGATGACCAAGTCTCATTTTGGTATGCAGGCTTCATTCTTGCTGATTACTCCATCATCTATGGGATTAGGACAGCTAGGGGCTTCAAAGGGTTTCTGGAAACATCAAATGTACTCCCCTTAAGTGAGCCTTCGAGCTTTAAAAGCAATGGGAAGGTGGACCATTTCAAGCGCCAGTGTGCAGTCATGTTTGTGCTTCTATTGGCTCTAGGCTTGGTATGGGGTGCCTGCGGAGCTTTCGTGAAGAGAGAGTTTGGCCATGGTGGCAGTGGAGTGCAGCTATTGTTAGGCTGCATTGTTGGGCCTTTCGGTGTGTGGATCCGGTGGCTCTTAGCCCGCCAACTCAATGGACGTGGCTTTGGAAAATCTGGCCGGTGGAAATGGCTTCCCTTTGGTACTCTGATCGCCAATGTTTCTGCAGCTTGTCTCATGGCGGCACTTGCAACGCTACAGGAAGTGGTAAGGAAAAACCTTCTTCAGATCTTTGCATTCGGATAGGATCGACATATTGCTTCTTGACTCTTTTATTGCTTCCAGTTCCAAACACAGCGTACATACTGTCGCTGTGTCGATTCACATTAGTATTGCAGAACTGTCGGTTGTTTTCTTCACTTAAATGGCCAGTTCATGCATAGTTACTTGCACGAATGAGTATCATTTGGAATATTGAAAAGGTTATTGATTTCTTATTTTTCAGGTTAAAACAAAGACTTGTGATACAATAGCAACAGGCATACAGTTTGGGCTGTTGGGTTGTCTCAGCACTGTTTCCACTTTCATTGCTGAGGTTCACTTGCTGAGAGAGAGCAACCGGCCTTGGAGAGGAGATGCTTATGCCATGGTCACCATTGTTGTGTCCTTCGGCCTGGGCACCTTGATCTACTCTGTACCTGCTTGGACACGGCGATACAATTAGTATCCCGAGTACGGTGCTTCGTTTCTTTCTCAAGGCTGCGTTTGGATCGTAAATTTGTAGAGAGATTTATCTGGAGGAAAGGAAAATGAGGGGGAACCAAGTAATTATCTTTGGCAGACCCAATACAAGACAATAACAGAATAACCATTGCAGAAGACCCATGAGGGTAATTTGGACTAAATAATTCTTTCTTTCAAGACAGTTACTATTATTCTTGGTGTTCTGTTAACCCTTTTGTAATGTCAAATTTGTTGTGCACAATATTCACGACTTCTGTATAATGAGAGTACAGTTGTTATTGTTGGTGTTTAGCGAACTGTTTTTCTGTTAAATTTTCTGTACAAAATATTCAAGTATTTTTGTATTATGAGAGGGCTGCGCCACTTTTTTTTCCAAGCTCAGTGACCTGCATTCGCATAGCATCCGAGCTTTTCATTGCTGAGATGAAATCTGAACCATTAAATTGCCGAACGGGCGGCTCGGATGGTGCTGTGCACCAGCTGCACAAAACGGCCCCCCTATATGTTAGTGTTTGGGAACTTCAACTTTTTGGTTATAAATTGTCAATTTTGGGTAAAGCGAAGATCAAGTATGATTCAAAACTACAGGGGACAGATTTTCCAAGAAGGAAAGAAGCAACTCATGACTATTGAAGGGTTCTCTATATCTGTCCGAAGGAGTAGCGGCATGTATTTCAAGATGAAGGGAAGCTTTTTCTTCCTTTCTTTGTTTGGGAATGGGTTGGTCGGAAGGGTGTAAACAAGTCGAGCTCGTTCACTAAACGAGCATATAAAACTCGAGCTCAGCTTGTTTATAAATAAACGAGGCGAGTTTTTTTTAGCCGCGCAGAGCTTTACAATGTTGAGCTGAGTTAATTTCCTACACAAGCCTAAAACTCAAGCTCGTTAATACGTGTGTAGTTGAGAGCTAGAGGGGTGTGCGAAGAAAAAATATCGAACAGCGGGAAAGTTTTTAGTAACTTCAAGGCTGCCTCTGGCGCCTCAGCCAGCAGTTAGTATTGCCAAAGGTGGTTTGCGGAGGCATGAGTAAGCTAATTTGTGAACGAGTACTGCTACAGGTACCGATGGTTACCGTACAGACGGCATACCGATGGCCATGTGGGGCCCCTATGGGTTTCGCATGGAAAATCCGAGCCGTTCAATAATTTTAAAACAAAAAACCGGGTGAGTATTGCGGAAAATCAGCTCAATCCAGTATGTACAGGAGTTCGATCCAAGCTTCCCATTTTTCCCGATTTTTATAAAATGGAAAGATTGAATCTAACACTTACACATATCGGATTGAACTGATTTTTCTCAATGCCCACTCGGTGTTTTTTTTAAAATTATTGAACAGCTCGGATCTTCCGTGTGAGACCCAAAATAGACCCCGCACGGCCGTCGGTACACCATCGGGATGCAAACCGTCAGTCCTCGTATCTTTTTCGTTTGTGATCAATGATATGAGTCCTCAAAAAACAAAGAAAACTAGTTGAGTCGGGCATTGCTCAAACAACTGATGTGAACCAATTCGAGCCACTGATGATCAGGCAATATAAAGCAATGAACCAATTATATATACTATTGATGTACAGTAAGTACTAATTATATGTAGTACTGTTTATCAATGATGTAAGCAGTCTTCTTACGCCTATAAAATGAGACCTTTGCCCAGTGTAATATCCAAGTTAATGAAATTAGTAGTTTCCCAATATATCCTGTGTCTTATATTCACTCTCTTTGATCTAACCTACGTTGTGTTTGCCTGCTGAGATGTTGAATATCAGTATATGACAGTGAAGCCTTCCGACAAAAGGAGAAGGGAACCAATTACCTAAAACCACGAGCGCGCCTTTGGGATCATTGACAACAATTACCCAAAACCAGTTTCTCATAATCATATAGCTGAAATCAAAAACAAAGGAGGAAAACTGAATTCGCAAGAATCCGAAGAACAGTCTTTAACTGAGAGTTCAATCAAATAAAACTTCAAAAAGCAACACGAAACAAATCAAATCTCAGTGATTCCTAAAGACAAAAATCTGAATAAACAGGTGACAACGGTTGCGTATCTTAACTAAGCACGAGTGCCCCTATTCAGACTAACCATGCGGGTTGTACCGTCCATCTGGGACGCCCTCCCGGAACCAGTCTGATAAGTTCTTCCACCTCCCCCGTACGCAGTATCCTGATATCGTGTGCTCTGATACCCCGAAGAGTACCCTCCCGTTCCTCCACGTGGCTGCCCCCGCTGGTCCCTACCATATCCTCCCCCAGAATTCTGACCTCCGCCCAATTGCCTATACCCAGTTCGCCCACCGCTACCTCCTTGCCTTCCCTGTGAGAAAGACCAATTCTCTTGCCACTTATTGCCACCACCGGCGGCAGCAGAGGCATAATCTTGACCATCCCTCCTCCTCAATGGAAGGGTGTCCAATCCGCTGCCACCCCCTGTCCTAGCTTCCATGGCCCTCTCGTTACTTTCCGCGAGGATCGATAGCTTCTCTGTCAGTTGGAATGCCAAAGCCTGCAATCTAGTGTGCTCGACATCATGGAAAACCATAGCCCGCGTGGGTTGGTCCCAACTCGCATGTAGCTCCTCAGTTATCATCATTTTGCTCACAATACTATGGGTCTGGGCGTCGGAAAGATCAAACATCTTCGCGAGTTGGTCAAGGCTTAACGACTCATAAGCAGATGCATAGGTGAAGAGATAGGTCCTAAGGGCCTCTTCCTTAATCCTTCCCCTAAGCATCTCTAGAACCCTCTCTCTGTTCCTTAGGAGCTTCCATGCTTCAAGGGAGTCAATTACATTGAATGCCGTCTCAAAATCTCCCTTGGTAAGGGCCCTGGTGGCTGCCATTACGTGGTCCCGGACGTTTTCAGGTGGGCCTGTGAACGTTTGCCTCTCATTCACCTCAAGCAACCGCCGGAAGTTCTTGCTTATGACCCTGCGCTTGGCGTCATGGACATTGGCGGCCATGTTGGGGACCTCCAGCAGCATGGCACATATCAGGTGGACCGCCTCCAGCAGCTCTAGGTTTATGTGCATGTGGTATGGCATCTGCCGTCTCCTTTCCAACCGTTCCTGACAAAATTCAAACCCCAAAGTCAGACCTACCCATGAACAAAGGGATTAAAAAATCATTCACAATATCAATAGAAGTAGAAACAGTGTCATACAACACATCTATGGAAACTCTAGGAAATTTTCCTTCGTCCACAAATGACATGCCCAAAAATACTAATCTTCTGAGAAAGGAAGGGGAAATACGTGGTAAATGGTAATATGTGAAATTTCATCCGGAAAAGTGTTTCACAATGGATATTGCATTTTTCCTCGTAGTCCATAGGAATTTTTCTGCAGACACTACCATGAAATATGCTGGACAAACAGATAATTCCTAGCAAGGACCAATGATATTATGATCATCAATTTAATCCCTTGATCTATTCCTAAGTGCAACTGTCCTATTCCCTACCATGGGCATATTATAACCAGCATTCCACAACTTTGCTACCATTAGCTTTGTCTCTCCTCAACTAACACAAGGTTAAAAGTCATCATCCAAGCATCCACGTCACAAAGAACTATCTACTCAGAACAGAGAGAGACCTACTCTAAGACTCTGCATGATGGGTTTCTGAAGAAAGTTATCACTAAATATTTGGACAAAAGGAGATGCCTGCAACAGTTGGATGGACATGTACTCGTTGCAGTTCAGAAAGACCAGAATAAAAGCAATGAATGCTGCTCCAGAAGTAACGTCAACACAATAAGCATGCAACTCCAAATGAAGTAGCATGCATAAGTTATAACATAATCGTAAGTCTAACTCCTCCCACGAGGCCCCTGATCATCATAAGAATACAAAAAAAATCAGCCATTACAACTGTGTATTAACACATCATTTTACACGATGGAAGGCTATCATGGCCAAACAGCACAACCAATTCCCCATGTTGGACTTCGCGAGAACACGACCATTTCCAAATCGGAATGGACATATTTCCCCATAAGATGCACTCAAACAAAAGCTAATTTGGAGAAAATAAAGCCTTCCAAACTAATGAAGCAAGTGTATGTTACTTCACTATGCATGAAATTGTGAACATCCTGGCAAGATTATGCATATGTACTAAAAAAACTCCATAGGCAGCATCTATTAACTACCACTTAGCCCCAAAATTAAACAAATGAAGTAGCCATCTACCCCTGATTCTGGCAGAGACGTCCATCAAACTCCAAGTATTGCAACCAGAAGAGAAAAAAGTTTGGTGATCATAAATTTTGAAAGGCAATGTAAATGTAAATTACATCAAACAAGAGATCAAGACCTGTTCAGGAGTCTTCTCATGATAACGGTTTTGGGAGACACCTTGTGCAAGTAATTCCTTCACCCTGCCACCCGAATACAGTTCAGAAAGGCAACTGTGTCCCTCTGCAATGAGTCCCACCCTAAATGCACACAAACCAAGCTGTGCCATGGCTCTGTTATAGAGTATCTGGGTGGAAATATCCATGTGCTGAATATTATCCTGCAAGTGACTCATCAACAACAAATCGCGTGATGTTGAAAATTCATCTAGTATAGCATGGTGGTAGATATCACAAAGCATTGCTCGAGCCTTGGTCCGCTCATCACCAGACTTGTAAATGAGGGAAACTAGGATATCCATCATTGCCCTGCTGCTCTCTGGAAACGTGGGTTTGCGTGGGACAATTTCAGGAGTAACAACAAATGCAGGTGGGCCCCTAATCTCTTCGGCCGCTTTGGGTTCATCACCTGCCTCTGTTTCTCCGTTCTCTCCAGCTTCCGTCATCTCAGCCAATTTCCTCATAGCATCGTAGACTTCCTGTGGCTTATAATAGATGAGTTCAACCCGCTTTAGTGCCACCTTTGCAGCAGCCTTGTAATCCCCAGCACGTTCCAGATATTCCTGAACATTCTGCGCAAGAACCAAGAATATCGGTTCATCCCTTAGCCTCTCAACATACTCACGAGTATGAGGATCAATACACTGCAAACTCTTAAAGAACTCAACATCTATTTTCTCAAGAAAGGCCACCAAGTTTCCCCAAACATGAATTGTCCCCTTGAAATCCGTTCCTTTTCGGGTTTCATCCTCTTCAGGCTCCACAGCATCATGAACTACAATGTTTGGATGGTGGACGAGTATATCCAGTATAGCAAGCATATTCTGCACACACTTCTTCCACACATTTATTGGCATGTGCCCGCTTAGACTTGAATTCACATCAAATTGAGCAGAAACAACACTGAATAGTATCTCAAGCTTCTGAGCAGGGGTCTTAGCCACCTTAGTGAGGAAGGTGAGCTGTTCAACCAGCTCGACCCTACCTGTCCCCTTCCTACCCCGGGCGGCCACAATCTCTTTGAACTTTTTGTTAACTATATCCCATGTGATCTCACTAGGGTCTTTCATAAATTGCTTGTCCATGATCTTATCTTTCCTACTTAACATCTTCTCCCACACACCACCATCACCACCTCTGCCTTCGCCTTCGTCCTCATCTCCGGAATCAGACCCCATGACAATCTTAGTCGGATCATCTTCAATATCTGAAAGCTCCGATTCAGACTCTTCAGTCGGCACATCACTCCCTTCATCTTCGATCTCAGGATTCTCCCTGAATTTATTAATCAAGTCTTCGTACTGCTTATTGTTCTTCTTCAGTTTTTGTTTCATTGAATTCAAGGCCTTAGCATTGCTACTACTCATCTTCTTCTTAGCTTCCTTATTAGCTAATGCCTGATTCAAGAAGTCCTCCAGCATAACAAGAGTTTTTATGTACAGAGTTGGAACCTTATCAGATTCCATAACTCGCATAACCTTCTCGAGCTGCTTATTAATCTTGTCAAAGCTCTCTTGCAAGCTAACCCAGTCATTAATCTTCATAGCATTCTTCATCTGATCAACAGTAGAAGACATCTCCTCGAATCGTTTATCTTTGGCAGATCGAACAATGCGCTTCTGCGCATCTGAGTCGTCGCTGTCACTAGCATTTTCCTTCAAGTACCTGCTACCGGCAGTCGCAGCTGAAGCCTCAACTGGTCCAACTTCACTGGTCTCCGAATCATGTTCACTCTCTTCTTCCTCAGAATCGCTACCACCCTATAATATACACAACATAACAAAAATGAGCAGCTGACCATAAAAATACTCACCACCACACGTATGGGGAATGCGAAATTCGCCCGAATGTAAAAATAACACAAGTGGAATCGGACGTCACGAACCTGAGTCCAAAACCTTGAAGCCATTTTCTGTGCTGAGTTATAATCCAATGAATCAGAAGTCACAACCACCTACACATGAGAAATAAAGAATTTTACATATGCCTTCATCAAACTAAAGCAGGAGAATTAAATATGTCCATGATTGCTCTGAGACATGTCTATGAAATACTGCCTAGACAATTGCACAACAAAATTTGTACAGGGACGGTTCCAAATAAACTCAAGCATCCAAAAGAACATTGTAAAAAAGTAGGGCCAGCCCCGGGTGGAAATTTCATACCTTGTGGCTTGTGCATATATAAACTTTCAAAAATACTTTAGACTTAGATTTTAATATCTTCTGATAATTTTATAGTTGTAGTAACTTATTTACGTACAATATAAAATTATATTTGCAATTCTAAACCTGTACAATAGCATAAACATCTAATACTTACTCATTAAGGCTCGTGAACAAGTTCTAGCTCGACTCAAACCTAGGCAAGCTCAGCTTATCAAATTTTCATTGAGTTCGAGTTTGCTTAAAAACTTAGGAACCTGGATATTCAAAAGCCAAAAGCCCGGCTCGTTTGCAGCCCTACAGATTTCTCTGAGACATGTCTGTAAATGTCTCATAATACTGCCCATACAATTGCACATCAAAATTTGTAACCGGATGATTCCAACTCAACTCAAGCCTTAAAAAAAAAATTCATTGTAAAGAAGCAGGGACCGGCCCTGGATGGTACTCTTGCAGCATATGCGCCCAAATTGATTCACTTCTGGCGTGTGGATCGGACATTCTCATACCAGGAGTGTTGTTTATTTACTAAATCCCAAAGATATCATTTTTAAGCATCTAAATTACCGGGGAAAACACGGCAAATCGGAGAGGGAGGCCGTGAGAGAGAGGGGGGGAGACGAACACAGATACGAGAGAGAGAGAGAGAGAGAGAGAGAGAGAGAGGTACCTGCTCGATTGAAGATTAGGACTGCAGCCGATTACAGAGGAAAACCCTAGATGGTGTAGAAAGAGAATATATATTGCAATAATTTCAATAAGAACCCCCAGAACTTTATCTGTGTCACAAATTACTTCCCGTGCTTTTTACTTTTGTCAATTCAGTTTGGGTTGTTCGACTGGATAAGTCAAAATAAAATTTTTTTATACTTATTCAATATTTTCTGTATTTGTTAGCTTATCGTTAACTTTTTGTAGATCGTTGCTTCGCTATGACAAGAGAAATCTAAAAGTGTAAAATTATGATTGAAACCCAAATTATTTTGAATAAATACAAAAAAATTGACTTATTGGCTTATTTTTGTATTTATTAAAAAAATTAGGTTTCAATCATAATTTTTTATTCTTTAGATTTCTCTTGTCGTGAATAAACAATAATTCATAAAAGTTGACAAAAAACTAATAAATGAAAAAAAAAATTGAATTAAAGACCAAAAAATAAGGAGTAAATTACAGTAAACCCCCCTCAACTAACTCAAATTTTCACTTAACCCCCTCCGACTACAAAACCCAACAGTGTGCACCCTCTAACTATCCAGAATTGACACTTAACACCCTTTTGTTAGGTCTCAGTAGGAAAAATGCACCGACGGCCGTCTCCGGCCACCGAGCGGCCGATCCGAGCCGTCCAAAAATTTAAAAAAAAAAACCGAGTGGGCTAACGCTGGAATCAACGGCATCCGACGTGCATAGGTGCTCGATCCAAACACCCCAAGAATTTAAATGGGGTGTTTAGATCGAGCACCTACGCACATCGGATGCCATTGATTCCCACGTTAGCCCACTCGATTTTTTTTAAAAAAAATTTTGGACGGCTCGGATCGGCCTCCCGGTGGCCGGAGACGGCCGTCGGTGCATTTTTCCTACGGAGACCTAACAAAAGGGTGTTAAGTGTCAATTCTGGATAGTTAGAGGGTGCACACTGTTGAGTTTTGTAGTCGGAAGGGGTTAAGTGAAAATTCGGGTTAGTTGAGGGGGGTTTACTGTAATTTACTCATTATAACACCCTTTTGTTAGGTCTCAGTAGGAAAAATGCAGCGACGGCCGTCTCCGGCCACCGAGCGGCCGATCCGAGCCGTCCAAAAATTTAAAAAAAAATCGAGTGGGCTACCGAGGGAATCAACGGCATCCGACGTGCATAGGTGCTCGATCCAAACACCCCAAGAATTTAAATGGGGTGTTTAGATCGAGCACCTACGCACATCGGATGCCATTGATTTCCACGTTAGCCCACTCGGTTTTTTTTAAAAAAAAATTTGGACGGCTCGGATCGGCCTCCCGGTGGCCGGAGACGGCCGTCGGTGCATTTTTCCTACGGAGACCTAACAAAAGGGTGTTAAGTGTCAATTCTGGATAGTTAGAGGGTGCACACTGTTGAGTTTTGTAGTCGGAGGGGGTTAAGTGAAAATTCGGGTTAGTTGAGCGGGGTTTACTGTAATTTACTCAAAAATAAGTCATTTAGCTTATTTAGCCGAATTACTATGTACACGTGTTTTACATTTTTCCCCCTTTTTTTTTTTTGCTTTTTTAGTTTTTCGACAAATTTGTGTGAATTATTGATTTTCTTTGACTAGAGAAATCTATAAAAAATAAAAGATTGAAACCTGTACAAAGTTCACAAAAGGCAAAAGATATTCCATAACAAATAATTTTTTCTTTATTCAGAATTGTTCTGTTTTATTCATTTTTTGGCTTTTTTATTCCTCTAAATGAATCAATTATCCAAAAAAATTGACGCAAATTTAACAAGGCAAAACAATTGAATGAAGACCCAAAAAAAATTAACAATGCTTAACTTCTCTAACGATGCCAACTATATCTAACACTTTAAACTATGGATGTAAGAAATACCTATCAAATTGCTCAACCCACCTTAACCCAACCAGATCGAGGGATGTTGATTAAAATTTCCACCTTTGATTGGTCTAGGCGGTTTTGATTTTGGAAAAACTGAACCAAACCGGTTTTGGCAACGTTTCGTACACTTAAAAACCATTTGAAACCGAAACCGACCACTATAACCCTCTCGATATAGAACCCTCTCTTATTGCTTCGCAAGAGTTAATTGTTTTTTGTTTACTAAACGATTATTTGGAGTAGATTTCATATTTTAGTTAGTAATCCATTTTGTGGCTGCCATGTAATTTGTTGAGTTGGTTTTTTTTCCCAGCTATGATTTGTTCATAGAATTAGTTTCAAATTTGTTGCTTTTTGTTTATGATAAGGATTTGGCCCACTTATGTAAGTCCAAACCGATAAATCACACCTAGCCAAACTGGTGGAATACAATGCAATTCGGTACGGTTTGTTGGTGGAATCGGTTGGTTTTCGATACAGAACAATTAAATATAGATTTTTTTTTTTCTATACATACTGACCGAAACTAAACCGCTTACATTCCTACTTAAACTTATTATATAACTATTAATTTTCGGTTAGCTAAACCATATTTCACACCTTGTAATAATATTTGATGTACTCGAATATATGAAATCAAACCCAATAAAAAAATAAAAATTCAACTATACATCACTATAAAATCCACTTGCGACCTTATCCATCGTTTCTCCTCATGTTCTGTCTTCAACTAACACTTTGATAATGTAATATATCACTTGTGATAAACCTTAGGAAGCTTTTACGCTAGCCAATAAATTATGAATAATTTTTTGTTGTCCAAAAATATCAAGTTATTTTCATTAACCTATAAATTGTAAATAATCAATGGGTGGGTAAAAGGACGATTCTTCATTCGTCATATCTATTAGATTTTTTTCTGATCGTGAAAGAACTTCCGCTATTCGATTCAAGGTCGTTTTTATAACTACTGAGTATTTACCATGGTCTCCCTCGACAATGAGCCATTAGTTAGTGTTGTTGGTCTTGATATGCTTTTTGTTCTCGCACACGGTAAGGTTGATCAGGTATGGGTAAATGTTTTGCGGAATAATAAAAAACATTACAGAATTGACGGTCAGATACTTACCGCCATTTACCTTAGCGATAAAATATAGATATTTCAAAAGTGCAAAAAAAGCCACTAAAGTGGCATTAGACGCGCTAGGTTGGCATCAATCAATCTTTGTGGGAAGCATTGTCAATTGTGGAATTACTGTGACAGCTGAACATCGACAAGTAGCATGTGCGGCTCTGGCACCTGATCGTCTGGTCAATTTATCGCTGGACTAGTATCTTTCGTTTGATTTCAATGTGTTATGCGTCTCCCTGTGTGTAATAGGTCTTTGTAACGGTTGTATTAGTGGTAGGCAGTAGATTGTAATCACCGTATTTATCAATAAATTTCTTGCCCTTCCAAAAAAAAATTTTTTTTTCGGCCATCGTAGATACGGATACCAACCATTTCTTGCCCACTATCGCACACGCACATCACCGTCACCGCGGCACTACCTCCGTCATTGGCTCATCAAAGTCATATACCATCACACGTGCAAGACAGTGTCAAAACTGGTAGTTGAACTGTTTTTTTGGTAGTCACAACCAAATGAATTCAACACTGAAATTGGATGAGCAGGATACGTTGTCGGTTTCAAGAAACATAATTGGAGAGAAGGTGAGGGCCCCCAAATAGGCCTTTGCAAAAAGACCGTCCACCCGCGGATCCGGATTCGATTTGAAGGTTTCAGGCGGGACCGAACATGCGATTCGGACGGGTACGGGTTCACTTTATGTTAAAAATCAGCTTTCGGTTCAAGGGATCCGTTTCTTACCCGACCCTACCAAAGCCGACAAATCCCTAAAGAACAATTCGGTTTTCTGGTCGGACCCGACCCGACGAATCGGTTTCGCAGATGGTTCCTACCCTTATTCGATTCGGTTTGTGGGGCTAAAAAAATTGTTACCCGACATTTCGAGTTCGGGGTCAAACCCAACCCACCCGACCCGTGCACACCCCTACCTCAGTACCTCCAAAAGCCGGTGAATTTAAAAGTTGTTGGTGGCATAGTTTCATTTCAAATTGAGCTTTTACTCGATAATAATTGAAGCATGTTAATATTCGGTTTTAATGGTTATAGACAAACTTCACTATTTTCTTGAAAAAAAGAGTTAAGACATTTGCACAACTAAAATAATTTCATTATTTAAAGAAAGATAAATAACGAAGCAAAAGTGTGCACTAAATATATGGTAAAAAAAAACTAGATTATTAAACAACGAAGTTAAAATTAAGTAAAAAACTAATTGAAACTTAAACTTTAATTATCTTCTTCAAGATTTTCGATTTTATCTAGTTGGGAAGTATCAAATCAATAACCAAAATAAAATTGAAGAGCCAGGTAAGCCAAATGCACTTCAAGGGCTTGATCCGCTCTCTTTCTATCTCCAAGTTTGAAAGAGAGAAATGACTATTTGAAATACCAACTCACAAACACAAAGTCCTGTTTTTATAATTGGTTATTAATGGATTCATTTGCTTGGCAAAGTGGGTCACTCAAAGTTAAAAAGTCATTAAAAAAAACTTCAAATTTGAATAGTTCTTTGGAGTGCACTTGATCCAAATCACATGACTATTCAACTTGTCACACATGTTTTAACAAAGCTAATACGGAGTATATGGTATGTAGATGCTCTAGGAGACACTTGGGATGTGTACTCAACCAAATTTGTGTGCCAATGTATCTCTATCAATACTTTAATTTTCTTTTATGTGTACATATAAATCTGGTCTTTACTTCGGATTGAAGGATGGGAAACTAAACTAAACCGAACCAAATTTTGTTGATTTGCAAAAACACCAAATCGGACCAAACCGTTTACCTCTAGAAACCAAACCAAATCATACGGTTCGATCCTATTTCGGTCTTCGATTGGATTTACCTGTTTTTTTTTTTCAACCCTACCAAATACTGTTGCCATTGAACTTTATAATCTATTTGGTAGGTGTGGAGAAATAGATATTTAAATTACGTTGAAAAACTTAAACAAAATACAATTTAAACAACAGTCGGCAAGTCACAGATGCCCGTTGTTTAAAGTGACTGTTGTTGGTCTGGTTTTGCAGTATGTGTTATTAGCGTGGCGCCCGCTATGCTCGTATCTAAATTTTGGTTATTTTGGTTAATTACTATATTTTGTGATGAAATATTTGTAATATCTCCAAGCTAATCCCCAAAAAAGGCAAAAGGGGAAAAAAAATCTTAACAACAACGAACAGCAAATCAAGGGCATTTCCGTAACTCCACAACTCTGACTCTTTTCCACAAGCTAATTCACCTCCCATATCAGAAAAATTCCCCCTTGCAAAATTATCCCAAAAATTCCTTCCCACTTTTCCCCGCCATTCCCCTCTCTCTCCCCTTTTCTCTCTCTAGGGCTTCCTCCAAAAAGAAAAAAAAAAACCCTAAAATCAACAATCAAACCTTCGAGATTTCCACTCCCCAGCTCTCAATGAGTATTTCTCCACTTCTATAGTCTCTGTACCGGCAGTAATCGCCGTATCGTACTCTCTGTTGTTCCAATGTCGAATTCCGGCGGTCCACGTGGCATCAGCCTCCCGAACACAGTCCACTCCGAAGTCGCGCCGTGCTTGCCGCTGCCGTCGCTGCCGGTGTTCTGCGGCGCGTTCGATCAGGAGCTGCGGTTGTTCGACGGAGCCGCGGGGAGTGGTTCTAGGTCGTTGAATCGGAGTGACGTGGTGAATCAGTGCGGGAAGGTTGCTGATCTGCTCAGAGCAACTGATGTCTCGTACTTGTGAGTGTTTTTCTGGTAGTTTTGAGCCTGTTTATTTAGTGTAAGGATTATGTTCTTGCATGTGTTAGTGGAATTGGAGCTTATAGTGGTCAACTTCAATATCATGCTCCACGTGACATAATTCGCGGTCGTGTGCGCGGGTGGGAAAGCACGAAAACACTCAAAATTGCTGAATTCTGCGAGGGTGAGGATTAAGAGCGCCAACCCAGAACGAGGAGCGGAGGGGTACAGAAGGGTTATGTGACTAAGGTTTTGAGCTCGTTTATTTGTTGTAGGAATCATATTGTTGCATCGGTTAGTGGCTGCTCCGAGCAACTGATGTTTCGTACTTGCAAGTGTTTTTCTGGTGGTTTTGAGCTCGTTTTTTTGTTCGAGGAGTCATATTGTTTGTATGCGTGAGTGGAATTGAAACTTTTAGGAGTCAAAATCTTATACATGCGGTTGACCTCTTGTTTCCGACTATTTTTTCATTCTGACTCTATCTATGTACGTATTTATTTAAGTTAGTGTTACATTACCAATTGTCACAAAAACTTTAGCGGTTAGGAAATGGGCCCAACAATATATAATATCAAGCTATTCAACATGTTTCACCACGTGCGATCACATTTTGCAAATGGGAAACAAATGCAAACAGAGAGTCTTGATTCTTGAATCCACGACCATTTGCGTAAGCTGTTAGGAAATGGACCCAACAATGTATATCAAGCTGTTCAAAGTTAGGACTTAAGATTATGCTTAGTTAGGTAGTTATTTTCTGTAAATTTGGAAGTAACAAGCTAATGCATCTTATTTGAGCTCGTTTATTAATTTTAAGAATCAAATTGTTGCATGCATTAGCGGAATTAAAACTTATCGTGGTCAACTTCTATCTTAATACATATGTTTGACCTTGTCTTTCCTCCTGTTTTTTCCCACCTGGCTTTACTTATGTATGCATTGTTGTAGTTAGAACTTAGTGATTTTGCTGTAAATTTAGAAGAAACAAGCTAATGCCTAATGCATGTAATTTGAGCTCGTTTATTTGTTTTAGGAATCATATTGCTGCATGTGTTAGTGGAATTAACACTTGAAGTGGCCAACTTCAATGTTATACATACGCTTGACGCTTTTTTCCCCCTTACATTGTTCGCATCTGACTCTGTGCGTTTTTTTTGGAGTTAGAACTTCAAGATTATGAGCAGTCCTCTGAGTTAGTTATTTGCAGTAATTTTAGAAGAAACAAGCTAAAGCATGTTATTTGAGCTCATTTTGTTATTTTAGGAATTAAATTGTTGCATGCATTAATGGAATTAACACTTATAGTCGTCAACTTCAATCTTATACATATGCCTTACCTTGTCTTTCCTACTATTTCTTCCCATCGATCTCTATCTCTATCTCTGTACGTAGCTTTTTAAGTTAGAACTTAATATTATGCAGTATTCACCTTAGTTATTTGCTGCAAATGTAGAAGAAACAATCTAATGCATGTTATTTAAACGGTGAAAGGTATATTCTGCCAGTTGTTTCCACTTTATATTTGGTTGTTTATTTTATTGTCAAGTATGGTAAGCTGTTTGTTTGGAGGCAAGCTGTGTGCAAAAGTTGTGCGTAGAATCGTAGATGCAGAGATGAGAATAAGTCATTATTAACTGCTCGGCTTCACCTTTGAGAGGAAGGGCATCACAAATGAGAATAAGATTACGAGAGGTCTTATAAAATCACTATAGAGACCAAAAGCATGAAAAGGAGGTCCACATGAGTCTCCTTGAAGAACTAAGAGACTTCGCCTAGCCGCCTGCTACTTGAAGGGCAGTTGATGGCATTCCTCTCTGCGGCTGGCACTCGAGGAACCACGGCGACTCTGTTTGCTTGCATTCTCTATCGCACGAAGTGAGCATTGCACCCATGAGAAATAAGCCAAAGCACAAGCACACTTCTTGCCTCAGTACCTTTGACCGGAACCCTCGCATGATCCAACTTTGATGTTCTATTCTTTTTAGAATTTGAAAAGCAGAGTTTCTATTGCTTAATCTATATAGAAGCAAGCTCAGAAAGGAGAATTTCCAAATCATTGCTTCTTTTCAGATCAAACATTAACTTGATGGATTTCAGTGCCATCAAAATACTAATTCACATGGTGAAGTGGCCTAGTAACATGTTCACGATTGCTGTCTTTTTCAACTTATATATGAGTAGCCCATCTAGATAATGATTTTGTCTTTTATTGGTTTAAGCATTGTACTAGGTTTGAAGGCTCACTATTGCATGTAGGGTTAGGATATGCGGAATTCTCTTTTAGGATTCATTCGACCATCGCGCGGGGTATGGTTGCAGCAAAGCATTGATAAAATATTATGCGTGGGAAAAGGATTGTGTCTTTTTTTCAAAGGACAACCAACCAGGAAAGGGGGCGTGGTTCAGCATATGATTTTGAAACATAGGATAGTAAAAGGAAAGGTGTTTGATATACGCCCTGCCCACTTTAGGGATGTAGAACTCGTCTTTAGGCAAGAAGCTTTCCCTTGCTTTTTACTGTAACTGCAGAATTATGAAGAAAAAAGGTCTGTAGTGCTTCTGGCATTCCAGATTGTCTGATGAAATGCTCATGAAGCAAAGAACCTTGTTTTTCTTCTTTATCTTCTTCTTCTGAAGAAAGAACTTGAACATTCTCAGGTACTGTTCATGATCCAAGAACGATCTGCTTTTTACCCTGGAAATATTACTAAATCAGGCCTAAGCCAACTCAAACACGTTGCCCAATGCTGTTGCCTTTTCATCCTCTAGAAAACCACTTTATTCGATATCACCCAGTTTTCTGTAAATCTTGCATCATGAATTTCATAAGTTTGTCTTGGGTACTGACGTACTGTCTGGATGAAGATTACATGGAGATATAAATTTGAGTATTATTGTTATAAGTGCTGGTCCTTCGGTTTCATTGACTTCATTTCTTTTTGCAGGAATCTTAGAGCCGAAGCAACTCTGCTTTCTTATGGCATTTTAGAGCCCCCAGATCTGTACAATGAAGTACTTCGATGTGATTCTGAAGCATTTGAATGCAGTACATCAGGTAAATCAAGTATTCGAACTATATCAATCTTTTCTGATATGTCTCACGATTTTAATTTTTGTGAAAGTAAATGGAATGGGAATTCACGGTTTCACTCTTGGTACTTGTATTGCTGGTTGATGAGATTCGAGAAACTTTTTTATTTTAATTCAATGATTCTGTGTTGTGTTGTATCTTCTTCTCAATGCTACTTCCAGTTCTTTGTTTTTCAACTTGGATCATAACTGAGAAAATGAAAAAGTATTCAAAGAACAAGAGTGATTTTAAAGGAGTGCTGGTTGAGTTAATTATTAGTGCAGTTGCGTGATAAAGAATGGTATGTTGTCAGAACACATGGTCAATATATATAGCTTGTTACGAGGACGTTCATGTGGAGTGGTGTTACAAGAATAAGTGTTAGAGTAGCAACAATTGCTTTCTCAATATTTATAAGTGACTAGGATTGAAGTAAAATGAGTGTAAGTTGTTGAGAGGGGTACACATTGCAGATTGGTCAAAGGAGTAACTTTTTCTTTTTGGGTGACTATCTGAGAAGTAACTTAGTCCTAGATAAAGTTGCAAAAGGCCAGGAATTGGGCCAATGAAGCTGTTGGCTGAGGCCATGATAAGCACCGGATCATATATGCATTGGTTTAGGCAACGTTTGAAAACTGGACCGGTGAGCGAACAAGAAAAGGGACCGGGTGGATGGGCCACTTGTTGAACCGGGATGTTACAAGTATGTAGAAAAAATATAATAAAATGAGCATATAAAAAATACATGCATAGAAACATGTAAAAATAAATGTATCCTCTATTATTTGGATTGAAGAGAGGAGGAGTTGGGCTAGAGGTGCATTCTTAACTTTTTTGTTCCAATCCCACATTGGTGGGAAATAGAACTCCTGGAGGCTGGAACCTCTCAGATCTATAAAAGGTTCACAATGTTTGACAGCTTAAATGACAGCAAGCCGTGTGCTTGGACCAGTGAGTAGTGGTCCCATGCACCAGTTTGTCATCATGCGCATCTATGGCAATAATGTGTGGCCCTCTTAGTTCATGATTTCTTTCTTGGTTGATTGGCCCGTGCCCGGTTCTTACAGTTTGGTGGTTCAACCTTTAGTTTTGAATGGTTCTCACACTAGAAGCCAATTTTAGATACAAAAACGGCTTTTGGGTGAATCTGGACCAGAGTAAGGGCCGGTTGAGGTTGAACCAGCCTGTTCGGTTTTTAAACATTGGGTTTGGCCCATGTTGACTATGGAAAAGATATTTAAGATGCTTAGCACAAACACTTGTACTATTGTGTAAGTCTCAATCCATTTAGACATTCAGAGGGCTTATGACCATGTTAGTTGGGATTTCCTATCAAATTTGATAGAAAACATGGGTTGGGAAGAAATGGAAGAATTGTTTTGCACAGGGTACATTCACATCTTATAATAGTAATACGTGAGGATTTATGTATGGTCCAACTAGTGCGAGGATGATTTATGAACCATAATTTTCTAGCTTCAGATGGGTATCATTGTTTTGTGCTGTTTATACTTTTTAAGTTTTTGTGAAACTTCCTTATAAACTCAGTCACTCAACTTTTTATTTGATTATGATTGTCCGGCAGAACTTTCTTATGGATTTATTCTTTGTAAAATATACCCCTAATAAGGACTGGTTCAGTTTAGACTGCGGTTAGTCTTCCATTACAATCTGGTTTCTGTAATACCAGATATGCCTTTGCTAGACTCATTGTTCAATAGGTATTGGGGTTAAACTTTTGGATGAAAGAGGGTCCGATTTGATCATAATTCTATCTCTCTGCTAAGGCCTTTGTCTGCAGAATGTCCAGGTTACGTGCAGTAAACATTTTAGTAAGCTTCTGTAACTGTTGTATTTTTTAGGTGGTGAATTGGGTATCTTTTCATGGCAAATACTTATCAATGCAAGAATGATTGTTTGAAGACATGTAATGTTGCGGCGCTTATTGTTTATTGCATTGTTCAAGTTTCTCAGGTCCTTTCAAGGAGCAAGTTTCTAGTAGTTCAGTGTCCGAAAAAAAGCCTTTTGAACAGAGTACACCCATTGCTATTCAACCACAAAGGGACTTTGCAGGAAATCACAATCATCAGCCGGACTACATTCTTGCTAATGTATGCGTATTTTATTGAAGCGATTATTGATTAGATTGGTTGTGTTTCCTGAGTTATTGTACTTTTTTATTTTCCTTGAAACCGTTGTTGCTTGTATTTTTTGTGTTCTTAATTTATTTATTAATTTCAGGAGACATTTTCATCTTCTAGAAAACCGAAAGTTAAGAAAAAAAGAAGCGAAGACTATCCATCATCGGTTCCTCCTGATCCCATTGAACTTCAAGGTTAGCTTGTTGTTTATGATTCTTCAGTTCTTTATTTTTGGTTTTGTACTTGTGTTAATTCACTTTGTTGGCTTAGACACTGCTATTCGAGGCTTCTGTGAGTTCTTGGAGGAGTTCTGTGGCAGAGCAGAAATTCCAAGTGATGATCGGGATGATGCAGAATGGTTGCAGTTGCCTGTTGCTGATGTTAGACAGCTTGTGAATGAAATTTTATCGAGCCGGACGAAGAAAGTCCTACATTTGATTCCTGTAGATGTCCTTGTAAGACTTTTGAGGGTTTTAGATCATCAGATTCATCGGTCAGAAGGTTTGTCAGTTAATGAATGTGAACATGTAAGTTAAAAATCTTTGTTTCTGTTCTGCCTGTTGCCTGTCATACAGTTCTCAGTTAAGTAATAAACAAACCAAGCCTAGTGTCCCAATCAATTGAGGTCGGCTACATGAATCCTGTTTTTCCATTGAGCTTTGTGTAGGGCTACCTCTTCACTTAGATTTAGTAAGCCCAAGTCCTTCTGTATCACGGTATCCAAAGTCTCACTTCAGATGGAACTTATTCTGCATTCCTTCTGTGCTTGAATGTGCGAGTATTGTTTCTTGCTCTGTTTTCTCATTTTCGTGGTCATATTGATAATTGTTCTAACTTCTAACATATTCCATAAATTTCAGGCTGATTCAGATGTAGTGTCATCTATTTGTGGTGCTCTGGAGTCTATTCATGCTGCTCTCGCCATAATGGCTTATAATGACATGCCAAAGCAGCTATACAATGAAGAGGTACATGCTTCAGACCAACTTCTGTGTTACATTTAACAGAAATCTGCTGCAATATGTTATTGCGCTGAACTCCCTTGTAAGCTCATATGGGCATACCACTTCTTAACTCATTGTTGTTTACCCATACCAGCTCATTGAAAGGATTCTGGAGTTTTCTAAGCATCAAATTGCTGACATTATGTCAGCTTGTGATCCTGCATATCGTGCTTTGCACAAACCTGTTGAAACTGGGGTTTTTGAAGGTGGGTGATTAAGGTGGTGCTAGAAAAGGTGCTGCTTACATTCAGTAACTGCTTCATTACTTTATGTAAGGGCTTTTTAATGCTCATTTTGCATCAATTTCAGATGAAGAAGATGACGAGGGTGCTGATTATGGTTCTGCAAGCAAGAGAAAGCGTACTGTTAGGAGTGCAAAAGTGAAGAAATCATCAGTGAACAGGTGTGCTTAGTACTATGATTTTCTCTTCTAACAGCATGCTAATTGTTTTGGTTATTCAATTTGAGTTTCCGTCTTACCGTCTGCATGTGTGGCCTTGTTAGGGTCTCTGCTGCTGTGAACACTATACTTCAGAAACTATGCACCATTCTTGGTTTTTTCAAGGATTTGTTGACAATAGAGCACTTATCAGATAGTTGTATTCTACAATTATTGAGGACAAGCTTCACAACACTCTTGGTGGATAATATCCAACTCTTGCAACTGAAAGCCATTAGTTTAATCGGCGGGGTATTAAAAATACTGTGTTGTGTAATTTGCTACTACTTCAAATTATTTTGTGACTGCCTGTTTGGTCTGATTTGCTTGGTTTCTTTGTTACAATGAGTGCAGATTTTTTACTCATACACGCAACATCGAACTTACGTGATAGATGAAGTACTTCAACTTCTCTTGAAGTTACCATTCTCCAAAAGGATACCAAGAACCTATCATCTACCTGATGAGGAGCAGAGGCAGATCCAGATGATAACGGCTCTGCTGATTCAGTTGGTTCACTCTAGTGCAAATCTTCCTGAGGCCTTAAGGCAAGCAAATGGAAACCTTATTTTTGAGGCCTCAATTGATTCCAGTTCCCCTACTAAATGCCATGAGGCTGTTACCGAATCATGTTGCCTTTTTTGGAGTAAAGTCCTTCAACGATTTGCTAGTACAAAAAGTCAAGATGCATCTGAAGTGAAAACGATGATGGAGAGCCTTGTTGTGGATTTACTTACGACATTGAATCTGCCTGAATTTCCTGCTTCTGCTCCCATTCTGGAGGTATGATTGTATTACACAGAGTCTTACCTTTTCTTACTCCATTTTTAGTCTTCATGTTAAGGGACAATTATTTTGTAGGTTCTCTGTGTATTACTACTTCAGAATGCTGGGCTGAAATCCAAAGATATTGCTGCACGTTCCATGGCCATTGATCTCCTTGGGACTATTGCTGCAAGGTTGAAACATGATGCTGTCCTTTACAGGACAGAAAAATTTTGGATAGTGGAGGAGTTGAGTAATATCGATAATCCTGAACACAGTTATGCCAATGATGCATGTGCCTTGTGTAGGAATGAAAAGATTGAAAAACCATTGTTTCTATGTCAAGGTTGTCAGAGATTGTTTCATGCAGACTGCATGGGAGTTAGAGAACGTGAAGTTCCTACCCGTGGCTGGTACTGTCAGTTCTGTCAATGTCAGAAACAACTTACTGTTTTGCAATCTTATTGCAAAACACATTGCAAGGATGATGGCTTAAACAATGGTAGTCTATCAGAAAAACCTTCCGAAAATGCCAATTCAGTTGCAAAAGTGGAGGTTGTTCAGCAGATGCTTCTGAATTACCTGCAGGATTGTGGTTCTGCTGAGGATGTGCATCTCTTTACCCGCTGGTTTGTACCTCATTCTGGCCTCTTTTGCTTATTAAATTATCGTAGCTTTCTGCTTTGGTGCTATGTTAAGGTCATTTCGTGCAGGTTTTATCTTTGCATTTGGTACAAGGATGTTGAGATCTCTTCACAGATGTTCTCTTACCACCTGGCGAGACTAAAGTCAAAAACTATTGTGCGTAACTCTGGGATTGTTTCGTCATTATTGTCAAGGGAGTCAGTCAAGAAGATAGCTTTGGCATTGGGACAAAATAATTCTTTCTCCAGAGGATTTGACAAGATTCTTCACATGCTTCTGGTAAGTTATTTATCGCTTGTATCTGTATAATAAGTTGTGGTAGTGATTGATTTCTAATGTGGTCTGTTTCAGGCAAGTTTAAGGGAGAATTCTCCAGTGATTCGTGCAAAGGCATTACGAGCAGTAAGTGAAATTCCCGTGTCATTCTGAGGCGATGTCTGTTCAGTCATTTTGATGGAGAAATCTTCTTTTTCTGGTTTTGTTGAAGGCGCTCATCCTCCCTCTGATTTGATGATGAGAGCAGGTTAGTATCATTGTAGAAGCTGATCCAGAGGTTTTATGTGACAAATTTGTCCAAATGGCTGTTGAAGGAAGGTTTTGTGACTCTGCTATATCTGTTAGAGAAGCTGCACTGGAACTTGTTGGTCGGCATATTGCGTCTCATCCTGATGTTGGGTTGCAGGTAGTGCAAATTGAACGAACCTATCCTTGTATTTTATGAAGATGCTTCACTGATTCTATTCACCTTTTTTTATCTACGGTTTTGTTGTAGTATTTTGAGAAAGTTGCTGAGAGGATGAAGGATACTGGTGTAAGTGTCAGAAAACGGGCTATCAAAATCATAAGAGAGATGTGCACATCAAATACTGATTTTGCAGCATTTACAAGGGCTTGCATTGAGATTATTTCTCGTATTAGTGATGAAGAATCCAGTATTCAGGTAGTTCTGAAATAATGAATGCCTTGTTCTCTTTGCTTTTCAAAAAGCATTTTTCAAAAAATTCCCCATAGATTTCCCCTACTTCTAACATTTCTCTCTCTATCTCTCTCCACTTATTACCCCGACTATTTTTGAAAAAAAATTTCAAATCCAAATGCAAACACAGCAGAAATTAATCTAATTATCCACCCAGATCTCCTTTCTAGTTTTGCTTCTTATCGCGTCAATTGTTTATGATAAGGCATTCATCTAGCCTCATTATCCAATGATTTTATGTGGTCTTGTCTTTGATTGATGACATTATTGAACGTCGGGAAAAGATAATCGGAAAGATAGGTAGAAAGAACGATAAATTCGTTTTTAGTTCTTCAGTTGGTTTATTGCGTCAAGAAACATTCAAATAGGGGGCAAGGTTTAATTGGAATAACTGTTTGTTCTTTCTTGCATTATTTTATGGATAGAATTGGCAAACTTTTTTAGTCTCAAGATTGTTGGCCAAATTGATATGTAATCGGGAGGGGCTACCATAGTAGAAAGAAGGAAAAGATCTAAGACTATCCCCATTTGTTTCCGTTGGTACATTTTGGGGAAAGGAGCCGGTGGTTCTTTCAAGGAATTAACTTAGAGAAAGAAAACTTTTTGCTGGGAGATTTGTGAACACCTTGCTTGAGTGTGTGTGTGTGTTTTTTTATACATTTTTTGATTCTTTTGTGGAATACAAGTCTGTTGGCTTTGTACAGAAGTGTTGTACTGCCCCCCTTGAGCACCATTGAACTAACTTAAGAAAAAATCTCGAACATCAATATGTTTATTTGAAGTTGGTTTCCAATTTCCTTTTCTTGCTTGACAGGATCTTGTCTGCAAGACATTTTATGAATTCTGGTTTGAGGAACCTTCAGGTTCACAGGCTCGTCTCTATGGAGGTAGTAGTTCTGTTCCACTGGAAGTTGCTAAGAAAACTGAGCAGATGGTTGAGATGTTAAGGAAGATGCCAAATCATCAAGTTCTTGTCACCATAATTAAGCGTAACTTAGCGCTTGATTTTTTCCCACAATCAACCAAGGCTGTTGGCATCAATCCGGTTTCTCTTGCATCTGTGCGGAGGCGCTGTGAATTGATGTGCAAGTTCTTGCTCGAAAGGATATTGCAGGTATTCTTTTTCCTCTCAGCCTTTCAAATGTTTTGGTGTTTTTTTCTCATCATACCCCCATGTGGGATATTTATTATTGTTCAGGTTGAGGAAATGAACAATGAGGAAGTTGAGGCGCGTACACTTCCGTATGTGCTTCTCTTGCATGCTTTTTGTGTTGTGGATCCTACATTATGTGCTCCGGCTACTGATCCTTCGCAGTTTGTGGTCACTCTACAGCCGTACCTAAAGACTCAGGTTATCCACAGCTTTATATTTTGTTATGGAACAGCCATTACTGCTGTCATTGAATGTCTGCCTTGCCTAATTGTTTTACTGTTCTCTCTCCTTGGAAGGATTATTGGGTTTTGAAGTAGATAGTGACGTAAATTGACTTCGTAAATTTATATTACACACAGCATTGCTGTTTGCATCATTATTAGTTTGATAACTGGGCCTTGTTGAGAATTTTTTCCCATAATACTGGGGGAGTAATGTTCATCTTCCTTTAAGTCTTTTACACTTCATTTTTCCTTTCAACCTTACGCAGTAAGAGTGTGAAAGGCTGGAGCGGGGTCTGAATATCATTTCTATACTTCTTTATTTTTGGTATGTAATAAAGTTTTATTGAAAAGGCATCCAGGGGACGCCACCCATTAAGAGAAGAAAGCGAGGGAAAAAAGAAATCGTCAAAGAAAAAAAGGACCTATATATGCCCCCTCTATACTCCAAAAATATCTAACATATCAAAGAATTGACAAAAAGTAGGGTGCACTCCCTCGACTCCCAACTAAACAAAGTAGAAATCAAAAGACTCTTAATTTTGAACAATGGCCTCTCCTCCCCATCAAAATATCTTTGATTCCTGTCCCTCAAAATTGATCACATCAAGCACAATTGAGATCATAATCCATAGCTTCTGTCTTCTTCTACCCACTCTAACCCCGTACCACTCTTGAATAAGCTCTCTATCACCGCTGCAGAGAAAACCCATGACGTGCCCCACGATACAAGAACCGCATTCAAGCAACATGCAACACCGATTCACCATAACCATTCGACGCCGGAGAAGGTTATCTAGTGACTAGTGAGAATCTTATCGTTAGCCGCACACCAAGCAAAAAATAGAAACATTGGTCGGCACATGAGTACCCCAAATGGCTCTTTAGGGAAAGGAAGTAGTTGCTTCTCCAGCCAAAACTTTGTACTCCCTCCGTTCCAAATTGGTGGTCCGGTTCTATCTTTAATGCAATTTTTAAATTATTAACATCTTTCAATCTACAATGTCTTTAAAATTTTTAAAAATTTTGTATAATAGAATTAATTGAGATCTATCACATAAGATCCATATTGCACATAAAATTCATTGTAGATTGAAAGATATTAACAATTTAAAATTTGCATTGGAGACTGAACTTGATCATTAATTTGGAACGGAGGGAGTAATAACTTTTCAACATAAGTATTATATTCCTCGGGACTGGTTTTGTTTTTCTTTGGTTTTCCGTCTACTTTTTAGTTCCTTTTGTCCTTTTTCCATCTAGTTAGTAGGTGGGCTCCGTGCTAGTGTTTGCCTCAACTTTCCTCCCTCTGCTAGACCTGGGTGGGGCTATAGAAAAGATATATTGCTGTACGCAACAAGGCAAAACGAAGGCCTCCGTCCACCATTTAGTGTGATCTTGGACTTTGAGTCACCTCCTGCACCAAAAGTGTGGTGTCTTCCACTGGGAGGTATCGATTTTCTTATTGGAGTGGATTAACTTTCATATTGCCCTAGAGTGTGCTTGAAGTTATTACCCGGCACATGGGGCTCTTTAGTTTAGCTGACTTACATGCATATGCCTTTTTCAAGGCCTGCATGCACATGCTTCCTTTCTCTAGATTGGTGAGATATCTTGATCTGTGTTTATACTTAAGTTGCTTGTATTGGTGTTTCAACTTCTCATTTCTGTGAACTCTGTTCTTATGCTCTTGAAAAGGTTATAAAATGACAGAATGCAGTTGTCTTGCATCAGTTTTGATACTCGGTTTACTTACTTTCAGGCTGACAATCGTGCAGTAGCACAGCTACTGGAGAGCATAATCTTTATAATTGATTCTGTTCTGCCCTTGCTTCGAAAGCTTCCTCAAAATGTTGTGGAAGAACTTGAACAAGATCTGAAGCAGATGATTGTTCGCCATTCTTTCTTAACCGTTGTCCATGCCTGCATCAAGTAATTTGACATTTTGGTTGCTATTTTCTTGTTCCACACGTCTGCTTTGGTTGCTATTTTCTTGTTCCATATGTCTGCTTTGGTTGCTATTTTCTTGTTCCATACATCTGCTTTAGTTGCTACTTGCTAGACCTTCAAAGTATTTTAATATTCTAGGTTGCCATTACCTTATTCATCTTTGCTTCTTGTTTACCTAGTTGTATTCATGTGTTGGATGCAATAGGAAGTGCTTGTTTCGATATCCTATTTAAATAATGAGCAGTGCTATAGACACTAAATAATGTATTATCACATGCACTAGATGTGCATGTCATAACCTATGTAGCACGAACACAAATACGGATACGGACACGGACACGGACATGGGACACGTCAATTCTAAAAAAATGGGGATACGGACACGGCAGGGGACACGCCACATGTAGAAATAAATAATAAATAAATTTATGTACATATATATATATATAATTATGAACCATTGTATATGAATAATTTCACAAATTATATAAATTTTTTTCAAAGGCATAATTACAGTTTGACCCAAATGTTTTGAATAATTTCATATTAACCCCCCAAAGTTTAAAAAATATTATATTTTGACCCCAGCCGTGTCCCCTATCAAAAAATAATAAAAATTATTTGACACCACGTGGCGTGTCCAATACGTGGACATGGCGCCCTTTTGGAGTGTCGGTGCTACATAACTCCTAACCACCCCAATGAAGAGTAGAATACATGAGTGGGCTTATTCATTTAGGTAGTGCAAATGCATATTTAGTACATTAGTTAGTATACTTATTTGTGTAAGTTGGCTTGGACGTAAGTTCCTCTGGGGTAATAGTCAAGACTCAAGATGCATGTAAGTTGGCTTGTACACCCCGAGTTATGACAAAATAAATTAAATGTTGTCTCTATTATTATTCTTAAAGAATTATGGTGCATGTGTTTATGATTTTAGCAAGTATGAAATGGCCCCATAAGGTGTTTATAGCATGTTAGCTACATGTCATCCGCATATTTTTGTGTTTTTTATTTTTCAGAATTAGTTTCTTGCATGGCAATAGTCTACTAAGCTTTGTTCTGTAGGTTACATGGGTATAGCTGTCTTTGGATTTTTAAGTATGGGCTTATTTAGGTTTAAACTGTTTGCACAGGTTTTTGGAAGGTTAAAAACCTAGTTTCTAAATAGGAATCGAAGCTGGGTTTAGGATTCCCTGGGGCTTTGTACTGTCAAAACCTGTAATTTGAGAATGAATAGGTTTCAGGGAATCCCCCCAGCTTATGAAACTTCTTTTGGATATTGTGATGCCCTTCTAACCCTAGCTTCGTTCCTACGGGAGCTAGGTGCTGTACTCACACTTTTCTTCGCCGTCGTCATCTTTATATTTGCTTTTTTTAGATCTCAGATCTGTATTAGTCCCTCATGAAACCTAATTCCCCTTAATCAACCGTAGCACCCTAGCTTGAGAAAGAAGACAAACACAACAGGTATAATTTAGTGTCCAGAACAGCTGCGAAATAGCCTTCCGATACATTCTAAACACCTATATATTCTGAATACTCTTTCAGCCAAAAATCCATCCCCCCAAGGTCAAATTTTTCTGATACAAAACATTAGTTTTGGGCTCATAACTAGCAGAAGCATGGAGTGTTCATCACACTTGTCTTACATCAATTAAGTGCTGTTGCAGCTGTCCTTGCCAATTATGAGAAAAACCTGCCATAAAACTAAAGCATCTTACATGTGCCATTTTGTTAACTAAACAATAATAAATCTCATTTTTGAAGGGACCGACTATATTACGAATTTTTTTGACTTTGAATCCCGAGGGATGAAATCTTTGAAGTTGATAACTAAGGAACGAAAATACACTGGTAGAATCTCAAGCGAGCTTGGAGATGTGTGAACTGTGAATACTTAAGGATGTGTAATACGATATATTATTATGTGGAGGTCAGAGAGAGATGAGAAAGACGAGTAATAGACTCAAGGCAGAGGCACGCTGCCACTCAAGACCCGACTCTTATACTGTGTAAGAGTTTCGGTAAATCTACCACAACCAATTTGCAGTTGGTGGAGTGGCCTCTAGACTACGATTAATGCGATGATGACGCATTTGTGCACCACATTTGGGTACCATATGATGTGGTGGGCCCATAATTGGTACCCATATTATCACCTGATGAGCCTCATGTAAAACCTGCACTTGGGCCCTTTAAGGTGCCACATCAGATTTTATCCAAGTATGGTGTACAAGTATGGTAACACGTGTGCTATTCTTGGACTTGTTTGATGGCTTGGTGTATATTGTTGGGCCCATTCCTAACAGCTTAAGCCTTTGGAACAATGGTAACTTAACAAGACTTATTAACCAAGTTTGGGTGGTTTATAGAAGCGATGTGTGACAAAGTCCTTAGAATATCATAATGTGAATGCTATGTAGCACCGGCACAGACACGACACCGACCCAACGACATCATGGATTTTTAAAAAATGGACACGACCCTTAGGGACATGTTTTAAAAAGTATATATGTATACTATCATATGAAGAAAAAGTAAAAAAATAAGATAAAGGTTCTCATTGTAAATATGCAACACTGCATATACATTAAATTATAACCATCGTCATATCATTTATAAAAGTATTTCAACTAAAAGCATTTGATCATTTGTGTGCCTTTCTAACCAATAAACCATCATCTGTCACACAAAAAATATGACTTTCCTAAGTTTTAATTAGATCCTACTTTT
Organism: Rhododendron simsii; assembly: GCA_014282245.1. NCBI lineage: Eukaryota > Viridiplantae > Streptophyta > Magnoliopsida > Ericales > Ericaceae > Rhododendron > Rhododendron simsii. The sequence continues at coordinate 5,105,273 of CM024962.1, forward strand.
TTTTTATCAACCTCGACTTGTTTTCCAAGTGTCCAGAGCATTTTTTAAAGTATCCCCGGAGTATCCAAATGGAAAACATTGATAAAAAATGGGGCCCTTTGAATATGAGTGTCGGACACATGTCCGGGGAGTGTCCAGAGAGTCTTGGTGTCCGACAAGTGTCTGACACTGGTATGTGACCTCGACGAATGTCCGTGTTATAGAATGTGAATGTTATTCTTGTTTATGTATGGTTTATGGACTAGATATCTATATGGGTTTTATTTAGTGGCCTCCACTGTGACTCCTTATCTGGTCATTGAAGTTGGCCAATGAGGAAAATCTTGTCGTATATGTTTGAAGAGTTTTGATTTGATTAGTTGTGGGTGCCTTGAATTCTTCCCACTATAGGATCGCTTTGTTTTACATGGGTTATTAGGGGAGCTGAAAGGTATGTAACTATGTATGACTCGATGTTGGAAGGCCAACTAGCTGCTAACCTCCTAGCTTGAAGAGCAGGTTGAGGAAACTGAGGCCATGCATGAGAGGTGCGAAGGGGTTAAAACGTCATAGCTCTTACGATTTACCCTAGGGAAAACTGTATATGAGGCTCTTGTTTCCACTATTGTTTTGGATCTGATAGGTAGTAGGCAACCTTACTTTGTGGTTAATAGAGACTAATTCATGTGACTCAAGACCATGCCATGACGGTAGGACAGAAAACACTTGTCATTGTTAAGTTACCAATTGTCCTAAAAGCTTAAGCTGTTAGAAAATGGGCCCAACAATAGATATCAAGCTATCTAACAGTCATCATGCCAAAAAGCTACATCATGTTTTTTCAGAGTTTGAATATTGTTGTTCGTAGGAGAATCCTTATGGACAAGATAGTGATATATTTAGTAAGTGGTGTGTGGATTAGGGATCAAAATTAGTGCTGTTTTTCCTCCAGTTTAGCAACTTGTAGGCCACATTTATGTGGTACTAAAAGATGGTGGGCATAATGTACCCGGAAAAAAAAATGGCGGGCATAGCTGTAGTTAGAGTCGATTTGTGGATATAAATTTGTTCTAACTTCTGAATATCGAGATAATGCTTTCTTGGTTCAGTCAAGTTTTAGACTTTTATGCACAACTTTAGTTATGTGGTGTTACATGATTGATGCTTTGCTTTGATACTATTTACACAGTTGATTTTCTTCTCTCAGGTGCCTGTGCTCTCTGAGTAGAGTGGCAGGGAAAGGTTCAGCTGTCGTTGAGTATCTCATCCAGGTGTTTTTCAAGCATTTGGATGCCTTAGGGTTTGACAACAAACAGGTTTGTTGTGGTTATTTTGAAATAACTAGCTGCATCTTCATTTTTGTTAGTCGTCACTCGTCAGAGCATTGCTCTGATTGATTCCAATGATTCTAGGTAACCTGAGAATGATTCTAGTCATCTTCATTGAATGAGGGTGAACAATACCCTCCCTTTTATTGGTGGAGAAAATTTGGTTCCCACCAAAAAGTAAGTCCATCTATACCAAAAAAGTGTATTGATCCCGTTGGACATACATCTTCACCCTCTCTTAGTGAGGGTGAACAAAATCGAACTCAAGTAACCAAGGTGAATTATCCATTATTTAAAAACACTCTCCTGACTGAGCGTTTGCTTTTTGTTTATTTTACTGCATTAATTTCCCTGTAAGTGCGGTAGTTGGGAAGTAGGTCTTTATGAATTTCTCTCATAAGCTTTCGAAGTGCTTTAGAATCATGTGTGTAATGTGCCCTTTTGGGTAGCCCAACTCAGAAGTCAGAAAAAGTTAAGTACATTGTCTTTCTATAGACTGCCAGACTACTGTGAGTGCTTGATTATAGGTCGGAACTTGGATTCTTTGTACTGCCTCTAAGTTTGAATTCCAACTCGTGAGCTTATTTTTCATGCAGTTAAACTTCGCCCTCGTCTGGCCTATACTGCAAAGAATGCGTACCATTTTTGTTGGCATTCTCTTTGTTATTCTACTAAATATGCAATGCAATGAAGAAACAAAGTGTAAATGAGCAATCACTAAATCAGTGTTCAGGAGAAAATGTTCGATTTAGATGCTTGCATTCATGGTAACATCTTGCACGGCTTCTAGTCGTTATTACATACTTTTGTGATTTTGTCCCCACACAAGGTTCTCACAAGTCACAACTGACTTGGCCTTTAGCATCTCTCATGTTGATGATGCCTTTAAGCTGGAGTCTACATTCTTCCAACTCCGTGGTTTCTCATAAAATAGTGGTGAGTTCTTATTTGAAGAATTCAAGTGCTTGAAGGCAACCTTATGGTTCATGCTTCATATGAATGATTAAGACCTTGCACAATCTCCTCTTTGGAATATTCAGGGTATTCCTATCACAGATATATAAAAATGAAAACATTAGGGTGTAAGTCAGAACATTTAAAGATTGTTATTCAAGGGGAGAGGGAAGAGTTGCTTCGTACACTATTTTCGTACGAAAATTTTAAAACAATGTTTCCTCCATTGTCTTTATACTTAATGGACTACTGTAACAGTACTGCCATATCGGGAGTCGCTCCTTCAATTGTGCTGCGAGATATTCATAGTTTCTGGCTTGTATACAAAGTTCAATTTGTGCTCCAAGACACTTGAACTTTTAGGTAGAATTGGTCATCGTGAGTCGTATGGCCTGGCGTTGGGGCTTACATTTCTATGCGTCAGTATTGCCATTGGTGACAGTCTTGTTACTACGGTATCTGTATTGCATTTTAGAAGGATGGGGTAATCCATTGAGCTATCGTTCTATCTGTTTGGAGACATCCCCAGGACCTCCGTAGAACATACTTGATGGATATCGGTTTATATCGTGTTTTGCGAATGAACGATTTTTAAGAACTCCGTTTTTCCAAGTCATTCTGAAATATGGCTGATGGACTGCTTTAATAAGTTTTGTGTGAGATTTTGAACCATCTTTTCTGTTGATTTTGTTATTTCCAATGCTTTTTTTTTTTGCAGTGGTTATCTGAAATAGCATTTTCTTTCACTAGATAAACTTAAAAATGATCATTTTGTAATTACAGCAAGTTGGGCGATCTCTTTTCTGTCTTGGGTTGCTTATTCGATATGGTAACTCTTTGCTGAGCACATCCTGCAGCATTGACCAAAATATCGACGTCAAGAACAGCCTCAAGTTGTTTAAAAAATATCTTCATGCAGAGGATTTTATAATAAAGGCCAGATCTTTGCAGGTATGCTCTTTCACCATTTGTCCATGAACCTGCACCCATCGTGTACGGACCACACACACAATATAGAAGAGAGGGAGAGAGATCCTGTATTGTCTAATTTGAGTTGTACTCATTTAGTTTTGGATTTCTGTAGGCATTAGGTCATGTTTTAATCGCTAGGCCAGAATATATGTTGGAAAAGGATGTTGGGAAAATTTTAGAGGCAACACTCTCCTCCGGTACTGACGTACGTCTCAAGGTAATAGTTTCCCTTCTGTTTGGTGCTTTTTCACACCCCACCACAACCCACACCACCCCCCCCCCCATCCATGTAATGAGTTAATTTGTTCTACAGATGCAAGCGTTGCAAAACATCTACGAGTATCTTCTTGATGCAGAAAGTCAAATGGGAACAGAAAAAACCAGCAATGTCGCCAGTCATCCCATGGATGCTGGCCATAGTGTTCCTGTTGCTGCTGGTGAAGGTGATACCAATATCTGTGGCGGAATAATTCAACTGTATTGGGATAACATCTTGGGAAGATGTTTAGATGAAAATGAACAGGTTCGCCTATCTGCTGTGAAGGTAAGAACATTGTCGTCTGAAGGTTTCCGTTAAAGTGGTTGAACTAGTTTGTCCAACGAGTACAATCGCATAAAACGTGTACAGAACTACAAACAATTCATCAAAACTGATAATGATACTGAAATATGAATTGTTTTCTTACACATGAAACAAATTCTTAGGCTAATATCTCTATTATCGTGAATTTATTGGTCATTTGGTTGTTCTGGAAACAAGGACCACAGATTCTGAAAGTTGAAGAGGGTGATTTTTGTCATTCTACGCCTGTATACTGCTCTGGAACACTTGATGGGGCCTAGTTGTTTCGTTTTAGTGATTTTCAGGATCTTACTGTTGCCAGTAGCAAATTTATTTAATTTTTACACTACCTGATGCAGATTGTCGAAATTGTGCTGCGGCAAGGTCTAGTTCATCCAATTACCTGTGTTCCATTCCTTATAGCTCTTGAAACAGATCCTCAGGAGGGAAACTCAAAGCTGGCTCATCATCTGTTGATGAATATGAATGAAAAGTATGGCCCTATATAGACTTATAGCTTCTTTGAAATCCTGATAATCTGGTTATTGCAACTAGTGAAAACATATTTTTTCAGGTATCCAGCATTTTTCGAAAACCGTTTGGGAGATGGCCTTCAGATGTCCTTTATTTTCATTAGATCCATGGCTGGAAGTTCTGAAAATCCAAACCCTAGAGTCCAACTCAAGGTACCTGAGAGTATGAAAGGGACATTCGAGAGTGGCTCTTTCACTTATGCAAGACTTGGTGTTTCTCGAATCTACAAGCTGATCCGTGGGAATCGCATCTCAAGGAACAAATTTATGTCGTCAGTTATTCGTAAATTTGACACTCCAATTTGGAATAATTCAGTCATCCCATTTCTGATGTGAGTTCTTACTTAGGTGCTCATCCTAATATTCTGCGGTTCTGCTCCATGTATCAAGTGTTGTCGTTGTCTTAGGGTAAAAGCGACACATATCTTATGCTAACGGTATCGTGTGATAACCATGATACATCATACTATATTCTGATAAGCGGTAGATGATTCAAGACATGCTATACATGAATATGTAACTTTTCTGGAGAAAAGAAAGTATTTGCGCTTTGTTTTATGGTATTTGATATTGTTGGGAAGTTTCATATTACCACTTACGTCACATGCATTTTTTTTATTTATGGGTAAATTGTTTGAGAACTTAAAACTTGTACTTTAGTCAAACGTTTATTTTTGGAAAGAAAAATTCTTTCAATGAATATTAAAAACCTAAGTGATGTACCAAGACTATACAAATTATCAAAAACCAAACTATAGCATAGTAAGAATGGGGATCATTTTGATGCATGTTTGATTCCACATAGAAAAACTCATTGACATGGTCATCTTTGTTCTATTTTTCAGGAGTATGAAGTCTTGATTCATGCATATCTTTAATCTTAAGAACTTTACTTTGATGTTGTAAATGATGAACAGAGATTAATGTCTTTTTCTTGCAAGATATTTGCAATTTTGTATGGAATATTTTTATATTCCACCTATTTGTTTGAATATATGTTAAGATATCTTGTGATATGATACACGATTCAGAAAATTGAAAACTATGCGTGATTCGTATCCCATTTGGACAACTATGTAGGTATTGACTTAAAAACTGCTTTTTCCAGGTACTGCACTGAGATCCTTGCTTTACTTCCTTTCACATTGCCTGATGAGCCTCTTTACTTGATATATGCCATAAATCGAGTTATACAAGTTAGAGCTGGGACATTGGAGGCAAATATGAAAGCGTTTCTGCATTTGTGGCAAGAAGATGCAAAGAAACTTAATGGTAATGGGATAACTCAGCCCCAGGGGCCATCCTGTCAACCTGTGTGCGATCAAACAATACCCACGGATCTTAATGGGACACTTGAAGTACAATTCGGTGATCAGCCCGTGTCTAATCACTCTGAGCCTATGTATCAAAATTTGCGTCCTAGGAATTCGTACAACAATTACCACATATCTGAAGATGATCTGCAGAAAATCCAGGTATTCAATTCCCATTCCCAAATTCTTCAGACATTTTCAGTAAATTGTTCCTACGATTTTGAAACATTTCCAAATGTTTCAGAAAGATTTCCGAAACAACATACCAAAACAAAATTTTGATCCTTGTATGTTACCCTGGAATTCTTGTTGAGTTTTCTTCCCTTGTTATTGTGACCAGAAGTTGAGGGCTTTTGTTCTGCTTTTCAAGTTCAAGTGGCATTCTATTTGAAATTCTTGGTTTTTTTTAAACTCCTTTCTGATAGCTTAATATGATGGGCTCTGATATTAAAAAAATTGTGGTGTTTATACAGGCAGATTGTCTTTCTGCTACGGCATTACAACTTCTTTTGAAACTAAAGAGGCATCTGAAAATATTGTACTCTCTAAATGATGCACGATGTCAGGTACAAATCTTTTGGGGTGGTTTCTGGGCCGTCTTCCATGTTTTTCAGAGTATCACATTTGATCCTAATTTCCGGCTAATATCCACTTCTTTATAACCAGGAGTTCTCTCCAACTGAACCCATTAAACCGGGGGAGGTTCTCTCAAGGCAGAACATTTCCTTCAACATAACTGAAACACGCACCGAGCTGCCTACGACTCATGAAGAAGTGTTGCAAAGATATCAGGTAGTGTGATCAACTGACAATGACAAATTATGAATCGCAGTTGTGCATTATATGCTGAGTGTTGAGATTGTGAAGGCAATGACAGTTTTTGGCCCCAACGGTGCTAGGAGCACCCCCACTTTTACCTCGTGCAACAGGTTTAAAAGTGGTTGTTAGTGTTTTTTACATTTCCCTTTTTACATATCAACTAGTCTAGTGGACCAGCCCCACCAAATTAGTTAGTTACACCCTGCACATCGACTAGTCTTATCTCGCTGACCAAGAATCAAAATTTCACTCTTATGAGTTGCTTCGGCAAGAATTGGGATGGAAATAGCTCGGAAACGTTCCGAAAGAGACAAAAACAAAAATTGAGAAAGTTCACAAAAATGACCTAAAACATACCCAAGTGCATAAAAGTACTGATTAAGCAGAATCAAAGAAGTTTAAACATTTGTGAAATGAATATTTTCAAATTGTGTAAAAAAATTTCAAAGCTGTGTTGTCACTTGACACTAATATATATATTTTTTATTCTGTGTGTTTCACTTCATTGTGGTGCCTTTTATTTGTAACACTGGAATTTTGTGGTCCCATAAGTGGAAAAGTTTTGGCTGTTTAGATTGAAACAACAGAAATTTGGTTCCTTGAGAGTTGCACGGTTTCTTGTTGACCGTTATCCTGTCTGAGCTGAAACTTCTATTCTTCTCTTACCATTCTATAACTGCTTTAACACTTTGCAGGAATTCAAAACTGCTTTGAAGGAAGACACTGTTGACTATTCAACATACACGGCGAACATCAAGAGGAAGCGCCCTCCTCCGTCCAGGAGAGGGGGAAGGTCTGGCCGCATGGCCGGAAGGGACGATGAAGATTACGATGACGATGAGGATTGGGGAAGTGGGGTCCGGAGGCCAAATAACAGCGGGAGGAAAAGCAGTAGAGGCAGGCAGTGGTCGTAGTTGTAAATATGTTACAGTTAAAGCTAACATGTAGATTATGTAGGAGGGGAAGATGGAAAAAAGAACGTAGAAACAAGAAGGTTGGAGGGAAAGAATTCCTGATAGAAAAAGATTGAAGCAAACTCAACGCCGCATTCATGTTGTCAACGAAGAGAATCGATTGTAATTGATTCCTTTGTGTATATTCTTTGGTTTAGGAAATCATGTAATTCAGTCGGGTCAATAGATGAGCCTATTTTTTGTACATGAATGCACATTTTAGAAATATGTTCTTTGCGTTCTATTACTGCTACTACAGTAAATTACTACTGAATATCCGAGGGAATGAAGAAGACATGGGTAATCACGTGTCGTTCTACTAAGGTTCTTATTTAAGTTCTGTACTTATTTTTTGTTTTACGAGACAAGTCATTCTTTCACAATACATCGCCTTTAATTTAAAAAATAAGTACGTACTTATTTTAGAAAGTGAAACACATCCTGAATATATAGATTTTTTGACTCACTCCAACCCCAAAGCTCAGGCCTGCAAACAGTAGGGATTAGTGGGAGATTCTGTGGTGATATTAAATTACACTTGTGCGTACTGCTATCACTCTCCATTTTCTTCCAAACATGAAACCGATCAAAATCATCCAACTTGGATGTCAAAATCATCCAACTTGGAGGTGGATGAAAGATCATAATGGGCCAATTTGATTTGCGTGGTTAAACTAGCTTCTAGGTAATTCCTTTTGGGGCCTGATTGTTTGATATACCCACATTCTTATAGGCTGGAGCAAACAAGGATCTGATATAAACTGTAATACTCTCTTCATTTCTAAATGGTAATCCACAGATTGGTGTTTGATATACCCAATTTCTTATAGGCTGGAGTAAACATGTATCGATATAAACCAATGTAATACTTCCTCTGTTTCTAAATAATAGCCCACAGAAAGAAGTGCAATTTCCTAATGAAAAGAAAAAGTATTACTCCGTATTGTGCAAAATATTTTATTTAAATTTAAAAAATTATGCACAAAAGTACTACTATATTTTTGTTCAAAAATTGCATGTCTTTTTGCATTGAAATGGAATATTAAATATTCAAAATTGCATGTCTTTTACTCATCACTGTTCCTCCAACGGGAAGAGAATATGTTTTTACTTTACTAATGGTCTCCCCAAACAAACGGGACCTAAAAGGCTCCATTAAGTCAAATTTCATTTCAACACGACGAGAATACCTGACTATGGCCACATTTTGATTCCAAAAAATCTACCCCACTGCGCTCAATCTCACCGTCGAAAAGTGTTTTGGATGATTCAAATTTCAAAATAACTCTTCCACTCTTCCCAAAACGATTTCTTTAAAATCCGGATCATTAGTTGCCAAGACAGATAGTGAGATTGAGCGTTGAGGTAAGAGAGTGGTGAAATGGAGCGGGGGTAGACTTTCATTAGTCACTGCCCGGAGAAAAATATGATATGAAATGCAAACGGCACCAATTAATAAAGAGATGTCTTAGTCCAAACTCCGTACTGTAAACCACGAATATGACACTAAGCCGGTTCATTTTGAATACAAACTAGGCATGTTCGTTACAAAAAATTGTCAGAAGCTAAAAGTCGAGGATCAAAATGGCTCTATGCTCATCCCCAGGGAGTCACGGGTGGGTAAAAAAGCCAGGGATAGAGAAAATAACAAGTGAAACATTCACTGCCAGCCCAGCTGCAAAGAGTTCATGGTATCAAATTAGATCTAGTGTCTTATTAAACACTGGTTACAGCATAATTATTCACGACTGATAGGAAAATACAGAAAAATCTGGGAGCAGAAAATAAATAACGCCACCACAAGGGAATTCATTCCTGGCTGTGTTTAACAAACAACAAAATGTTTTGATGCCACAGAGCAGGAGAGACGATGAGGAATGCAAAAAAAAAAAAAAACAGAAAATCAAAAAGGAAAGAACCTAGTAACGGAGCCAGTAGGTCCTGCGCCTGAACCAGTTGTAGTCAGGTAATTTCTGGATAGGCCCCATGGCAGCGATGGCAACATCCTTCAATTCCAAACAAACACCGAAAACGATTTAGAAACAAATGTCGAATCAAAGGAGAAACACTAAAAAAGATTTTACTCCCTTCGTCCCTTAGTACTACTCCAATTTGGAGACCCAACTATTGGGGAGACAATGATTGCAAATTAAACATCGTAACTTTCCACAAATCCTCTTTAGTTAGCAATTGAAGTTTGAAATTCAAATGAGAATGAGAGCAATTTTGCCCCTTGACTTCGCATATGTTTTAAGACATCCCAAAATGGAATAACAGATTAACATTCAAGGGAGAGGGAGCAAAATCAGTGGGATGAATCCTTCCTTACCTGGTCAAAAATAAAACGGTTTGCAACGCGTTTGATAGTGCTGGCATCTACAGCATCAATCCTGGCAAACAATTCAGCGAACGGGATTCTTCTGCCGTATGTAAGTAGCTGCAACAGCAAGGGTAAAGCCAAACAGTAAGCTCTCTACTTGAATTGTTTTAACTACCAAAAGTTTCAGTTCTCTTAAATTTTATATAACCAAAGCCTCCACATTTTCAAAACCAAATTAAGCCTTCAATTTCACATCCACGTTCCAATCCAGAAACATACAATGCAACAACTATTTTACCTGACGCCCAATATCTTCAGCAACAGGACTGGTTCCATCAATGTGAAGCATCAGAGAAGATTTCAACTGCAGTACAACAGAACTGCAAATGAGTGTCGATATAATGAAGATAAATGCACTATCTTGCTCATAAAAAAAAATGATTTTCCCTCTTGTTACCCTAAGCATGTTGCAGGATGATTCATAAGTAAATTTTCAGAAAGAGACTATAGTGGGATTAGAAGTGACTCTGATTCAACACATGAATACCCAAAGATAAAGTGGTGCGACATAATCCTGGATACTATCAAGCAGATACAACCAAGGGCAAGTGCAAAAACCACTCCACAACATTAGCATAACCAAAAACATACTATCAAGGGTAAGCACAAGAACTGGTAGCTACCTGGTTACGAGCACGAGTCACATCAGCTTCAGAAACTCGATAAGATAACTTGCTTATCTCGTACATAATTGCATAAGCCAAATCATCCAAGCAGTCCGGCTAAAAACAAATTTTCAAAACAAGAATCAGTAACCAGAATTGCTGACGCCTAAATTGCTTCATCGGATTTCAATTCTAGTCAATTAACAAAGTTTAGCAAGAAGTGTAACTTAACAGGCAATATCCCTATTTCAAAACCCACGAAGAAGTGGAACTTAACAGGCAATATACCTGTTAAAAATCTCAAAGAACCTTCTTTCTCATCTCATAGGACAAATAGTCTGTAAAAAGGAGCTACCATACTGGAATAGACTACGCAACTAGAAATGTATGATAAGTTTGTGCCCCTCTTGATGTGTGTGTCCCAGTGCAGGAGTTCGCACTGCGAGCCTTTACCATCACACAAGTTCAAGATAAAAAAAAGTCCAACAAATTTTTTGATTCAACCATCTTCAGGTATTATTCAGATGCAGGGAGGCTGATGCCCTTCCTAGAAATTTGCCAATATCTATTTTAGAAAAGTTGTACAAAATCCATTTTTCCCTTTCTGACGAGACTGAGTCACCACGGATTCAAGTCAAGTATTTTGTTTTACTCAAATTATTATCTCCGATCTAAACTCACAAAGATTTGTTGTACTTGGATATGATTCCAAGTCCGAACTCACTCAGCAAGAAATAATCTCAGTAGTACAAAATCCATTTTTCCCTTTCTGACGAGACTGAGTCACCACGGATTCAAGTCGAGTATTTTGTTTTACTCAAATTATTATTACCGATCTAAACTCACACAGAATTGTTGTACTTGGATATGATTCCAAGTCCGAACTCACTCAGCATGAAATCAATCTCAGTGTATCATCCTTACTATTCACTATTCAGTAACTATGTTTAACTTATGAGGCCTCATTTGGTGGTGTGGTGGCATCTAATGAAGAAACTTATAGTTAAGAGGTTTAGAGATAAGAAGTGGTTGTAAAGAGGTTGGCTAATGCTTGGCAGTTGCATTTCAAAAGCACTTTCATGTACTCTTTTATCTTTAGGCACCATAGTGCTTCATTAAAAAGTGCCTTCAGGCGAATAACCTCTACACATTACAGTATTTTAAAAATGAAGTCAAGCAGGGGAAAAAATATGACAAAAGGGATAACCTCAATCATTTCAGCCTTTTTAAAGGAAAGTCCTAAAGATGTTATCCATGAATGGACAAAATCTGGAGTTGGACAACAATATATCACAAAATAGAAAGACCCCTCCTATTAAGCTGGGCGAAATACCCTGGAATTACGAAATCAAAATAAAGGGATGCAATCTCACCTTAGCAATGGCATAAACACCAAAAAGTCCAGTGTCTTTATAGTTGGTGTTAAATGCCATCATACTTTCAGCAATCTCATTAATGCCAACCCTCTGTGCAAGCTCGGAGCTGTTTACAGACGACAATAAAAGCCAACACATGTTATCCAAGTTATGCACTAGGAAAATATCCGTTTTAGGTTGATGAAATACAAGAAATAGTTCAGCAGCTTACCCCATGTGCTTTCCACCACCTGCATTCTTATTCCATGATCCCAACATAGATTGCATAACCATCAAAGCAATTGAATCTGGATCTGTCCAAGAAGCCCCATTGAAAGCAACCGCAAATTGTGCCAAAGGCATATCGTCATCTACTATCCTAACCTGATTACCACCCAAGGAAACAAATTAATATATTTGCAGCAAAGAGCAGGAGCAGAATGCTGCCCTGAAGCAGATCATGAAGAATTTGTGTGATATAAGCCCACCTCAGAACCTGTAAAAATTGCTGGTTCTTTAGCAACTAATTCAGAAGCTATAGTTGGATCTGTTGACAGCTTGGTAAACAATTTCTTCACTTGCTCAACAATGTCCTCATGCTTCACAGCTCCTGAAGCAGCAATTACCTAAAAAGGTAGTCCCAAGTAGAAAACCAATGCTTAAGACTCCGATAAGTCCACAGTAAAGAATAATGATGGAATGAAGGCAAAGCAAACATGCAAAATATCTAAGTAGACTTGACAATTAGCACAAATACGTAAATGTAACTTGGTTACTGTAACACCTACCATTCTACTCGCAGTGTAGTGTGTTGATATATAATTCTTAAGATCCTCTTTGGTGATTGTCTTGATATTTTGAGCAGGTCCAAGAATGGTTCTTCCCAAAGGCGTGTACTGGAAAGCAGTTGCATGCAAATGGTCAAAAATAACTTCCTCGGTTTGCCCTTCAACCTATGAAAATATAAGCATCACAATAAGCAAAAATCAAATAACTAATGGAAAAGCAATTTGAATTGATTAAGCACAAAATAGAGATTGTTTACCAGATTAATCTATGAGAGCACCAAAGAATGTACACACAAATACTTGTCCATTGATGCAAGTGGAAGAAAGTAAGTACGATGAGATCAACCAACACTAAGGCTCATTCTTTTTCAAAGTTAACCTTTTCAAGACACTAAATATTGATTACACATTTAGAAAAAACTAAAGATGAGTGACTGCACAACAGTTGCAAGGTAGTATACACCATACAGACCGACATGATCCCACAAAACATCCTATAATATGCTTACAGACTAATGTCAAGCAAATATGGATAACGGGATCACCATTCTATAACATACTTACAGACCAATGTCCAGCAAATATGGATAACACTAACTTTCATTATAGGAAACAACTCTTCACCTACATTTGTTGGTGCTTGGAAATGGGAGGGGAAAAACAAAGACAAGGAAAAAAGAAAGGAAAGAAGCAATTTTACTTCTTCCATTAATCTCCAACTCAAACAACTGTTAAATCAAAGAAGACTCTGAAATACTAACAAATAACAAAAAAGAAATACGAGCAAAATTGGCAGCGGAAAAAATTCTCACGTCATTAGTCACACCCTTAGTAGCACAAAATGGGGGCAGGAGCGGGGGAGCAGAGGCACCTAGAAGCTCCTAAGTTGGGAGCGCCTTAGGAGAGTATATAGGTTATATATGAATATGTATATAAAATACCTATAAATAATTAACCATTGCAGGATAATGATACTTATAGAGAATTTTCCCGATCTATAAGGGTAATTATTGGAAGTTAGATATTTTCAATTTGCAAAACTTCTTGACTGATATGCTCCCTTAAAAGTAAGAGAATAACTGCCTTAATGGCCTGATAAGTTCCCATCTTAGTTGGGAGCGAGCGCCCGTCTCGAGGGGAGCGAGCTCCCATCTCAAGAGCACACCCATTTTAGAAGGATCCTGCTACTAAGGTCATACCGTTCTCTTTTAGTACAATTTTCACATAATGCCAAATCATGGATAGGGATAAATATCATACAAAATAACGAAATTTTTTCCGTGCTTGTGTACATAATACGGGTACCATGCTTTTTTTTTTTTTTTTTAATAAAATAGAAGCACCATAATCAATACCATCTCCAATAGAATCACATCACGGTCCTGAGTAATCCAATTTTCATTGAACCTCAAACAATACTACTCTTTCCGTCTCAAATTACTTGTCCTTCTTTCCGTTTTTGGATGTCCCAAAATGTTAAGTCCCTATGAAAAGTCAAATCAAAAAAGCTTTTAGTTTTCCAAAATTGTCCCTATAAAATAGTCATCATTGAGTTGAAAAGATAGAATACAAAGACAACGTAGTAAAGTCATGCCTCACAATTTGAATTTTGTGCAATCATTGCTTGTCCTCTTAGTATTTAGGGCTAGTTTAATAACATTTTCTTAAAAAATAAGTACTTATTTCACATTTTCAAACTCAAAAATAATGTAAATGAAAATTAATTTTTCGATAATCCATATTACATATTTTTATATTTCAGTAAGCCCATTATTTTTGAGCTTAAAATTGCCTTCTTAAAAAATAAGTACTTATTATTATGAGTTCAGGAACACACCCTTAGCTTCTCCAAGAGGGGCAAGCAATTTGGGACGGAGGGAGTACAAAGTTTGAAACTTCAATACAATTTTATGCACTCCTACTGTCCTACCTATTTCTTTACACCTTATACATATTCTAGCACACCGGTTTTACCTTAACTGGGGCAGACTGGGCAGTGCATAGTTGTCAAAGGTGCGCCTAGGCGCAAAAAAGTGCGCTTCTTTCAAATCGAACAAAGAAGTTTCAGAAATAAATATTTTTTCACATAGCTGCGCCCTTAGATGCACGAGGCGGGAGCGGGGGAGCGAGGGAATACAGAAGCTCCCAAGGTTGGGAGCGTGAGAGTAGTGTATACATATATTATAAAAATAATGTAGCATAGAGTATTCACTTTGAAAGTACAATCATTTTAAGAAGTAAAATATGGGCCAAGTCTACCATAAATGTAAAAAATGGGCTAGTGTTACAATATACTCCCTCCGTCCCATAATATTTGTCCGTTTCGCAAAACGAGGACGTAAAAATAATACAATTTTTGCAAGAAAAATTAAATTTTTTTCAACAATTCACTAGATATCGATGAGTTCTTTCAATTTATGAAAAAAGTTTGAATTTTTTCTTGAAAGAAATGCATTATTTTTGAGTTCTCGTTTTGCGAAACGGTCAAACATTTAGGGACGGAGGTAGTATGATTTTCTTTTCAAGATATCATGACTTGGGCTAGATATCTTGGGTTCATTGAAGATCAATGAATAAAGCCAAGTGACAAATCCCTATTTTCCTATACAAAGATCATACAAAAGCTCCCATCTTTGTAAGGAGCGAGCTCCTATATCAATGGGAGCGGTTCCCGTCACGCTCCTTAGTTGGGAGCGCAAAAGCGGGCTCCCAAGGAGAGCGCGGCTCCATTTTAGGAGTTTCCTGCAACTAAGGCTGCACCTCTCGCCTCAGGCCCAACAGAACCGTGCACCTTGGTGCACCTTTCGCCCTTGACAACTATGGGGCAGTGATTAGCTATCTAAAAATAACAACTTCAACGAAATGGAAGCATAACATGACTACAATCAACAATTATTATACCTCCTCCATCTCCCTGAGAATCACATCACGCTCCCGATTAATCCGATTGTCATCAAACCTGGAAAATCACGACACTCATCACAGTTGAGATCAATCTAAATAAACCATCCCCCCACACACAATCCAACAAAAGCCACCGATTAAACCAACTCATTATCACCTCGAATTCTGCAGTATATCCGCGAGTATATCCAGCGCTTTAGGAACATCCTTATCCATCACCTTGGCGTAGAACGTGGTTTGCTCCCTCGACGTGTACGCGTTGAGGTGGCCCCCCATGTTCTCCACCTCCTCCTCGAGCTCCCTCGCGCTCCTCCTCTCGGTCCCCTTGAATATCATGTGCTCTAAAAAGTGTGCGGTGCCGTTGGTCTGGTCTGTCTCGAAGCGGGATCCCGCGTCGATCCAGACGCCGACGGTGGCGGTCTTGGAGGCGAGGTTGGACTCTGTGGCGACGCGGAGGCCGGAGGGGAGGATGGTGATGCGGGTGAGGGGCGAGGAGAGGATGGAGGTGTGGTCGGCTAGGGCGGGGTGGGGGGAGTTGTGGGTTAAGAAGCGGGCGTCGGGGTTGTCGAGGAGCTTGAGCTTTTGGTTGACGGATAGGGCCAGGCGGTCGTAGGTCATGGCGTCCGGTGCCGGAGGGGAGGGGAGCGGTTTTGATGCGGTGGCGCTGGCGACGGCGGAGGCGGTGGAGAGGGATCGGAGGGAGCGAGCGGCGGAGCGGCGGGATAGGGATAGGAGGTGCCGGATCGCCATTTTTGTGTGTGTTGATCTCTCTAGGGTTTGGTGAGAGAGAGAGACTTGACTGTGTGATACAGGAGAGTTGTGATGAGAGAGAGAGAGGGTCAGAGGGGGCAGCTTGTTGAGCAGGCAAAGGGAGTGGGGAGATGAAGAGACGGCTAACGTTGGTGCGCAACTGAAGGTGACAACTTGGGCTGGGCTGAGCCAGGCAAAAGTTCCGGGTTTTAGGCGAGAGGCTTTGCTCCCCGAAGCCCAACAAGCTTTCGGGGTTCTCGGGTAATATTTGCTTTGTTTTTTTAGTGAATAGGCCCTTTGGTTTGTAAATTCGGGGTCTGGAGTTGCAGCCGTGAATCAGTAGTATTACCTACTGCTGAAGAAACCCGAGTTTTTGGCCGTTTTGTAATCAAATTGGAAGAATACTCATCTTCCCAAACATTTTGTATTCCGGGTTTTAAATTTGCTTCCCGAAGCCCAACAAGCTTTCGAGGTTCGGAATCGACCCACAGGTCTAGAGTTGCAGCCGTGAATCAGTAGTATTACCTACTGCTGAAGAAACCCGAGTTTTTGGCCGAAACGGCCATAATTTGTAATCAAATTGGAAGAATACTCATCTTCCCAAACATTTTGTATAAATAGGCCATCGCGCCTTTTCAAAACGCGTTATAGCGGTTAAATACCATGTGGCCGCCACGTAGATAGTGCCTTTTGAAAAGGAGCTATAATTTTAATCCTAATAGCGTCTTTTGAAAAGTAGCTATAATTCTAACCCTAAAACACATTCTTGAAATACGTTATGTTATCCCAATTTTTTTTAACACAAAGTGTGAGAATTTGTAATATCATATGTCCAAAGATATTAATAGATTGGACATAAAGATATTAAAAATTCTCACGATTGGGTTAAAAAAATTAGAATTATTATTAATTTGGAAAAGATTGGATACACAAGAGTTCACGAGTACATTGATTAACATAAAAGACTTGATGAGTACAAACTTTTCATATAAAAATATCATTTCACATGACATGTAATTTAAATATCATTTTCCGCATCTTCTCTTGTTATGACCTTGTTGACCACACTTTGAGCACGTCTGTGGTGGTTGGTGCTCAATCAAATCATCCATCTCATTTCAGATTCGATTCACTTTTGGGCGGCCTCGGCCTCGGAGACGTTCTTTGTCTGGAAGAATTCTTGGCCCATCATATGGCGGCCAGTAGGCTTGGTTAGGCGTGGCTTGAATGAGAGAGATTCATACATGGCAATTGTTGTGTCGACCGTCCAATATTTGCCGAAGTAATCAAGAGGGTCAATATGCATTTTGTTGCAAACCGCAATAACGTGCGAGCACGGTATTTTCCACAACTGAATCTTATTGCAAGTGCACGCCTTGTTAGTTAGGTCAACTGTGTGTTTGTTATTTCCTTTGTATGGGCTTGTTCAATTGATTGGCGTATGTACCTCGAACAAGAGCCCGGTTGAACACAATGACATCGTCTCCCACTGCGTTTTCCCTCTAATGATCGTACTTTTTCTTTGCATATAAGCTGAAATGATTACCTTTGGCTTTTGTATCCATTGACTTCATCAGCCTATCGTCAAAGTACTCCACATCGTCAAAGTACTCCACACACTTGTAGAAGGTAAACATAACAGTTGCCATGATTGGGAGGTGTCTGGCTTCTTTTACGACCCCATTGAAGCTCTTAGAGCAATTGGTAGTTTCACTGTCATACCGCCTACCTCCATCGTATGCAAATGTCCATTGTTTTTTGTTGAGCAGGTTAAGTTCTTGATAGATACGTTTGTTGGCGAACCTTTTCAATCGGGTTAGTTTGACCTTGAACTTTTTCTTTTGAAATTCCATTGTGCAGACTTTGACTTCTTTTCTCACTAATTTCCCAAATCGACGATGATAGTTTGATCCCAAATAAAGGAGACAGTAACGATGGTAAGCATGTGGGGGCCTCCAATCATATGCTGAATCATCCTCCAGCCATGACATGAGGCCAGAGTACCTGTCTGAAATGAGACACAAGCCTTGTCGTTTGGTTACAAAGTGTCTTATGCAAGTGAAGAACCATCCCCAATTGTCCCTATCCTCCTGTTGGACTACGGCAAATGCAATCAGCATTATTTGGTTCTCAGCATCTTAAGTGACTGCAACAAGTAATGTCCCTTTGTACCTTTCCATGAGGAAGGTTCCATCAACAGAAATTAGTGGCCGAGAATGCCTGAACCCTTTGACTGTCGATGCGAATGCCCAGAATAGTCTATCAAATGTGGCACATCCTGGTAACCCTGAATCCTTGAATAACAACAGTGTGCGCGTACCCGGATTGGCTCGTTCGAGGACTTGTAGGAATACGGGGAGTGTTGCTTGAGACTAGTCCCAATCCTCGTGCAGAAGCGATATAACCAACTGCTTCGCTGCCCACGTCTTTGAATACGATGGCATGTATCCCTCTGTTAACTTTTTAATGAATAACTACAGCGTTTTGATCTTCATACTGAAGTTTGATCCGATAATTTCAATCATCTCATTTGCCATGTAACGAGCATCAAGCATTGTGTGATCTTGGGTAACATTCACAGCCAAGCATGAGTGAGACCCTGTATATTTCGTGACTTTCCACATGTCTGAATTAGCCTTGATAGATGCTCGAAGTCGCCACCCGCAAGACGTTTTGTTATTGCATTTGTAAGACAATAGATTGGGTGAAGATTTATCTATTTTGACGACGTGGTTCCTTATCATGCAGAATTTTTTCATAGCACATTGCAACTCATCCTTTGAAGAGAATAACTACATGAAAAAAAACATATCAGAATGAATGTGCACAGCTTTTACAATTTGATTATGACTGAAACATAATGAGTTGTGAAAAAATCACCTATCCCTCAAAAAATTTGAATTATTCCGATGACGAATAGAATATGTTGTATTACGTTTCTTTTGCTTAAGTAGAATTTCTTAATGTTTCCGCCAGTTGTTGTATGCATTCAGACTTTGAAGCGTTCATCAATTCCAATTCCCAACCTTATTGTTTTTAAAGTTGCTGCTTTTATCTTTTTCAAGTCCTATACAGTGTTCGTGGTCCCCTCATGGTCGACAGAAAATTAAAATACTTAATTCAAGATTCTCGCCATTGAAAAATCTTTTTGAAATCTCCGAGCATATAGCCATATGGTTCACAATTGATGCTACCTAAAAATTATGGCACTTCAAGAATTACATAAATCTCTTGCCACGTAGAATCAAACTCAATAGAGAAAGTAAAGTGTGATTTAAAAATTGAGTATTATCTGAATCATATAAAGAGTGTTGACAAATACTTAAAATTTGTACTTACATTATTTGCCCATATAGAATGTGAGCGATGGCTTTGCTGAAAAGTTAACAAACTCCCGTCAATGCGCCCCTCCTGAATAACCATATTTTCCCTTGGTACCTAAACAAATAGAGTTAAATTATCAACTTGTCAACGGTATTCCATTTGGTGTGAAAATTCTTGCTGCAAAACGCTACAAATGGAATTCGGAAAAATTATTCAAGTGTGACGTGTGTAAGAGCTTTGCAAACTGTCATACTATAGCTTAATAGTTTATAAGGTTTCATATGGTATCATATTTCACATGTCTATTCAGCATCGCCCACTCAAAACGGTACCAATGATGATTCAATCGACGAAAAGTGTGGTCGCGGGTATATACGTGAAGCATATATACCATAACTGTCCACTTGCGTGGATCCCAATTAAAGCCATAGCAAATCGGGAAGCATATCTTATCTATGAGACTATGATACAACATAAACCAAAATTGTGTAATGATAACTTTCACCGTTTAGGAAGCCCTCGCTAAGCCTAGATTGTAAATATATGATGATTTATTGATTTATGCTATTTGCATAGGCAGGCAGGCAGCGCATAGGAAAATTTTAAAACTGTCTTATACATGAGTGGCGAAATATACCACTCCTAGGAAATGGAGGAGAGGCTCCCCATATGTAACTGCAATTTAAGTTGATTTCACATATGGTGATCAGAACAAGAACAAGAATATATGAACAAATAACATGAAAATTTCATAAATTTAAACTAGTCAGATACAGAGAGACTATAGTCAGCCAGTTCCAAATGGTAGCTTGGTTTCTGAGAACAATGAAGTACGAGAAAGGTAGCTACCAATGTAGGACTTTCGAGTTCCTCAATAGCTACATAGATATAATAACTTTTCATCACTCAGAGCTTCATTATCAAAGAAGAAGGAGACAACAATAAACCCAAGCTTTGCTGTGGTGCAAAATTACAATTTGAATAAACCATCCCAAGTTATGCCCAAACAGAAGAGAAGCAGTCTCTTCAGTCTACCATATTGTACTTGAGATAGGAAACAAGATTATTATCTGTCACCAAGAGCTAAGCAAAAAAGAAGCTATTCAACTGTGTTTCCACGTATGAGGAAAAAAGAAATCATTTCTAGCTAAGAAATGCACAAATTTAATGTCACTTTATAGATTCATAAAAGTATGATCAATTTTTACCACCCATTGCTTTATCCTGAAAAGCAGAAGGGCAAACTCTCTAGTATTACCACAAGCTTTACAAAGGATTACGGATTGAAAACATGAATAGGCGAATCCATGGACAACCCAGATTTCCATAGCGAGGAATCATACAAATTAGGGGTCATATGACCCAAAACCACGAAATAACTGAACCAATCGCCAAGGCAACCACCAAAAACGAAAATTTCATAAATTTAAATGTCATAACTACTAAGTAACAGTAAAATAAGTACAATCCTCTACCTTCACTACAACATTAAGACAAGTTGCATCTTGAAAATTACCTGTTGAGTCGAACCCTAGTATACACATACATATATACATATACACATACATGAGACAGGGAAGATGGAGATGGAGAGAGAGACTTACTATGAGTGACAACAGAGGGTGGAGAGCACGCCAGAGATAAAAGAGGGTGGAGAGCACGCCGGAGATGACAAAACATGATGGAGGGCGGTTGGAGGAGATCGCGCAGGTTCGGAGGTCGCGATCGACGTGGAGAGAGAAAGGGAAAGATCAGATAGGAGGAGAAAAGGGGAGGGTTTGAGCAATGTCTGGATTTTCAACCTATAGCTCCTTTTAGAAAGGAGCTATAATACTTAAAACACCCACGCAGGAGTTGGCCTAAACCCTATAACGCCTTTTGAAAAGGAGCGATGGCCTATTTTTATAAAACGTTTAAAAAGATGGGTATTCTTCCAATTTGATTACAAATTATGGCCATTTGGCCAAAAACTCGAAGAAACCCTAACCCTAATAACAGGAACGAGTCGTCTGCATCGTCTGTGCTCCGCTACACGAGCTTCCATATCCAGCCATGGCGACCGCGAAAAGCGTGAAGGACATGTTGCCACACAAGTTCGTCAAGGCTTACTCGGCCCACCTCAAGTGATCGGGCAAGGTATAAACCCTCATTTATTCACCGCTCTGTTTGGTTTCCGTGAAAGTAGTATGTGGAAACCAGAGAAAATCACATTTTGGGTTGTAGGGTTGTATGCCACTTTTGTTTCAAAAACTTTAAAATGACTGATAAGCTAAATGGTTATGTAAGATTTAGACTTAATGCCAGTTTTAGTGGGCCTTATCCATGCCTGAAATTTACCATGGTTTCTGTACCAGCTTCCACATTATGATATTTTCCCATAGGTTATACTTTTTTAGTGTTGGATTTTGAGGCTCTTGGTTAAGTAAGTGGATCTTAATTGGGAAGCAAAATGGGGTTACAAGTGAGCTGTTAGTGTTGGAGATTTGGTTGTTGGCGATAGTCATGATATCCCTTTGCTTGTTGTTTATAACTGATCACTGTACTTTCCTTGCTCTAAACCTTGGGTTTATAGAGGGTCGGGTACTGCTTGTGCATTATAATCCGGTGGAAAATGTACAATTGCTCCGTTGTACAATGTAGTTGGATGGTGGAATAAACACAAAATTCTGATAAGCATGGTATGAGTCGTGTGTGCATGTGTGCATTTTTCTGTGAAGTATTGTGCATTGGGCGACTAGATCAACGCGTTATGTCTTCAAGAGAAGCTTACCTCTTGCTGTGTCTGTGATTGATCTGGCAAAACAGTTTGTGCAACGCACAAACTCAGATATGATTTCACTTATAGAGTGTATTGTCAAGAGATGCTAATTATAATCAGTAGATGCTTTGCTTTCACTTAGTTGAAGTTCGGTATCCTGTAGGTGAGCACGTTAGTATACATGCGAAATCATGCTTTTCCCTGGTGATATTGCTGCCTAGTGGGACATTATGGATAGAAAATGAATGTAATAACCTTGGTTACAGATCTATGCTGTTTTGCTTTGTCTTTACGTTCACCAATTTTGAGCAGATGGAGCTACCTCAATGGACTGACATAGTGAAGACTGGTACATTCAAGGAGCTTGCTCCATATGACCGAGATTGGTATTATATCAGAGCTGGTACTCTCTCTCTCTCTCTCTCTCTCTCTCTCTCTCTCTCACACACACACACACACACACACACGTCTATATGTCTCCAAAAGGCTGTATGTATGTTTGTGCACAAATGCCCACATGCACTCTGGATCACTTCAAGGTGAGGTTGTTAATTGTGTGGCACGAGCATTCACAAGCATGTTTGCGTTGCAGGCATGATTTGACATGGGTTGATCATGGCTATGCTTTGAGGGTTCATGCTTCTCCATATTATGGCAGCTTCTATGGCAAGGAAGATATACCTGAGGCAGGGTCTTGGTGTTGGTTCATTCCAGAGGATTTATGGTGGAAGTAGGAGGAATGGAAGCCGTCCATCTCATTTCTGCAAAAGCAGTGGGGCTGTCGCTCGTCACATCCTTCAACAATTGCAAAAGATCAACATTATTGATGTTGAGGTGAAGGGGTAATTAGCGATTTACCCTTCACTTATTTATACCATGATTGTGCAAGATACATATTATCCGGGCCAGTGATTCTTAAACAATGCATAACTAATCTTCATTGGACATAGACAAACAGTTAGACACAGGGATGGAGCCAGGGAGGGGCCAGTAGGGGCGGTCGCCCCTGCAAGAAGGAAAAAAAAACAAGTGGCCAATGCGATCTTGATCAAGTTGCAGGGCAGATTGTGGTTGCCTATTGATCGTCATATCAGTTATCTCTGCAGATCCTGTTTTCATTAATCTTTTGGTTCTAGAATTAGCTGGCCAAAGAAATGTTGCTGTGTATTGTATTTTTGGAACAATTATCGGTTATGAACACCGCCATCTAGTTATTTTTGCCATTGATGTCTTGTGTTATGAGATACTCCGTATCTGTTACTTGAGATGCGCAATCAACACTATTGCGGAATTATTTTATGTATCGCAGGTTTGGAATCTTGGTCGGAACTCGGAAGGGTCCACTACTCTCAGTCTATATCAATCCCTTTTATCAATCGTCACTGGAAAGAGCAAAATGACCATGGCACTTAATTTAATGAGTATACTGAGATTGGAACGTTTTTCTCACCTCGGCCTCCTTTCCAAAATATTACACTGAATCCAGATCACAAAAATGACCATCCATCTTGTCGGAGGAGGCAACTTTTTGTTTTTGTTTTTTTGATAATGTGGGATATGCTCCAATTGACCGACTAATTCAGGATATAGCTTAGACCACTCGGCCAGATGTGAGGGATGTCGAAGATCTTGCTCGGAGTCGTCTTTGAATAGGCACTTGTATTCCTGAATGGGAGCTGAAGTTTGGTGCATTAGTAATAGGAGGAACAAACTTGATGAAATTTGTATTGCAGGAATAAAAGGAGGGAAAAAGATAAGGAAAAGAAAACAGATGAAGTTGATAACAAAACATCAAACGGAGCTTATTAAAACTTGGTATGTTTCCATTTCAATCAATTCCGCACCCAAGATCTTAATTGAAAAAATGAATACAAGTAACATGAGAGGACTGATGAACACAAGATATTCATTGAGAAAAAGCACACAAAATGTGCCTGCAACATTACCATCACTCGTTCCACCAAAATTGCAATGAATAGATTGCTTCATATACACGAGAGAGAGAGAGAGAGAGAGAGAGAGAGAGAGAGAGAGCAAAAGAGGTTCAGCATTAGTATGCTTTCGACAGAAAGAATTCCTATTTAGAAGAACTTTCATCTCTTCTTCCCTCAGAAGATCTCAATGTTCCAGTTCATCATACATATCATTCCAAGAAGACAGGCAACACTTGATCTTCTTATGCTGTGGTATATGGAACCTTGGATCTCTGGGTATGGTCGGATGCTTCTCTGATCTGAAAACAAAACCGGAACAAACAAGAGACTTAGTTATTTCTACCACTTTTCCGGTCGTAGAAGTCATGTTAGAACATGGATAACACTTGATTAGGAAAAAAATAATAGGGCAACGATGATTATAGCCATCGAGAAAAATGCATATGAAAAGAGAGAAAAAGAAAGTACGCTTGTGTGAAGTACATTCTGCATGATTCCTAGTGGACACCGGTCATACAGATTCAACACTCAAAGTTCCGTTTATACTTTCAGCATTGATTTGAGATGAGCAGATGTCATGGTTCAAGTCTTAAATATGTTTGCGAGTATCCGAAATCAAAGGATAAAGGAAAATAACTATGGTGGTACTAAGATTTGTGGATGTGAGATGAACCATTTCGCAGAGCTGCTACAAATGGGTAGATGTACATGGTACAACTTTTATGAGTTATCCGAACTCAAGTGGAAAATCCATAGGTAGCGCAAAAGGTTTTAGAAATGCTTGATCTGTATGATCATGGACTGCTACAAATGGGTAGATGTAAACTACCTTCTAGGAATGAAAGGCCTGTCAAAATAGGGCATGGGTTGAGCTCTTGGAACGAGCTCCTTTCTTAGTCTCTTGATGTCCTCTTCTTCTGCTAACTATAGGAGCAAAGCAAAATGAACATATGAGCAAAAAAATCCAAAGTAACATCACCCCTAGACACCAATAGGTTTTCGGCTATCATGTACCTTCTGCTGTCTTTCCCTTTCCTCCTGGAACTGCTCAATAAGGCTCATCTTCTCCGCAATCTGTATGGCAACACAGAAACAAGTCATGATGATTGGTATTGTCTTGTAAAGCAAGAACTAGAGGAAACATGTAATTCTAAAGACATGTATCAAGTAACGACGCAGAGCCCATACTTTTCTCAAAATAACATCATAGCTGATTGAAAGGCATCCAAAACATCTACCAAGCCCCATTTGGTACAAATGTGGATCAGTTGGTCATGTAGAATAGGTTGTTACTCTTGCTAGGCATTTTCCTTGTACTTTCAAACAAATGAACCGTCTAGTTACCACACGCAAGAATCTGGTTTGCTTCTAGTGGACAATGTAAGGAACCTAGAATAATGGCGCCAGATGCAAGACACGCAGGTAGATGAAAACACCACAATTACAAGGCGTTCTAAAGCAACTTAACCAGAATGACGATTTCACGTTGAACTAGCATAGTGAGATAAAGTATCTGATTTACCACTATTTAGTATTGAAGTAACTTTCAGTATGAGTACAAAATTTATTATAAGTGAAATCAGCATAGTTTTGCTCAAAAGACGCCTAGAACCGTTCCTCAAACCAAATAGAGGCCAAGAACTGATCCTTCCCAGTAGCCACAAGGAAGGCATGAGTAAATTAAACTTTTAGTTAAGGATCTTTGGCTAAGAATAACTAAACCATATGGCTTTTGCTTTTGGCAGAACTATGAATAGAAAATTGTTTCTGGATACTTCACCGAAGGAAGTGTGCTTGAGTTCAAGAACTTAGCCCCCTCTAAAATATCCGAATTGAGTATAAGTTTTCCTCTAGTTTAGTTATGGATCAACTCTTTCAAGTCCTGCTTAGACCATTTCTTTAATTGGTCGGTAACCAGAATGGAACTTAGACACTTCCCAGTTTAGCTCCAACAGTCTTTTCTCTTTCTTTTGGGAAGGGTGTTTGGCTAGTTTTATGGAAGGGGAGTCTTATACTGGAAACTCACATGAAAAACATGAGTAAGAAATCTACCTGTTGATCAAACTCAGCACGCTCCACAGCCCTGACATCGCTATGCAGCACCAAATCAATCGGCCTTGTTATTTCTTTGACGGGAGGTTTTACCAAACACTGTGATGCCACAAGGCAACGTTATTTCAAGTGAAACTTGAGAAAGGACAAACATGGAATGTAAGGTTCTTACTTAAACTCCCCAAGTACAAGATATGCCGAAGACATACATACAGATAATGATGATTTACTGAAATTTAAGTAGGCAATAATTGAACATTACAAATACTACCATTTCAGTTATTTGGACTACTTATGCCAAAGAAAAGGAGCTTTTTTTCCTTTCATAATTCAAATAGGGCACAGGATTTTAAACTTATTGTCATTCTTTGGGAAAGAGACGGCATAGTGAAGTCATACTATTTGATTTGCTTTTACCATGCAAATCAACTGACAATATTCCTTTATGTTACAACATTTCACCAAGGTTTGAAATGTGAAATTTGAGATAGTAACCTATGCGCAAGAAAGGAAAGTTGTTTGATTGGACTGTGGGTTTACCTCTGGCTCGTCTGTTGTCCATGGGAGACCTTGTGCAATTGGTATACGTTGCTTCTCCTCCTCCATCATCATTTGTTGTATTTTCTTGACGAATTCTTCCTCCTTTGACCTTCCTCTTTGCTGTCAATTAACAAAAACATTGCCCCCAACTGAGATCAAGCAAAGGCAGAAGTATCTAACAAACCAATTTCACAAGACAAATATTATGGTGAGGCATTTTGTAATTTCCCCACATTTGATTCCTTGAACCATCATTTTTCGTAGTAGCATCACTGGGTGAATGCAGGGTGTTCATGGAGTTCTAGTTTTTGATGCATGGAGAATTGAAGATAAGTATGTTATGTCCATGACGCAAGGTACTTCCACAAAACTTAACTTAATGGATGCCAAAACTACACAACAGTAATGATCGGATCCAAAAGTACGAAAAGGGAGTGCAATTAGCTTGGTGGAACTCCTTCACTGCCCTTTGTTGCCTTTATTTGATATCATTGCAGGATTTCAACTTGTTTTTGTGATTCAACATGTTCAGACCTGTTTCCTTGTCCACCAAATTACAATCTCAACCTGGTGCTACACGGCTACAACCCGCTGAACACTTTCCTCACTCTACCAACCAAGATTTAAGAGCTTATCTCATCCTCGACATGCCTTAGTGAAGTTAACTTAAACGATAAGATTCAAAACCTCAGAGCGAACTTTCAGGTGATATTAAAGAAGGAAAAAAAGAAAGATTTCATTAGTTGGAGTAGAGAAGATCCTTAGCACATTCACCCAATTGAAGTTCATAGGTACATGTACATTAAGCACAAGTGGTCACTGCCAATGGTATTTTTCTCAAAAGGTCTTGATTTGTTAAGAAACTGGACAGTTTCCGAATTAAGGAAAAGATGAATGTATTGTGGAGTGTGTATTGGTTTGCTCAAATCCTTCTAGAAGCTGCACAGTCCACAGGGATCAGGTGTGAGGGTGAGGCTGTCAATGCTTTGTATTGTATCTCTATCTTTAAATCCTAGTGAATCTGCTGCCCCTATGAATGTATGCAATTTTGGAGAACCACCTAAAATTGTTTGTGTCTCTCTGTGTTTGATTGGTTTGTTTTTGTGTGTTTGGTTTCGATACACATTAGCTTGACAGCATGTTAATTGATAGGTACATAAACCCATTGGGTGTTAGGATTCAACATTCAAATGTGACAATACTACAAATGCCACCTAAAGTAAGAGCATGATTCAACCCCATGGGGTTTGGCCGAGTGGGCATGAGAAGGCAATAGAAAGAAGTTGCGAGCTCGAATCCCACGAAGGCCAAGTCCAAACCTTGGGGCCACTTAGTTGAGGTGCGCGCAAGCTGCTTCTTCCTTATTCTAAGTTGCCAAAGCTAGTCTAAAGGCTAAAACTGTTTCCATCTCATGAAAATTAAGAACCTGGACAAAATCCTCATTCGTTGTTAAGATATACCTAATCTCCTATGGGCAGCATCGGTGTGGTAAAGCCACTAGCAGGTATCCTGTAGTACCCGTCTGAAGGTCCAGCAAATCTTTTTCTATCTCTGGGAAACTAAAAAGGGAGAGGAGTGTCTGGCCACAGTGCTTACTCCTTCGAGAAAGAGAGAAAGAGGCTGTCATAATGCCAGAGGAATCATCATAGAGGGGGAGTTCATAAGCGTCTCTACCGTAAAATCAATTTTCACTGTAATGAAGAAACCATAGTATATGGTAAAATCATAAACGGACATCTAGTTATCTAAGAGCATGATTGAAAAAGGTATGATTACTGAATAAACAAACCTCTGTTCGAAGCTTGAAGGGCATTTGGGAAGTTGCTTTGAGCTGCCTCTTCTTCCAACGACTTCCGCCAAAGTTCCCAGATGATTCAGAGCTCTGCACATAACATCAAATTTATCAATAAATAAACATTTTAAAAAGAAGCAAATCATCGTTGCAAAGGGAGTACTCACTTTTCGTCGGCTTCTACGACCACCAGCATAGGTCCTGCTTGACATAGTTAAGCTAGGAAACAATACAAAACAACCAAATTAGAATCCAAGTCAAGGGTACTAGCAGGAATAGAACAAAAAGCATGTCAACTGTGCAAGATCGATCAAACATATTATCACCAACCTTCCATGGTTACTATCTAAAGAAGACGAAACACGTGCATCCAAACCTAAACTCTCCGATGTCACAAAAAAGTCTGATGGACAGAACGAAGACGAAGAGCTCCTCGTCTCAGGCGCCCTCGGTTGCAGCCCTGGCAATGCCCACTTCAATACCTTCTTCTTATCATCATCCTCTGATTCCCTCTCATCACTCTGATCAGGTTCCTTTGGTATAGTGAGAAGCTTCTCAAATGCCTTGACCAAATGCATCACTTTCCCAAACCCAGCTTCAGGCACACTCTGCCTTGCTTCTTCCAACAACTTGTCCCTCGTCCTCTTCATTTTAGAACTACCCATTTCGCCCGGTTGTGTAGCCTCATTCGGGTCACGCTCATTTAGTCCATTCATCCCCAAATCATCAAATTCCTCTGATTTCCCTTCATACCCATTTGCAATTTCAAGGGTTTGACCCACCGAGTTCATCTCTTCCTCTATTTCTCCATACCGATTTGGAATTTCAAGGGTTTGACTCACTGAGTTCATCTCCTCCTCTGCTTCTCCATACCGATTTGGAACTTCAAGGGTTTGACTCACCGAGTTATTTTCCTCAACATCATAGTCAGCTATAGCACTGCCACGATTCTTGAAAAACTCTTCTTGAGAAGCCCTTAGGCTGTCATAAGCAACACATAGACACTTGTGCGAGGTACCAAAACCCTTGTCTTTACACTTACATAGGACTGTCGAAGAATTCTCTTTCTCTTTCTTGGAATTCCTTTTCGCCACCACGAACTTCCTTTCGCGGATCTTGTTCCGAGGGGAGGGGTGGTTAGGGTTTTTGGCGGCCGACTTCTGCGTCTTCTTAGAGGATTTAATTGCGGGTGATTTCAATAATCTTGTACTAGGGCTTGTGATATTAGGGTTGGTATTCTCAGAATCTTTTGGGATTTTCTCTGAGGTTTTTGATCGATTGGCTTGTGGGTTTTTCAGCGGGGTCACTGCTCCGCCGCTCTTGCTGGTCGAATCCATCACCGGGGAAAGGGTTAGAGAGAGAGAGAGGATTTCGTTGAATCTTCGTGAGTTGAGACGATCTTGAAGCATTGAATGGGAAGCGGAATGGAAGGGGCCAGGTGGGTAGGGGGAAAAAGAACGTTGGAGCGGTGGAACGCTCTTGTAACGGCTAGTTTCTGTTGGCCTATTTTCACGGCGTTCGACTGTGGGATTTTAAATTTGTGTTTGATTATGGGCCGTTGGATTTAAGTTGATTGAGAAGGTGCGGTGGGGATGAAGTTAATTAACGACCGTTATGCTGATTAAAACTAGGTTTGCTATTTTTTTTTTCTGTTTGTGCCTTGTGTGGAAGTTTTCAAGCCATTTTGGTGTTGTCTAAATCATGAATAATGAAAATCAATTGAGAAAAAATTCATTATCATAGTGGCGTCGTACACATGTTGCGTCTTTCCAGCGTGAAAGCGAAAACCCGCTGCCAGACGGGCCGTTTATTTACTATTGACTCATTTCCGACCGGAGCAAACCATCAGTTGTAAAGAAACAAAGCTCAAACGAAGTCTCGGATATTGCCATACATATTGATATCTTCCTAAGGTAAAAGCTTTTAATTATAATCAAATGGGTTGCAGAGTTTTTTCTTCTTCTTCTTCTTGTGGTATTTGACAGCAAAGTTAATTTGGGTTGCTTTGCAGTTCAATTTGTTAATGTTGATTTACAATAATCCTCATTAATCATATACTTGTAATTAGGATAGTATATATAATGCATTGCGATGAACGCATAAATGATACACAATCGACATTCTCAACCCTAAGAGTTATTTATCAAATTATTTGGGGTAATATCTGATTTTCTGTTTTGTCCAATATATTTACTTGTTATTGATGATAGGCTTGTATAAGAGAAACAAAATAAATTACAAAGGACTTTGCATCAGGGGACTGCACCCTCAAGTTGGGCTCATTTTCGGCCGGGCTCTTCTCGAGAACGGAAAAATGAGCAGAACCGTTCACTTTATAAGTCATGTCAAGAACATCGATCATAAGAAAAATTATGTTGATCGGATATCGGTACATATGATTTCGGAATCCATTTATCTTGAAAAAAGTCACTTCGACACACCGAATTCGAACCCATTTATTCCATTTGGCTCAAGATAAATGGACCTCAAAATCATATCTACATATATTTGACCGACACTAGTTTTTGCACATAATGATACTCTTGATATATCATCATCTAAATGATGAACGGTTCTAATCATCTTTGCGTGCTCAATAAGAGCCCAAAAAGGGGCCAACTTGAGGGGACCGGAGGAAAGCCAAGTCCATTACAAAGGTGCCGTTCCACTTTCTTTTTAAACCTTTATTTTAAAAAAGAAGATAATTTTAAGTTCAAATATAATGAAAATGAAAAATAATTTTTTAATTTTTTTGCGCCGTTTAAAAATCTCAATGAAATCTATCAAACAAGATCCATATTGGTAGAAAAATTATTTGCGTAAATACATGATTTTTGAACTTGAAATTACCTTCCTGTTTTAAAAGTTTTTTTTCTAAGAAACCGGAACATAGCCAAAAACAGTAATGATAAGCCTGCAAATTGAGGTTTGAGTCGGGAACCCGATGCTAGGCCCAAATTACCAACCCAATCCGAGCCTTATGAGTACCGAAAGCCCAAATTAACAGAAATGTTTATCGGATGGTTTAGTTTCGATTTTGAAAGATTTTGAAAACTTAATGGGTTTTTTTTTTTAAAATATTTAAACTTGACTTGTTTATCAATCAAAAGACTCGAAACGATCTCACAAGACTTAAAAACCAGGTCGATCACACATTCTAAGCTCGCCAAAATTAAGGAACAAAGAGTTGTTCAATATTTGTATTCGAACTCTTAACAAGCTAGCTTCAAAAATATGTTCGAATTTTTAGTTTGTTTATCTAAGGAGCTCATCCTCAATCAAACTTTATCATAACAAGTCAAATATGAGTTCGGTTCCAAAAAAAAAAGAAGTCAAATGTGAGTTGAGTTCGAGTAGTCATTTTAAAGCCGTAGTTACAACCTCGTTAAGTCGAGGACCAAGTCTTCATAGTGGTGACATTTGAACTCGGGATTGGCTCTATATATGAGAGCATCTCAAAAATACATATATTTTTTGAAACATAATAGAAATGCATTGATAAAGGATTGGTTTTGCTAACCTCCACCACTAGGCGGAGGGTAATATGCTAATAATTTTAAATAAGTTTGGATGTCAATTCACATCTAACAGATATTAATACACTTTCACATATATCCATATACTTTTCTCGGATATCAATGCACATTTTACCTATTATTCTACGCCTTTTGAAAGGAGGTTAGAATAATTCATAAATGATAACAGTTTACAGATTAAAGGGGAAACGAAACAGGAAAACAACAACAAATATATACAAACAAAGACGAGCTAAGCAAACAAAAGCTGAGGGTCAGAGCATCCACATCTCCCTCTTTATTTCTCCTTCAATACTATTATAAAGAGCAAAACCCAACAAAAACTGCTGCATCAGACTCGGTGGCTTCCTTGCTACTTTACAATAGTTGTAGTTTTTCTACAGTGACTCGTTTGATCCCACGAGCCACTGTTCATCACGCTACCAGTATTCTATTAATATTTGGTGCAGTAGTTTTGGAGTATTTGTTCAAAGCTTAATATTTTATAGTTCATTTGGTTCTATAACTCACTTGAGGTCTCATATGAAAGTCCTGGCGACAAATATTAATTATAACTCTTTCGGATAAAATAATTAAAAAAATAAGATCTCTATACCAGTTCAAACGGATTGAAATTTGGAACACATAATTTTTTTAGACTGCTTATATTTAAAAATAATTAATAAATAACATGTGAACAGTTGCTCGGAATGAGATTGTTTGGTGCTTTTTTTTAGAATATTTGGTTCTATAACTCACTTGGGGTCTCATATAAAAGTCCTGGCGACAAATATTAATTATAACTCTTTCGGATAAAATAATTAAAAAAATAAGATCTCCATACTAGTTCAAACAGATTGAAATTTGGAACACATAATTTTTTTAGACTGCTTATATTTAAAAATAATTGATAAATAACAAGTGAACTGTTGCTCGGAATGAGATTGTTTGGTGCTTTTTTTAGAATAAAGAAACAATTTTTTAATGGAATAGTTTTAATATAGAGAGTCTGATGCAGTAGAGATTTTAAAAGTGAATAGCTAAAGTAATAAAGTAATTTTTTGAGGTGTAAATTGATCCAAAATATAAAGAGCAGTTTTACCCAAAAAAAAAATATAAAGAGCATGATGCGGATGCCCTAGTAGCAGCTCCGGTCCCAAAAGGGGTTCCCCTTGCATGTGGAGAAGTAGTAGGGGACATCAACGCCTGTTTTGCTAGGCAGTGGGCCTAGAACTTCTGTGATGCTCCTAAGTGGTATGGGAGCATCATACTCCCAATGAATTACAGCATTTGGATTGAAAATAGATAAATCACAGCCTTTAGATCAAAACCAAAAACTAAAAATAGGGTGGTTTTGTTACAAAACGAGGTGGTTTCGACCTAAAAAACGGAGGATTACTTGCCACAGAACAAACAACACTAAACATTTGCTTAGGCAACACTTACCATTCACTAAGGCAGAACTTACTACATGTAGTAAGTTTTGCCTTAGTGAATGGTAAGTGTTGCCTTAGTGAATGGTAAGTGTTGTCTGTAATTCATTGAAAGTATGATGCTCCCATACCACTTGGGAGCATCATAGCCATTTCCGGGCGGGCCAAGTGTGCATCGTTGCGTTCAACCTTCCTCTCAAAAAGGTCCAATTTAATTTCATGAGGTCAATTATTCACAGGTGCTAAACTGTGTACTCTTTTACTTTTTCAGTTGTTGAACTTGTGGCTTGTGGGCATACTTTTGAAGGGAAGCGAGGGGCTGTTGTTCCAGTAAAGATTGCGGTACAGCAAAAGCTGCACAGCAGCGTGGACAGATGGGTTTTGCGCCCGTTTTGGGTCCTACAAAAATGATCGGAGCTGCTCATTTTGTTCAAAACATATTTTTTACGGTCCCTGAAAAAAATCATCTCAATCTGATATCGGTAAAGGCGTAAAAAATATGTTTTGAACAAAATGAAAAGCTCCGATCATTTTTGTAGGACTCAAAACGGACACAAAACACATCTATACACGTTGCTGTACAGTTTGTTGCTGTACCATTAGCCACTCTCCTGTTGTTCCCCATTTCACCATCCGTTTCAATAATTAATGGTCCGAATTTTAAAAGAACTTTTGGACGAGTACTTTTAAAATTCAGACCGTAAAATTGCGAGCTGTTGCACGCTGCTTTGTTTTGCTCACAACAGCCCCCGGTTCACTTATGAAGACATCATTCCATAGGCCCTTTTTGATTGCCCTTTTTTCAGCCTATCTTTTTGATTGCCCTTTTTTCAGTCTATTCAAACATGTCTTGGATCTGCGGATCAAAAAAAAAAACATGGCTTGGATCTTACTCAACAAGCTTTTTGAGCACCAAGCAAGTCATTCTTTGTTTTGAAGTTTCCATCTGTACTCATCAGAAATGTTACCAGTGTAATCTCCAACTAATATTTTCTTATGAAATGCTTATCATTGACTTATAGCACATGGCCTGGTCACACATAGAGTAGCTTTGTGGTAATTGCAAGTTTTTAATCAATGCCAACTAATAATATGGCCAAGAAGATGAATAAGTGAATTACAATGGCAAGTCAGTTTATACGAAACTTTGCTTAAATTTTAATGGCATTTTTGGCCAATGAACAATGAGATTGATCCCTGGATTAAATTGTCCATAGGGCCGAATGCCAAGTTATTATTAGATAAAAAACGATAAGACTAGCACTTATAGGTAACTACTAAAAGCATTTTCAACACAAAAAAAAAAAAAAGAAGGGGTAACCACGTAAAGAAAAAGTCTAAATTTTTGGTTGTGGTCATTTATACATCTTTGACTTACTTATTGCGATTTAGAAAAACATACGATCTCTTACGCTTACGTTCGTAGATCTTAATTTGAATTTGAATTTAACACGGTATCATACTACTGAAATTTTGGATGGACATAATTTTAAAGGAGGAATTCAATTTCCTAATCTGTAACTAGATTTAGAAGAAATTCCAATCTAGTCGAAGTGTTTCACTTATTCTAAATTAACCTAGGAATAGGGTTCAAATTGCACTCAAACCCCCTGAGGTATCTGACAATAATAGAAAGTACCCCTCAGTTTTTGAAAATGACAGAAACCTCCCTTATTTCCCGTACATTTTCCATCCATTTCACAAACGGAATGAAACTCAGACTGTGAAATAGGGAAGGTTTTTGGTATTTTTGAAAATTGAGGGATACCTTCTGTCATTGTCAGATACCTCAGGGGGTCTGAGTGAAATTTTCCCTTAAATTTTCTGAGATTAGCAACTCTGTGCATGTATTACCAAACATCTTATGTTATAGTTGTTTAACTGTATTTTAGCACTAATTTAATATTCCTACATACGTTACATGATGTGACTCATTCGATTTTTTTTTATTCATTTTGTTTGTTATACCATCAATCACCACCATCCAACTAAAGATGTGAAATTAATGTGACTCATTCGATTTTATACATGATGTGTCATTTGATTGTTATACCATTAATGTGACATAAAACAGCAATTAAAAATCCGCTGACCTAAAAGCAATTTTGTATTAAATTGAAAACTAAAACAAGTGGTGAGATCATCTGATGAGGTTTTACATCTCTTTTTTGATGAGGTTTTACACAAAAAGATAAATAATAATAAAAAAAACCATTTGATGCGATGACCTCTCATGTGATGCAAAATTGAATCCACTATATCATATAATTCGAGCCGTTAATCATCCTGAAGCTCAATGAATCATCTATTCAACAACTGGATTGATTGGACATCCACAGTCCAATGAACAACGCACATTTATGAAAAGGGGTTGCGTGTTCACATGAGGGATTTTCACTGGGAGTTAAGGATTTACTTCATTTTTGAAACCTTCCAAGCAACGAAGCATTTGGAATAAGTCCATATAGGACTTTAGCCTGTTTTTAATTTGGCTCCGCGCTAGTAAATGGTGGAATTTGATTGAAAGATCGAAATGAGCGTAAGGTGACTAGAATCCTGAGTTAAAAAAGAAAGAAGAGAATTAATTCTTCACAATATTTCAGCCTCATTTGGCTTTATAAGCCACTTAGGGTTTTTTTTTTGTCCTTATTAATTTATTTATTTCTTGCATTTGTTAGTTTCACTTCGAATTTTTGTGTATTATTAGTTTGTTTTGACGAGAGGAATTGAAAAAGTAAAAATTGTGATCCAAACTAATTTTTTTTTTAAAAAAAGAAGACAAGATTAAGCAAAGTAAGACAGATTTTTTGCCTGTGATCCAAACTAAATTTTTTTTTTTTTAAAAGAAGACAAGATTAAGCAAAGTAAGACAGATTTTTTGCTTATTTTTGTATTGATTTAATTTTTTTTCCGAGTCCTATCATCGAAACGAACCAATAATCTTTAAAAAAATTGATTCGAAACTAATAATTAACGTAAAAAAAATACTACTTCCTTCGTCCCAATTTAACAGTCTTTTTGAGATTTCATGTCATTTTTCAATTGATTATATTTTTTAACTTACATTATTTCATTTGATTTTAAAAATATTGTATTATAAAATTTAACGAAATTTATCAAATAAAATTCATATTAGATATAAAATTTATTATCAATTTAAAATATAAATAATTTTTTATTCAATTAAAATAGAACGAAAGATTATTAAATTAAGAGGAAGTAGTAATAAACAAGTGAAGCCAAACCAGGTTGATTCGTACCTCAGTCAATGGGTGGACCACGATACCCCGCCCATCGGTCCGACTCTCCGATCGTCACGTTTGGGCACCGTCAACGAAGGGACCGAGCTCGTGCATACGTCCCAAACATTAAAAACGCGTAGAATATATGCCCTCAACAAGGCCACATGCCTAGAATTCCAGGAATTTTTTTTTTTTATTGTTGAGCGGATATCACGTAGTGGTGTTCGTTGGTTCTCTTTTTCTTCCCTCACTCGAGCACTATTTCTCCAGATTTATGCTCTCTCTCTCTCTCCTCTCACTCGACCACTCTCTCTCCTCTTTTCTCTCTCTAAAAAATGAATTGTCTAAAACACGTTTGAACAGTTGAGATTGTCGACGGAGTACCACGTGCCGACCCGGCGCCCAAAAACTTCTCGAATTCTACACTTAAATTTTTCACTATTTTTTACGTTTTCCACAATTTACCCTTGCTGCTGGCCCGCCAAATTATGGGTGCCGGTGGTGCGTTGAGCTTTCCACATCCAGCTAACTCCCGGGGTAAAAACGTCTTTCGTGGGGTAGATCTAGGAGGCCCAACGGGTATATAAACACGTTTCCTCCCCTCTTTATTCCACAGTTAGTTGGTCTCCCCCCTCTCTCTCACACACGAGCTCATAAGCATACTCTCTCTCTCTCTCTTGATCTTCCAAAGGAGGAGGTAAGTTTCCATTTTCAAATTTCCAACTTCGATCTGCAATTTATTCCACAGAATCGTAATGATCGTTTACGGACATCAATCCTAATACACGCACGCACTTGTTTATGTATCTTCCGATTCGAAGATTCAAACACGTTATTAGTATGTATTTGGTGAATTACGGAGATGGTTTTGATTCGATCATTTTTACATTGACGTATTGGTTTTTTTAGGTTTCGAGGAGTTGTGTGCGATTGGGAAACGACGGATCGTTTGTGTGTGTGTGTGTGTTTGTGTTATTTTTTCAGTTAGGATCTCCAGATCTGTTGACATTTCTGTAGTTCATTACTTGATCTGCAATTCTGTAGTTTTCCTGAAGATTTTAGCCGCAATTAAAGTTTTAGTGTTCGTCAATTACAAAAGAGCCTTGGATCAAATGTTGCCTTGTTAGCTTGTTCAAAAAAATTAAGCGTTGCCTTGTTAGATCTGATCGAATGAGAGAATTCGTTGGGAGTTTTGGGAAAGTTTGTGTCTTTTGGACCAATTCTGGTATTGTGAAATCTTTACACCAAAATTTGTGTCGATCAGAGTACTAGGACCAAGGTGTTAAATAACGGTATTGTGACAGAAGGTGTCTGTGAATCGGAAAAGGACCACTACGTAATGGTAGCGTTTGCGGTGTAACGATATCGGACGTATCAGATGATACATCACAGATATCTGTCGTGAATTTGCAATAGCATTTTTGCCGGAAAAAAAATTTGAGTGCTTACTTGGCCGTAACGGCTATAAACCTGTCTGTGAATCGGAAAAGGACCACTGCGTAATGGGAATTGGCCGACATGCATGTGATTTTTTCCATTTCACCGGTATATGTATATCATGGTGTTACAGCATCGGAATGCTCAAAAACTGTTACATATTGTGGCGGCCAATACTTGAAACCTTGGCTAGGACTCAAAACAGAAGCTGTATTGTTTTGTAGTGGAACTAATAGGACTATTGTTAGTTATCCCAAAAAGCCTCACGATTTTTGTTGTGTGTTTCATTATTCTTATGTGAAGTGGATCCTAATTTACAAGTACATGTTTCATTGTGATCATCAAGTTATATGCAAATTTTGTGAATGCATTTCATGCCTTTGTCCATTTCATTCCCTGCTCTTGTATGTCAGTCGTCAATGAGTATATTAGTAATTAATATGAGCAGGCTTTCAGATTACATAAACATTATTTGTATGGGGGAAAGGCTTTGCTATGCTCAACGAACGAGCTAGTGATTTATAGGACGTTAGGATTGACCCTACTATTATCTACAAATAGTGGAGATAAATATGTAAGTAAAAGAAGGTAATTTCAGAAGTCAATGAGAAAAAAATATTCTTACAGATGGATTAGTCGTTTGTCTCCAACTCGTGATTTGTGATCTGACTATGTCCTCATGGAGTGAATTTGTTATATGTTGTCTGTAGTTGGGCTTGAACTATACTTATTTTAATTTCTTTGTTCAGGTTCTATACTAGAGAAGGAAAATGGTGAAGATTTGCTGCATTGGAGCTGGTTATGTTGGGGGCCCTACCATGGCAGTCATAGCGCTCAAGTGCCCAGACATTGAAGTGGCTGTAGTTGACATTTCTGTGCCTCGGATCACAGCCTGGAACAGTGATCAGCTCCCCATATATGAGCCAGGTCTTGATGATGTGGTGAAGCAGTGTCGAGGGAGGAACCTCTTCTTCAGCACTGATGTTGAGAAACATGTATGCGAAGCTGACATAGTATTCGTTTCTGTCAATACGCCAACCAAAACCAGGGGCCTTGGAGCAGGCAAAGCTGCAGATCTCACATACTGGGAGAGCGCGGCTCGCATGATTGCTGATGTGTCGAAATCCGATAAGATTGTTGTTGAGAAATCGACAGTCCCTGTCAAAACAGCCGAGGCAATAGAGAAAATTCTGACCCACAACAGCAAGGGAATTAAGTTTCAGATCCTCTCCAACCCAGAGTTCCTTGCTGAGGGTACTGCAATTGAAGATCTTTTTGGACCTGACCGTGTTCTCATTGGAGGAAGGGAAACCCCAGATGGCCAAAAGGCAATCCAAGCATTGAAGGCTGTTTATGCTCACTGGGTCCCGGAGGACCGCATCATCTGCACCAATCTATGGTCTGCAGAGCTATCTAAGCTCGCTGCCAATGCTTTCTTGGCCCAGAGGATCTCATCTGTTAATGCCATGTCAGCTCTTTGTGAGGCAACCGGAGCAGATGTGACAGAGGTGTCATATGCTGTGGGTAAGGACACTAGGATCGGGCCCAAGTTCTTGAATTCTAGTGTCGGTTTCGGTGGCTCTTGCTTCCAAAAGGATATCTTGAACCTTGTTTATATTTGCGAGTGCAACGGCCTTCCAGAAGTCGCGGAATACTGGAAACAAGTGATCAAGATCAACGACTATCAGAAAAGCCGCTTTGTGAACCGTGTTGTTTCCTCTATGTTCAACACTGTCTCAAACAAGAAAATTGCCATTATGGGTTTCGCATTCAAGAAGGATACAGGTGACACCAGAGAGACCCCTGCCATTGATGTGTGCAAGGGGCTATTGGGTGACAAGGCCCGACTGAGCATATATGATCCTCAAGTCACAGAGGATCAAATCCAGAGGGATCTCACAATGAACAAGTTCGACTGGGACCACCCTCTTCACCTTCAGCCTATGAGCCCCACCACCGTGAAGCAAGTCAGCGTGGTTTGGGACGCCTATGAGGCAACAAAGGATGCTCATGGAATTTGCATTCTCACAGAGTGGGACGAGTTCAAGACTCTCGATTATCAGAAGATATATGACAACATGCAGAAACCTGCTTTTGTTTTCGATGGGAGGAACATAGTGAATGCGGAGAAGCTGAGAGAAATTGGGTTCATCGTGTATGCGATCGGTAAGCCTTTGGATGCTTGGCTCAAGGACATGCCAGCTGTGGCCTAGAGGAAAATACGCTCTCTGATCAAATGTGTTTGCGTCAAATCAATAACTACAGTCTCAATTCCAGCAGTATGATTCTATACTAGTACTTTTTTTTTCGCCCCGAGTTCTCCTTTTCCCTGTTGGAGATTTATTGGTACTTCCATTTATCCTGTGTTTTTTTTTCTCTCTCCTTACAATGCATTCAGAGATACTGGTTGCTGTCTGTTACCTGTTTTGTAATAGAACCTGATTTGTTCTTCATCTTATTTTATTAGCTGCAAAATTTCACACATAGCATTGTTTCCTCTCTCTCTCTTTCCTGTTTATGAGATGATTGAGAACCTGAGGTTGATGGAATGCAGGAAATAATGGGCTGTAAATGCTAAGTATTTTGTTTCTGAAATCAGCAAGGGAAATGGAAGAGATTGGCAAAAATGAGATTTTTATTTTTATTTTTTGAACTTGAACTCAAGTTCCAGCTAGGACCATTGATGGAAAATCGAGTTTAGACAAGGTTCCACAAATACACAGCTGGCCTGAAAAGTTATTCAGGTTTATCTGAACCACTGCTTCCAGAATAGTCTTTAGTCAAGTAACAGTACGAGCTAGCTTGAGCCCAAGCAATCTTCATTCACGTTAGTTGGCTCGTTTGCAGCCCTATAAATTTGACTCGTTTGCAGCCCTAGGATGCCTTTGGTCCTTTGGTCTTGGTGAGGACTGAAAGTTGCACCAAGTTGTCCTTGGTGACTGCATGATCATAGAGGTAAAATTTGCTGCTGGAAAATGATTGGAACATAGATGTGTTTGGAGCCATCCGATATGCAAGGGTGCATCTTGTGGAGTCCATGTGCATTGACTATGTTGCAGATCTGTGTCCGTAATTGGGAAACAAATATCTGGATACAAATATGTTCAGAGTCATTCAATACGTGTGTTTAAATCTGTCACCATCACATTGTTCTTCGCAGCTAATTTTTGTCTTTGTAAAAGGTTGGGACAAGGCATCATCAAGGTTGGGACAAAGTACGATCACAAGTGCTATTCTTGCAACACGTATTTGAGTTTACTAGGTCATTTATGAACTTCAAAAAAGTTAAATTTGGTTAACTGTTAGTTGAATTTCGACCACCTAAATGCAAAATAATATTTAAAACGTATTAATTGATGAAGTTGGTTTCATGGACCCAAGACAATGAATAATGCAATATTACATACATCTTTATTTGTGTATTTAAAAAAAATTAAATTTAGTTAATTGTTAGTTGAATTTTGATCACCTCACATGAAGTGACACTTGTGGGATCCACAATAATGAATAATGTTATCTACATAATAAGGAAGAACGGTTTTTGAATCTTATCTCTTTGTAAATCATAACCACTGATTTTCTCCATAAATCTTACGACTCTCCGTCTTTCTCTCTCTATCAAACAATAGTAATTGCACAATTGCCACTAATTAGATCTTAACGTTCAAAATTCATATCTTACTCTCTCCTCCTCCTCCTCCTCCTCCTCCTCCTCCTCTCTCTCTCTCTCTCTCTCTCTCTCTCTCTCTCTCTCTCTCTCTCTCTCACACACACACACACACACATATCTTCTTTTAGCTCTTCGCTCCCAAAAGCTGACGCCCACTTTTGATTTTTTTGAGACCGAACACCCTGTGTGTGCGCTATTTTGAAATTTTGAATGATCCCTCAGTGTCGCATGAATAGGATGATACTATGTTCACGATTACAGTGTTGATTTGCATGTGTGCTGATTGTTTGGTCTACGTCTTTGGGCACGAGCATGCACTAAAAGAGATCAAACCCGGCAACCACCACCAACATTGCCAATAACTTCATAGCCATTCCTTCCAAATGAATTAGCATTCAACCCGTTTTATGCACGGGCAAAACTAACCCGTTCTAGTATTGTGCCGGTTCGAACCTACTTTATCAATTGTCCCGTGCATCGAACGGGCACAATACTAAAACGGGTTAATTTTGCCCGTGCATAGAACGGGTTGAACGCTAGTTCATTTGGAAGGAATGGCTGTGAAGTTATTGGCAATGTTGGTGGTGGTTGCCGGGTTTGATCTCTTTCGTCCCAAAAATTCAAGTGTTTTTGTGTTGACTTTGCATAGGGGTTTTCCGGCAAGCACATGGGTTTTCGGCACAGAGGATCTTGCCTCGGTGATTGCACATAATGTACGAGAGGTACTTAAAAAATTACTCCCTCCGTCCCACATTGGATTTCAAATTTTGATATCCGTGTCAATTTCAATTTATTATATCTTTCAATATGGATCTCAAAACATATGCAATATGTATCTTGTTTGATAGTAGTTCTTAAATAGTTTGATTATACAAAATTTTCAAACTCATGAAAAACATTATAAATTAAAAGATATAAGCGATGAAAAATGACACGAGTTTCAAAAATTATCGTTCTTTTTGAGACAGAGGGAGTATCTTTTTCTCTTGATCTCTTAATATAGCGACCAATCGATGGAGATGAAAAAGAAAACACATATACAATAATTAGTAGTCCAAATCAGTTAATTTTTTTTAAAGTAATGTTCTTTTGTGGTCATTATAATAATTTGCCAATGATCCAATTTCTGACTAATATTTAGCACTTGCGTGGCACGT
Source organism: Rhododendron simsii (assembly GCA_014282245.1). NCBI lineage: Eukaryota > Viridiplantae > Streptophyta > Magnoliopsida > Ericales > Ericaceae > Rhododendron > Rhododendron simsii. Next base: position 5,148,322 of record CM024962.1, read on the forward strand.
GTCGCACGCTAATTTTCTGCAGTACTAAAATAGCGGAGCTAGATTTTTTTTTTTAAACCAAAAATGATAAAAAAAACTTTTATTATAACTTAGAGAACTCAAAAACAAGAAATAAGTCGGTTATCTTTTTCCAAAGGAGATAACGACTAATCAGGAGGTCTAACTTCCCAAGTTCTAACACCAGAATCTCACAAACCATTTTTCTCCAAAGCATCCGCTACACCATTAGCTGATCTTCGAACAAACACAATCTCACACTCCCGAACCAATTTCTAGATCTTTTGACATCTTCCACCACCACCTCCACTTCAGTGGGACACGCTATCTCACCTCGGATACACCTCACCAACTGTTGTGAATCCCCCTCCATGACGAGCGAATCTAGTCCCAGCAAAATGGCAAAATCAAATGCTGCCCGTACAATTTGTATAGAACTTGAGGTGGGTCCTACACAACTTGGTGAACACATTTTCGTATACCCATAAAATGCTTCAATAAATTGGAACTAATACTTTTTTTTTAATTGGTTGGAGTTAGCATAGTTTGCCACCATTGTACACTTGCTTATGGAAGATTGAGGGACACCCATCGTCAAAAGCAAAAGATTAATTTTTGCTTGTCTGGGAGGTTATTTGTTTTCGGGGGTGTTTACATTAGTGATTAACTTATGCACAATAAGTTTTTTGTTCAAACTTGTTCAATTTTTTATTGGCATTTGTTAGTTTTATGCCAATTTTTGGGAAATATAGGTGAGTAAGGATGAGAGGAATCAAAAAAATAAAAAATTATGACTTTTATACAAGTATTTTGAAAAATATCCAAAGAAAAGCTCAAAAAGTCAGTTTTTGGATTTTTTCTTGGATATTTCCCAAAATACTTGTTTGAAAGTCAATTTTTTACTTTTCCAATTTCTCTCGACCTTACTCACACATATTTTCCAAAAAATTAACGTAAAACTAACAAACACAAAAAAAAAATTTGAATAGGGACAAAACCAAAAAGCTGTGTTGCATAAATTATCACTAGCGTGAACGGCCATCCTATACTTTCTATAATTGTATGCTTATATCTTGTTTGATGTAATTCTACTTGTACTATTCTACCGTTTCTAATTAAAAAAAAATTCTGGGTTATCAAAAAATAAAATAAAAAATCTCACTTTTTCCCTCAATGCCCTTTAAAATATGCACATTTTTCACCCTGCATATTATTACTCCCAATTGGAAAATATTATTACTCCCAATTGGAAAATTGACGGTCCAAAGGGAATGGAGTGGCACTTCATTTTGAGTTGAATAAATGCAAGCACACTCATTTTTCTCTATTTAGTTTGTCGTTTACCTTAAATATCTTGTACGTGAGTTTTGCTTGTCTACATACAAATCGCTACCGGTAAGTTAAGGCTCCATTCTTCTGGCCTTTTTTGTTAAAATTTATTTATTTATTGTTAAGTTTTTCGTCGTGATATTTGGGACTAATCATTTGTCTAGACAAGAAGAATAAAAAAAAGTTAAATTTTGACCACATAAGTACAAATAAATATTCAAAACATATTATACTCCATTAATAAAGCTGATTTTGTGGAACCCAAGACAATAAATAATGCAACATTACATACTACATCTTTATTTGTGAATTAAAGATGTAGTTAATTTAGTTAATTGTTAGTTAAATTAATTTTGATTGCCTCACATGAAGTTGAACTTGTGGGATCCACAATAATGAATAATGTTGTACTTACATATCAGAGAACACGACCGCAAGATATAATTAGCAATTAAAGAATAGAGGTCCATGAGATCCACGATATCAAAAAAGTAATAACAGGTTTAATAAAACAATACCAGAATCCAAAATACTTTTCATTTAATCGAATGAACTTGAAAAAGTAGTAATCTAATTAGCGCTAATGAAGGTGATCGACATTGAAGAAAATCAATTGACTAAAGTATTTGACAGGTTTACAAGGAAAAGAAAAATAAAAAGTGTACTAACCCCGTTCCGCTTTCTCCTAAAATCTTTTCTTTCAAAAAAAAGGTAATTTTAAACTCAAATATAACGAAAATGAAAAATAACTTTTCAATTTTTTTTGCACAGTTTAAAAGATCTTAATGAGATCTATCAAATAAGATCCATATTGGTAGAAAAATTATTTGCGTAAATACATGATTTTTGACCTTGAAATTACCTTCTTTTTCCAAAATCCTTCCTTTTCTTAAAGTGGAACGGCTTCAAGCCAACCGATGGATGAAATTGGACTGCGCAAATTGAATTTAAATATTACTATATGTGAGCCAATTTGATGGGAAAAAAGTAAAAATGTGATCATGGAGGCGACCGAGGATGGAAAGTGAGAATACTACTAATCGTTTTGCTATGAAAGATGATACATATTATTGACGGTATTCATTTTGAAGGAATGGCTATGGTGTTATTGGCAATGTTAGTGGTGGTTGCAGGGTCTGATATCTTCTGTTTCGAAAATTTCTGTGTCTTTGTGTCGAGGGGCTTTTCGATCGTTGGATTGTGTAACTTTTTTTTTTTTATGTTTTAAATTCAACAGCCGAAAAACCTCTCTGCATAGAGGATCCTGCCTCAGTGATTGCACGTGATGTAAGGGAGGTCTTTAAACTCGTTTCCACTAACAAAAACACTAAAAATTTAACGCATTTTACTATTTTGTTTTCACTAATAAAATAGTTTCAGCATTTTACCATATCGTTTTCACTAACAAAAAAGTTATTAACAAAAGAATTTTTTTGCTACAGTAACTCTGCTCACAATCCTATCAATTTATTCACTACAGGAAACACGTAACAACTTCTCAACCACAAATAAAAATCTACAAAATTTTCACTACCGAAAACACCCCCTAAGTCTGTTGACACAGATTTTTGTGTGGGGCTCACTCCGGGTCCGCACAAATAATCCGATCCGTTCATTAAAAATAAAATATTTTTTAAGGGATCCTGCGAAATATCAGCTCAATTCAATATCTATAGGTGCTTAATCCAATCATCTAATTTTTCATTATCCTGAATTCCGAATGAAAAGTTAGATGATTGGATCGAACACCATAAGTATTGGATTGAGCTGATTTTTCACGGGAACTTTTAAAAAAATGCCTCACATTTAATGAACAGCTAAAATTTTTGTGTGGGCCCACACAAAAAAAATTGTGCGCGATCTGTGTGCAATTATTTAATGAACAGCACAGTTGTTTAAAAAATGATCTTTTCCACTTGATCTCTTAATAGAGCGACCGATGGATGGAGATGAAAAAGAAAACACATACTACAATAATTAGTAGTCCAAATCAGTAAATTTTAAAATAATGTTCTACCAATTTTGTAGGCATTATAATAATTCGTCAATGACCCAAATTCTGATTGATATTTAGCACTTGCGTACCACGTGTCCCATGCTAATTTTCTACATTACTAAAATATCGGAGCTAGATTGTTTACCAGACACTTCTTTGACATTAGTATCAAATTAACGGCTCGTATAATTTGTATAGAATTTGAGGTGGATCCTACATAATTTGGTGTACACATTTTGATATACCCATTCAATTAATCGGAACTAATACAAGTTTTACCTTTACAATATGGTCAAATCCTGGATATGATCCCTCACTCTTTTTTTAATCGGTTGGAGTTAGCATAGTTGGCTACCATTGTACACTTGCTTACGGGAGATCGAGGGACACCCATTGTCAAAAGCAAAAGATTAATTATTTCTTGTCTGCGAGGTTATTTATTTTCTTAATAGGTTATACTTTCTGTAATTGTATGTCTATATCCCGTTTGATGTAATTCTACTTGTACTATTCTACCGTTTCTAATTTAAAAAAATCTCGGTTTTCAAAAAAAAAAAAATCCCTCTTTTTCTCTCAATGCCCTCTAAAATATGCACAATTTTCGCCCTGCATATTATTGCTCCCAATTGGAAAATTGGCGGTCCAAAGGGAATTGGAGTGGCACTTTGAATTGAATACAAGCATAATCATTTTTCTCTATTTAGTTTGTCGTTTATCTTAAATATCTATGAGTTTTTCTTGTCTACATACAAATCACTACTGGTAAGTTAAGGCTCCATTCTTTCTCTTTTTTTGTTTATTTTTTTTAGTATTTTATTATTTTTCATAATTTTTTGTTGAGTTTCTCATCGTAATTTTTGAGGCTAATTATTTGTCTCAACGAAAAGAATCAGAAAATATAAAAATGAGGACCAATATTAAAAAAAGTTCATATAAGTTGACACTCTAGGAAAGAAAAAAAGCAATTGTTTGGTATTTTTTGTCTTTAGTGATTTTTTCCTGGATTGGTAAAATTGTAATTGCTTTAGAGAGGTAGTTGTGGTGGACAGAGGTTGCCCTAGTTGTGGCGGATGAATATTATTATATTATATGGGGAGAAGGAGATTATTGGGGTTAAAATTTGTATTTTATAGATTAGCTCGATGTAATCATAATTTTATGATTTTTGCTGAGATAGTAAATTCTTCTTCTTCTTCTTTCAAATACCATGGGGGTGTTTTTAGTTATTTTCACATTAACCGTTAGCCACATAAGCAATTTTCGTCGTGAAGCTAACGGAAGAATAACATTGAGGTTTGTTATAAAGTAAGAGGCCGAAATTGAAATGTAAAATTTTATAAGGACAAAATTGAAACTTCGTGTATTTTATAAGGACCAAACAAATAGATAAGCCTAAATTTTAAAGTAATGTTCTACCAATTTTATAGGCATTATAATATAATAATTTGTCAATGATCAAAAGTTTGATTGATATTTAGCACTTGCGTACCACGTGTCCGAAGCTAATTTTCTACAGCATTAAAATAGCGGACCTAGATTTTTTACCAGACACTTCTTTGACATTGTCATTAGTACCTTAGCAACAAATTGAACAGCTCGTATAATTGAAAATTCTAGTAACTTTATGAACGAAATGAAAGGTCTGTATCAAAAAAGAGAGCACGAATATCAATTTCCATATAATTTGTATAGAACTTGAGGTGAGTCTTACACAATCTGGTGTACACACTTTGGTGTATCCATAAAATGCTTTGTGAAGTTTCCAGAATAAATCGAAACTAATACAAGTTTTACCTTTACAAATATGGTCAAATCCTAGATATGATCCCTCACTCTCTTTGTTTAATCGGTTGGAGTTAGCATAGTTGGCCACCATTGTACACTTGCTTACGGGATATAGAGGGACACCCATTGTCAAATGAAAAAGATTAATTATTTATAGTCTGCGAGGTTATTTGTTTTTTTAATAAGCTATACTTTCTATAATTATATGCTTATATCCTGTTTGATGTAATTCTACTTGTGATATTCCACCGTTTCTAATTAAAAAAAATCTCGATTTTCAAAAAATAAAAATAAAAAATCCCACCTTTTCCCTCAATGCCCTCTAAAATATCCACAATTTTCACCCTGCATATTATTGCTCCCAATTGGAAAATTGACGGTCCAAAGGTAACTGGAGTGGCACTTTGACTTGAATATAAGCATTATGAAGCATACTCATTTTTCTCTATTTAGTTTGTCGTTTACCTTAAATATCTATGAGTTTTGCTTGTCTATATACAAATCACTACTGGTAAGTTACGGCTCCATTCTTTCTCTTTTCTGTTTATTTTTTTTAGTATTTTATTATTTTTCATAATTTTTTGTTGAGTTTTTCATCGTAAATTTTGAGACTAATCATTTGTCTCAACAAAAAGAATCAGAAAATATAAAAATACGAACCAATATTAAAAAAAAGTTCATATAAGTCAACACTTTAGAAAGGAAAAAAAGCAATTGTTTGGTATTTTTTGTCTTTAGTGATTTTTTTTTTGTTTTTAGTCATAATTTTGGTAATTTTTTTTTACTTTTCGTAACTCTATTTTGAACTTTTTGTCGTAATTTTTGGGACTAATCCTTTGTCTCGACGAGAAGAATCAGAAAAAAAAAAAACTAAACTCCCTACCAAACAAAGCCATAAAAATGTGGACCAATATTCAAACAAGTTCATATAAAATCACACATTGGGGGGGGGGGGGGGGGGGGGAGGAGAATTGTTTGGTATTTTTTTTTTTTAATCTTTAGTGGTTTTTTATTATTTTTTATCATAATTTTTTACCCCCTCCGTCCCAATTTACTTATCCCAATTCTTTTCTAACTGGATTAAAAAACTAGTTATATCTTTAAAGTGGTAATGACTTTTATATCCAATATGGATTTTATTTGATAGATCTCGATTTGTTCTGTAATTCAATATTTTCGAAATTACCTAAAACATTATAAATTATAATATATAATTAATTAAAAAGTAGCACAAACTCCAAAAAATGACAAGTAAATTGAGACGGATGGAGTATTTTTCAGACTCTTCTCATCGAGATGAGTAATTGATTAAAAAAAATATGACTTGAACCTAGTAAAAATTTGTAACAACCCGGATTTTTGACCCTATTTTTTTTTTTAAAAAAATAGAGTTAATATTATTAATAATATTATTAATATCATTTAAAGAACAAATTATCTAATACTTATATGCAATAAATTGATTTAGCCTTAATTATCCTACTTTTGAATTTAAATTGACAAAAATTTTGCTCTACTACTCGGTCTCTAATTCATCTCCCTGAAGAATGGAACCTGAAGCCCATTAATCCGACCCTAGGGTTTATTAGAATACTTATCACGCCCTCTAGTCCAGAAAAGAGAGAAAAACAGGAGGGATCAGCTCCAATCACGATCAAGACTCGACCGTACCAATTCAATTATTCCAGTGCTTCGAAAACTCCAATCGGCCCCAGTCCTCGATTCTTCCCAAGTTTTGATCAAAATTTTGATCCGATCTGACTTAACCCTTTGACTGGAAACAACAAAAAAACGTTTTCTGCCTTCACCTTGCGGCCGCAGGTTCGGGCCGCATTCGTCTGGACTGCTCCACCGCAAGGTAGCAAGACTGCGAAACGACTTTGCACCTCCCGAACACCGTTTTCGACCCCCGATATTTTTCAACTTTTCAACCCGTGACCGTTTTACAAACGAAAATTATTACGACCCTTCAACCAACGTTTTAACGCTCCACCTTCTTAATCTCAAATACCTTGTTATCTCGTGATAAACTTTATTATTAATGCTCGGATATTTATTTAGACCCTTATCGAAAACCATGATGTTTAATTACACTTTATTTAACGCATGACCCGAGACCTCGGACATTTTGACTCAAACATTCATAGACTTTAGGACCATAAGGTCCACACTACAATCATCAGATTTATGTGATAAAGTTTCTTGCAGAATGCAAGATTAAGGGCAACGGCCCATTTAAAAAGTTAGAGCTTAGATTTTTTGATACTGCTCCAATTTGAGATATATTAGAGAATCTATAGAGAGGGGTGGTTTGCAAATAGAGTTCGCTTAGAGAGTGCTAGAGAGAAAGTTTATTTTTTAGATGCCTGCGGCTTCACCATTCACTCCGACTTCGATGATAAAACTCGTTGGTCAGTGATGTTTTACAGAGGCCGTATTCTCCCGAGGATATCAGTGCAGTTCAATCTGATGTTTTGATAAAACCTGGCGGAAGGGCCAGAGATATTTTCCGATGATAAAACCTGGCAGGTCCAGCGATATTTTGTGACAGTAAAACCTGGCGGTGGTCCGGTGATATTTTCTGATGATAAAACCTGGCAAAGTAAGCCCAGTGATGTTTTGATAAAACCTGGCAGATGGTCCAGCGATGTTTTGTGATGATAGAACTTGTGGGAGTTCCGTGGTGATTTTGATATGATTTTATTGGTCTGGGCATTTTCCGTTGTTAAGCTCAGATAATGAATAGATTTATGAGTGTTGTACTTGTATGCATTGATGATAAATCGTTACCTCGAGTTTTCGGGGTGAACTTTTTCACTCAGGCAGAGGATGAGAAAATCAAGACTCAGGACCCTGAGGGAGGGCGATATTACCTAGAGACGAATCCGGAGTTGGAGACTGAGCCAGTATACGCCTGGAATCCGTATCAATCCTAGAAGACAGCTCTGTTATTTTGTTTAGATTATTACTACGAAGATTATTTTCAGTATTTCTTTAATGGTTTGTAATAGACGAATCTTTAGGAAGAATTATCCAGTTTGGATTTTGTATTTAAATTACTAAATTTTTAGAAATCAATATTTAATACCTCCGATTTTATTTCCGAAAATCGGGGCGTTACAAAATTCAAGAGGAGCCGAAGCTTCCTAAAGTCAACACCTCTACGTGGACTTCAGTCCATTCAAGTCAATTGCTCTGACTCTTTGACTGGCCATCTACCCAGGTGGATTCAATAGCAAGAGCGCTCACCGCAGACGATCAAAACCCGTGACCGTTTTTTATGGCACCAAAACCATCTCGGTATTCACCATTGTGGCGGCTTCACCATTCACTCCGACTTCGACTCGTCCAGAGGCCGTATTCTCCCATTGCAGTTCAATCTCAAGGTTTATTATCGATTTCAGCTCCAGGCGTAGAGATTCCAAGATTTTATTCATCCGATCAGCCTCGAGTCAGCGCTTCAAACCAATGATCAAGGTTTGTGTCGCTGTTACTGGTAGTGCTCAGCACTGTGTGTCATGATTTCTCTCGTGTGTCTTTGTAATTGAGTTATTGATATTACTGAGATGGCTGTCATTAAGGTCTAAAACTATAGAAATGTGTGAAAAGTGTATAAAATGCATTGAAAAGTGTAAAAGTTGCTGTATTCTGTGTTTTTTTTTTTTTGTCTTTTTTCTTAGCTTACTGGGCTGTCAATAGAAGGAGCCGACTGAGATTAGTTGTCGGGTGGGCGAACATTAATTATTTAGTCACATATGAAAGGTGGTATCGATTTTCTTCTTTTTTTTTTGTCAATCGATAGGATGATATTTATTGATAACAAAGGAATAATAACGTGGCAGTCATCCCAAAAGAGGGAATATAGCAATCACAGTGGAGGCCTAAAACACGCATAACATTCAGGACCTCACACAACCTAATGCGCAAAACAGATAGAGAACATCTCCTATCAACGCAACAATAGCCAAGCAACCAACAAAAAACCCACGTAGGGTTAGGAAAGCCCCCTCAACGGGGGAGAAAACAGAAAGAACTGAAAAAATATCAACAAAACAAAAAACCTGATCATCACACCTAAATCCAGCCGCCCATAAACGCCGACAGAATGGAACCACAATCACCACAACAACCACACCCCACCGTACAGCACCACCAACTGCTATCTTTGTCCCAAGAAACTACACCTCTGTCAGGGCTCAAACCTATGTGCCACCCATAATGACAAGAACGGGGCCGGCCTCATAACGTCAATGGAACTGCAAGATGATTGAAAAGAAGAGCACACGGTAAAGAAGATCGGACAAAGGAGCACACAGGCGGACTGCTCTACGGCTCCTTCGACATCGGAACTCACAGAAATCAGGGGGATAGATCTGAAGTACGGAGGGGGGGGAGGGTTGATAGATCTTAAGTAGGTGGTATTGATTTCTGCCTATGCATATTATAAAAATAGAGTGCCAAAATAGGTATCGCGATCAACCTATATATTGCACAGTAAAGAAAAATAGTCATGTACAGAGTTGCAAATGCCTATAATTTGGTCCATCCATATCCATTCCAAATGGTAAAATATTGAACCTAGTATTAAATTTTTTCCTTATAGATGCCTTCAATCATAGGAAGACGATATTGAGTTTTTTCAAATAAAAAGTCTTGGCTGGACGGGTATTAAATATTTTTAAAGCATAGTGGGCGGACGATTTCATATAATTTTGACGTTTTTGAGTAATAAGTAGCTAACTACTATGATTCTAAAGAAAATTGAGAACTTGGATAGGACGGTCTCCCAGGCTCATTAGCCACTAGGTCTGTCCTTGGTCGTCGCCATAAAATGTTAATTTGGAGAAATTCGGAGCAATACAATTCCAATGCGATGCAAGTTCCGATGCTGATAGGAATTAGGTTGAAGATAATAGTTCGTGCAGAGTAGAGAACACATTTGAATGGGCTTTAATTCCATAGAGTTCTTTCTTCCTTTAATTTCAGGCTGCGAAAGCATGGAGACAAGTATCCCCATCTGAGCCTCTGAGGGTCTCATTTGGTGTTGAAGGAGAAAATAATACAACTAATTTATATAATTCTCAGCAGTCTTGACTACAAAAAGGTCATTGTCTGGGTCTTGGCAGCTGGGTGGGATTTTTGAAAATCCAGTTGAAGTTTGCTACATTTGAAATACCAAATGGGATTGATGAGATCATGTGTCCCAAATCATTGTCTTTCGGTCCATCTAATTCATATCAACACAATCAAGCACTACGATTGAAACACAATTGAATAATGGAGTGTCACGTGAAATTCTGCAAGGAAAACTTGTTATGTGAGATATAATTACTAATTACAGGTAAGGATTGGAAAACATTTATTTCTGCAAATGAGTTTAGTCTTTTATACTTAAAGTTCAAACTACCATCTTAACAAGAAGGAATCCTCTGATTTGCGACCAACAGCTTTGATAGGAATTTTGTTTTTAATCCAGGTTGTATTCCACCTAGGCTAGAGATAGGCCCCCTTAGTTTCTTGTTATGGTTCTCTTATCTATGTTTGTCATTTTTAAAAGAAGAAGAAGAAGAATCCTCTGACAATTCAAGTGTTTGATGTAGATTGTTTCATTATGTAAACTATTTCTGATGTAATAAATACAAGTCCAAAAATACAAAATTACAAATATGCCATTCATTGGACTTGATAGTGAATTTAATTGCAAGGCCTTTACCACGTGATATAGGGGCTGCAATTGATAGGAGATCTTTCGCTCCTGATGCTGCGTCCATTGCATCGAGTATCAAATACCATGCAGAGTTCACACCACTGTTTTCTCCGGAGCGATTTGAGCTCCCCAAGGCTTTCTTTGCAACTGCACAAAGTGTTTGTGATGCGCTTATCATTAATTGGAATGCAACATATGATTACCACGAAAAGGCGAACGTAAAGCAGGCATATTATTTGTCTATGGAATTTCTGCAGGTTTGACCTAAGCCTCCTGATTGTAAACTGCTAGTGACTCTTCTGCAATCCATCTCTATTGCACAACGATCACATTGTTGTCAATTACTATTTCATATTGATTATGCCTTTTTCCCGGAGTCTACTTACACTGCTATATGATATATGTTTGTAGGGAAGAGCATTGTTAAATGCCATCGGTAATTTGGAGCTGACAGATGCTTATGGAGAAGCATTGAGTAAGCTTGGGCACAATCTAGAGAATGTAGCTTGCCAGGTCAGACTGTCTTGACTCATGAGATAGTTTCATTTTGTTAGACATTGTTCTGCGGCTTGGGCTTTTACAGTTTCATATCTCCCTGGAATAAAATAATAGGCATTGGCCATTTATACATACCTTTGTTGTGTCCCCCCGGACCACTACTTTCTTCCCCCGGCATTTATACATACTTATGTTGGAATTTAGGAAGACAATTCTGATTCTTCTCTGTTGTAAATTACAGAGAGGAAGGTAGTAATCATGAGCGCGAACATTTGGTCATGATTGCGAAGAATAGTCGAAATCCGTACTGTATGTTTTTGCTACAGTTGTGTTGAAGGTCTATTGTTTGTAGTCTTTAGACTCAACAAAGTTTGCTTAAATTTTGAACTTTTCTTTTCCGTGCCCTTAAATAGGATATTAGGCTCTCGTGTCTTGGATATTATGCTAAACTTGTTGGTTATCCACAACAGGAGTCCGATGCTGCACTTGGAAATGGGGGTCTTGGGCGGCTTGCTTCCTGTTTTCTGGATTCGTTGGCAACATTAAATTACCCAGCATGGGGTTATGGACTTAGATACAAGTACGGATTATTTAAACAGAGGATTACAAAAGATGGTCAGGAAGAAGTAGCTGAAGATTGGCTTGAGGTACAATGTCTTCAGGCCTAAGTTTTATCCTTTTATGCTGAAGATTTGCTTGTCAGTTAACTTCAGTTTCTCCTTGTAGATGGGTAGTCCCTGGGAGATTGTGAGAAATGATGTCTCATATCCTGTCAAATTTCACGGCAAAGTTGTGGAAGGGTCTGATGGAAAGAGATACTGGATTGGTGGAGAAGATATAAAGGCAGTTGCTTATGATGTCCCAATACCAGGATATAAAACTAGAACCACAATTAACCTTCGTCTTTGGTCCACTAAAGTTCCATCGGAGGATTTTGATTTGTATGCTTTCAACTCTGGAGAGCATACCAAAGCTTGTGAAGCCCAAGCTAATGCCGAAAAGGTTTGGATAGCAATTGGGGACATGTATTATTCTTTTGCATCATTTGTGCTACTATCTGGAGACTGACTGTCACATATAATTGGTAGGAAGTTATTTGGGACCCCATATACTTTGAAACCCCTTGGAAGTTGGCCTTTGGAACTGAAGATTTTATCTCTCTTTCTATGCCAATGCACCATTGTAAATATACATTAGGTCGTCTTCAATACGTATTTATAGTTAAAGATACTACATCAGATACAAGTGAAGAACAAATATACTTTTTCCCTGGAGCGTGTAATGGTGGCTTAATAGTTCCATGTATGTCTGTGGTTGTGACTTTTTCATTTCATGTTTCACATGCTGATTTGTTGATTTGTGACCGAAAACTCTAACTGGATACTAGATGAAGAATTTCCCGGTGATACGATATTGTGTTTTCAGATTTGTTATGTATTATACCCTGGGGATGAATCAATGGAGGGAAAGATCCTTCGTCTGAAACAACAATATACGTTATGCTCTGCTTCCCTGCAAGATATTATTGCACGTTTTAAGAGGAGATCTGGAGGGCAAGTGAATTGGGAAGACTTTCCTGAAAAGGTAGCAGTGCAAATGAATGATACTCACCCAACACTCTGCATTCCAGAGCTGATGAGAATATTGATGGATCTGGAGGGCATCAGCTGGAAGGAAGCTTGGGGTATTACCCAAAGGTATTTCTATCCCTGCAGTTCCATCTGCACCCATGAAAGTGTTGCTTTTTTTCCTTTTTCTTTGTATAATGTGGAATTATGTCATATGTAGTGTAGAATCTCTGGATGATAAGAATATTATGGAAGTAGCTTGAGCTTAGTTAAAGAAGCAGCATTATTGGTGGTATTCATCAGTTAAATACCATCAATGATGCTAATTATAGTATTATATCAGATTGTGATTGTTCAGCGTGTTCTCAAATCAACTTTATACGATTTTATCTTACTGTCTCAATCCTTATGGGTTCAAAGCTAATTTTCGAACTCTTTCTGCTGTTTGAGTGACATTTGGGGGCTAGTGTTTATTTTCTGCATTCTGCATTTTGTGTATAGTTCTCAAAACATCACTAGAAAACAGAACGTGAACACCACATGATTTGTTGAAGTTTAACTCATTATGATACGTAACTTTTTTGCTGTATTTGCTAGTTATGGTTACATAGAAATGCCTCACATTTTGTTCTATGCTTGCCAGAACGGTGGCGTATACAAATCATACTGTTTTACCTGAGGCATTGGAGAAATGGAGTTTAGAACTTATGGAGAAACTCCTTCCCCGACATGTTGAGATCATACAAATGATTGATGAAGAGGTAATGAACGTGGATCTTAGTCCACTGGAAGCTCTTATTGAATACTACTAATTTCTGCTATGTGTTTTTTTCAGCTGATACAGAAAATTATATCAGAGTATGGTACTTCAAACGCTGACCTATTGGAGAAAAAATTGACTGCGATGAGAATTCTTGAAAATGTTGATTTACCAGCTTCCATTGCTGATTTATTTGTTAAACCAAAAGAAATTCCTGCTGTCAATCTGAGCGAAGAACCTGAAAGTTCTGATGAAGAACTTGTACCTACCGATCTAGATGAGCCAAAAGAAGGCTTGCAGAAAAAGAAAAAGGTGGATATGGAACCAATTCCAGCTGTCAATCTGAGCGAAGAGCCTGAAAGTTCTGATGAAGAACTTGTACCTACCGATCTAGATGAGCCAAAAGAAGGCTTGCAGAAAAAGAAAAAGGTGGATATGGAACCAATTCCAGCTGCCAATCTGAGCGAAGAGCCTGAAAGTTCTGAGGAAGAACTTGTACCTACCGATCTAGATGAGCCAAAAGAAGGCTTGCAGAAAAAGAAAAAGGTGGATATGGAACCAATTCCAAAACCTCCAAAGATGGTCCACATGGCTAATCTTTGTGTTGTGGGTGGTCATGCCGTAAATGGAGTTGCTGAGATTCATAGTGAAATTGTAAAGGAGGATGTGTTCAATGAGTTTTATAAGGTATAATGCGATAGGATTGAATATTTCCTACGGTATTTCCTTTTCTGGATATACACCAAACTTCCTTTTTTGCATTATAGTCAGAAGTTCTGATATTGCTAGTTTTTGTGCTATTTTTTGGCAGCTGTGGCCTGAGAAATTTCAAAACAAAACAAATGGGGTCACACCAAGAAGATGGATCAAGTTCTGCAATCCATATCTAAGTGATATAATAACTAAATGGACTGGTACAGAAGACTGGGTCCTTCACACTGAGAAATTGGCAGAACTGCGAAAGGTAATTTTGGGGCAAATCTGAGTCTTCCTTTAACTTTCAAATTATAATATGATAGTTGGATCACCCAATTCCACAACAGATACGGGTGTAGATTGTATCTTTTCTCAATGAAATCTCGCCCTCTCTTGGCGCAATGCCCCTGGTCCCCATGCAGGGATGGCAGGGCGGGTGGGCGGGCCAGTTCTATGTATGAACACTCCTCGACTGCTGCTATCTAGTAGCATGAGCTAATCTTTCCCTTCGTCTGGACTCTGCTGATTTGGTTGCTCAAGGAAAGCGACAACTCGGGGCTAGAACAACTGAGCTTTGGCAACTGATGACTTTAGGTGGAAATGTGAGCCCAGCATTGGCTGATATTGCAAGAAGAAGAGGATCAGTGGATTTTTACTTATCAAAAGACAAAATAAAAAAGGGTTAATGGAGTTCAATCTTGATAGTGTCCCTGAACTTGCTGAAATTATGACTTGTGTCCAATTCTCAGTTGATTCATTACTTTCCGTACTTGGTCTGCACACTTTAACATATGCTGACGGGAAATGGGATTTAAATCCTGCCAATGCTATATCATGTATTCTCATCATCGGAGTCATGCATTTGATACCCACCAAACTCGCCCATTGAATAAGTCAAACTCGTCTTAAACTTTTGGGTTTATTGTATAGCTACTTCTATGGATCATTCAGAAGCTAAGAAAAAAAAATTGCAAGACTATTTTTCACGTTGTGCAATGCTTGGATCCAGCTAGAGATTGGTGAATTCAAGTGGCAAGAACGAATAACGTGCCACAAGGATAGAGATGTAATTGAAAGGAGGGATTTGGTCTTAACAAGTTCGATTTAAGAGCAATATATTAACAACTTCAGTACTTCACTTATTGCTCCTCTTTTGTTTGTGCTACATTCTTCTGTAGAGAAGTTACGATATTCAGTTTCTCATTTTCATATACCCTAACAAGACTATTTGAAATTATCCATAGTTTGCTGATAACAAGGATCTCCAAATTGAGTGGAGGGCAGCAAAAAGAAGCAACAAGATGAAGGTTGTGTCCTTCCTCAAAGAAAAAACAGGATATTCCATCAGCCCTGATGCAATGTTTGATGTCCAGGTCTTTTCCATTCCTAAATAATCTCGTTTTCTTTCATACTGCTTTATAACAAAGTTTGTGTCCACTTTGGCCTCTGTTAATCTCTCCTGCAATGTCAAAGTACCTTTTTCCAGTTTTTGGAGGAGAAGGCTTTGAATGATTAATATCATGTATTCATGCCTAATAGTAGCAACCCAGCAGATTTATTGCTCATGTCCGTAGATTTTCCACTATGAGATGCAAAGAGTTTTAGGTAGTACCACTATTGTTATTCGTTGTTTGAAAAGGAAACTTTTTTTTCTTCAAATTTGGTGACATTTCAAGAAATGGAAAACCTGGAGTTTGATAAACTGACTGCACATTGACTTTTGACTTTTGGTTATAAGCTTGAGACGTCTCGAAAGGAAAACCATGGACTAATATTTGTGACTGAGTATTACTTAACGTTGCATCTAATTTTATTAGGATCACTCTAAGATAATGTGTTCCTCACTTTCTTTAAATTTCTTCTGAAAAATTTGTTGTGATAGATTGACTTGACTTTTACATGTTCCCAGGTGAAGCGCATCCATGAATACAAGCGACAACTTTTAAATATATTGGGGATTGTTTACCGCTACAAAAAGATGAAAGAAATGAGCGCATCAGAGAGGAAAGCAAAGTTTGTTCCACGAGTTTGCATATTTGGGGGAAAAGCATTTGCAACATATGTGCAAGCGAAGAGAATAGTGAAATTTATCACAGATGTTGGGTCTACAGTGAATCATGACCCCGAAATTGGTGATTTACTAAAGGTACAGTTTTCTTGGTTGGTGATATTTCTTAATCTTTCCTAGTCCACACGTTATTTCCAGTGAACTAAGGAGTGTACGATAAGAAATCGAATTCTAGGCAACTTAATTGACAATCATGTGGAACTCTTGATTTATTGGCCAGAACTTTCCTGGACAGTCCATATTTGTTGGTATTTGATTCTGGTGGTGAAATTTCCTTGACTGCCCTATGAGAATATTTAATATTGTTCCAGTAGCACGATCCATATCACTGTTCTTGATTTCTTGCTGCAGCCTCATCTATATTTTGGATCTTTGACATTCCTCATTCCTATGTTTTTTTATTTCAGGTTGTATTTGTTCCTGATTACAATGTGACTGTTGCTGAATTGCTAATTCCGGCAAGTGAGCTCTCGCAGCACATCAGGTACTGAAAACTCAGATTATTTTAATAACACTGTGCCCCCTTCCGGTTTCTTCTGCCATTCAGGGAGCAGGAAGGTGCATGGATTTAACTTTTGTTCACTATATAAAAGTGGTTCATGAAATGGCTTGCAACTTCTGTTTGAGCTAAAACTTGTGGATATTTATAGGGTTGTATGCTGAATTCATTATATTCATCTTCATTTTTTAGCATCTCATCCTTAGAAAGGCTGGTAAAAGTATCCTTCGCTCAAAGCTTCATGTGAAGTGTGATTCTACAACTTATGATATTTGGGTATGAATATAGATTAGGTAATCGGGAGAACCAAGGATCGTGGATTGCAGCTGACCTTATTTGCAAGCTATATTTAGCATACTGTTAAGTTTTCAAAACTTTTAAAGTCCTGGATAGCTTATTGAGCTCACGCGGTGGGTTCCCTCAGCTTAAATTATTATGGGAGGGGATTAACGTAGGAGTTTGTGCTTGGGATTAAATTTGGAGATACTGAGCTTGACTTGCATAGTTTCTGAAATACTGTTTTTAGAAAGGGGAGGAGCCTAATGCATACAGGCAGATTTGAACCAAAAATCTCTTAGAACCAAGACTCTGATAGTCTGATTCCATGTTACTATGTTATTAACTATCCCAAAAGCTCCAGCAGTTAGGAGATCTGCTCAACAATGTGTATCAAGCCATCCAACAGTATGATGGTCAAACTGATTCAATAACCTGATCTTATCCCGTACTGGAATGTTGGTTGGTTTCATCCATAACTATTGAAGCTGTAATAGTAGCAATGCAAATCGAAGATCTGTGGCAATCATTTAGACGTTTCCTTGATCCACTTGTTCCACCTTGTGAAGCATAGCAGTTGACTCCCTTGGTACAAGATAGGAGAGAAATCCTAATTGTGCTCCCTGAACCAAACTTTTACTGATATAGTGTTACACCGGAACCAGGTTCTCTAAGTCTTGAGCTCAATATTTATGTTCCTTGGGAAATTGGGGACATTTGTTTGGGGAGCTTTCTGGTTTTTGGTCTATAATAACTTACTCTTTTTTTTTTATCCGCTAATAACCTACTTAATTGATGCATTACATGACATTTTTTCCAGTGATAACTTTATTTCTTGTTACGCTGGTAGCCTAGTATTGACTTGTGTTAAGCATCCAACTCAAAACCAATTGGCAATGAGTGGATCGGCTACACAGACTCATATACTAGGTTTGGAGGTTATATTTAACCAATGTGGGACAAGCTCTAACACTCCCCTGCACGTGCGAGTACGTGCGACCCCTGACTCGCACATGGTGAGGTAAACAAACGATTCAACACTAATGATAACAATCAACTATGTACGACAAACTAACCAACTATCTACGACAAACTAAGGGGGAACCAACCATCAACGACAAAGAGTCTTGTCCAAAAGCCTTCGAAAACCTAGCTCTGATACCATGTTAAAACATCCAACTCAAAACCAATTGACAATGAGTGGAGAGGCCGTTCAGGCTCATATACTAGGTTTGGAGATTATATTTAACCAATGTGGGATAAGCTCTAACAACTTGTATACAAATACGTCTCTCTCTCTCTCTCTCTCTCTCTCTCTCTCTCTCTCTCTCTCTCTCCGAGTGTGTGTGCAGTACTGCTGGGATGGAAGCCAGTGGAACCAGCAACATGAAGTTTGCCATGAACGGTTGCATCTTGATTGGGACCTTGGATGGGGCCAATGTGGAAATAAGGCAAGAGGTTGGAAGCGAGAACTTTTTTCTCTTTGGTGCTAGAGCTCCTGAGATTGCAGGACTGAGGAAAGAAAGGGCTGAAGGAAAGGTATAAAATATCAATTTGCTCTTATTTGGTTGAACCTTCTCTCATTTCTTACCAGGGAAGGTGCCCTAATGAGATTGTGTATGTATAAATACTGTCCTCCGTTGAGTTTTGTTTTGGATACACCTAATGATATCTTTTTATCACTTAATGTAGTTTGTCCCAGACCCACGTTTTGAGGAAGTCAAGAAATTTGTTAGAAGTGGTGTTTTTGGACCTTATGACTATGATGAACTTATGGGATCATTAGAAGGAAACAAAGGCTATGGCCGTGCAGACTATTTCCTGGTGGGAAAAGACTTCCCAAGTTACGTAGAATGCCAAGAGAAGGTCGATGAGGCATATCAAGACCAAAGGGTGAGTGGTCAAAGCATTTCTGTTTGCTACATGTCTTGTCACTTGTATCTTCTCCCTTCAGCATTACTTATATTATCAGCTCGGATTTGTCCTCGTCTGTTTTGTGTATGCCATGATTTAACTAGACTGTTTTTTATAAAACCCCAATTCACACTTGTAATTCAGCATTTGATGGTCGCCCGTTAATTACGTTTGTTATGCTGTTTAAATGGAAATTGTGACCTTTATTGCTACATTTTAGATATGCTCTGAGCATGAGCTGCTAAGTAGCGGCCTCAGTGTTTTACCAGGAAATATATCCTTGTGCTCTATAAAAGTATGCATATGCATAGTTTCGCATATAGTCTCCATAGCCATGACAGTCATATAACAGGGAAAACTCAACCCGACCTAAGGTTGCAGTTGGTGGGATCAGTACGAAGTTAATTTCTTTCTCCTTTTTTGTGTTAGTTGTTGCCTAACTATCTTTGATTGGTGATGAAGCAGAGATGGACAAGAATGTCGATCTTAAATACAGCAGGCTCGTACAAATTCAGCAGCGACAGAACGATTCGCGAATATGCTAGGGATATATGGAACATCGAACCAGTCAAATTACTTTAGAAAAGGGGATCTAAAATGCTTGAAGAGGATAGTTCTACCGAGGCAGCCCATAATCCCCTTTTTCTTCATTTTGGAAATGTATTTTTCTCCTATTTGAATCGCTCGGAAATGACTTTATATGGATGCAATGCAAATAAGGTCACTAGGTAATAAATTTGAGTCTAAGCTTGATAAGCTCCGAGCCAAAATTTTGCCGGGCCTCATGAATTCAATTGATCCTCGTATTTGAGCAGAGCGGCAGAGTTTTCTGCTTGTGGTTTATGAACTACTATTGGTTATGGTGCAGTGATGATATGAGATGTATCGTATCTTTTGATGAAACAAATAAGTGTTATTTTCTTTTCTGTTATTGATGTTTGGTAATTATTCGTTTTTCATTCGTTTTTTTTCAAATTTTTTTTACTGAAAATTAGTTCAGGAATTTATCTTTGTACTTGTTAAAAAGTGTGGCCTTGGGGTTTGAAGGATAAAGCAAATCCAATTGGTTTGGCAGGAAGCATTCTTTTCCGCTTTCTTTGTGTGGATATACTGTTTTCCTCAAGGTTGTGAATACTGTACTCCAGGTACCCATACTGTTTTTTTACAAAACCGGTACCTCAACCCTCTAGTTCCGTTCCAGTTCAAATATCGATCGTATCTAGCCATTCCAAAAATACAGGTATGGTACATACCATACCATAAGGGAAACCGTAACATTAGCGGTACGGGATTCTAAAACTTGGCTTTCCAAGTAAACTTCCAATATAATCCCTTCAAATTTTCCTGGAAATTTTGTAGGTCCAATTGATGAATTTTTCCATAGGTCCGGAACACTATGGTATCAATGTGCCCATCTAATAGCAAGAGTCCGCGCGCATACATGGCCAGAAAATAAGGAACGAAGTATATGCGCGTTTCAAAACACTATTGGATGGGCACATTGCTGCATGGCCTTCCCGACCTACCAAATAATCTTCTCAATTCCGTCATTGAAGGAAAATAATTGCACGCATCTTACACGGGAAATGAAAGAAATAAAGTTGCCACTGCATTCTCATCCTTTGTGGGGCAGCACCTAAATAGGAAAGGATTCTTTACTACATAATACTCTTTTTTAAGTAAAGACCACTTCAACATGCAAATATGGACCTTCATCCCAGAACTCCTTGCAAATACCACCTAAAAGAGAACACAAAGAGAACTTGTGTATGCTTTTGAACTACCCCTACAAAGGAAAATCAAAACCAAAAGAAATTCAGCCATGTACACCAGAAAGTGTTTTCACAATCTTTAGGTGGCGGTAGTCACACCCGTGCCACTTACGCTCTGCTTCGTCATCATGGCAGCATGCTTCTTTCCTGCATTATGATAGGCGAAAACCAATTCGCTATTACAGACCACATTGCAAATTGTGCAGACCCTAACGGCATCTGATGCCGCCCCTTCGTTCATAATTTTCCTCCTCTTTGTCTCCAAATCCTCCTCGGGTTCGGCCACCTTCTTTCTTGTTTTTTGCACAGAAGAAGAAGCGGGGTTTTCTTGCGGCCCAATCACTGGGTTATCGGACACTCCCGAAGCAGCAGGAGGATGAGGGGCAGTTGACTCTTTTAGTTTATCCTCGTTCTTCTTGTGCTTCTTTCCCATCTTGTGCTTGTCGAGAACTTCCTTGGTGTTGCATTCAACCCTGCAAACTTCACACCACACAGATTGCACAACTTTGGTTTTCTTGGCACTCTCCTTTCGAGTGCTATTTCCATGCGGCCGAAATGTTGCATTAATTGGAGGCATTGTCACACCCTGCAAAGGAGTTGGAAGAACGGTTAGGAAAAAGTAACAGTACAAAAATGCGAAGACAAGAGCTAACAGTGAAACAAAAATTAATTTACTTGTCTTCAGTGAAAAGGTTAAAGCTAAAAGCTCAAAGAAGAGATGATACATGTATCCTAGCACATAGCGTAAGCACTGCATTTGGAGGAAAAGCTGAGCACCCACAAAGAGGGCTGCCCAGCTCCAAAACTAATCTTCACTTTCAACGAGCACGTCCGCAACTCATGATATTGTATGCATCTCTCTGACAAGAACAATAATAGTGCGGACTTCTAATCGAAGACGTTCTAATGCAGAAACCAAATGAGCAGATTTGAGAATATGGTGTACATAACAAAAGCACCAAATATGATGGATTGTTAGCAGTGAGATACAATGAATGCCAAGCCCTGGTCAGGCACCTCATTTTTCGTGTCCATTTAGTAGGTGTTTAAGATAATCTATGGAACAGGAAAATAGATGTCAATATATAATTGTAAGAACAGTAATGCAGCTGCAACCATGTGAACCCTATAGACAAATCAATCCACAAGTGTGAACTGCGAGGGACTTTTTCTTGATCAGCTTTTTGGCTGGATGAGGGATTTCTTTACAGGCACGTAGGTGCTTGGATGGAGGGATGCAACTAGGCAGAAACTGTAAATGTTTGGATATGTATTGTGCACAGTGCATAATCAAGTACTCAGTTGTCGTAAACTCAATGGCAACTGAAACATCAAGAGTCCATTTCTCAAATGACGACGCCAAGGCACTTATTCACCCCCCACCACTTGAATGAGCTAGGAACAGTAACATAATCAAAACTTTCGTAGTCCTCGTGTATATTTGAGTTCTGACCATAACAAAACTTCATCAGGAATTTCTAAATCACATGAGTCATGACAATACTAGAAGAATCAAAAGTATGCATTAGCTTGGAATTAAAAGGACAGATTCAATTGTTATCACAAGGAAGCTGCAGGTTAGCTTCTTAACTACACAATATTATCTTAGCAATTAGCACACATGAAACCAAATATTTACAGCCATGTGAACCTTGGCACTACATGGCAGAAAGAGTGAAAGTGCATTAAAAAACCAGGAAAGTATTGTAAAATAACAAAACCAAGCCTTGTATCCCAATCATCATCAATCAATTGGCATCAGCTACATGAATCTCGGCCACCATTCCAACTCTCTCAAGCCCTATATGCCCAGTGGAATGATTTACAACTACATATTTCTCACAAAGCATCGTATTTCATCTTAGGTCCTCCCCTCCCCCAGTACTTCCACTAAAAGTGATCATATCATTCTTCCTTGCCATTATATCTACAATCTTCAATGTTGTTTGACTTGATGACCAAATTTTCTTGGTATGGTATGTATCAAATTAGTAACTAACATTTCACAAATCTAAAGCATGTTATAGAACAACAAAAATCAACAGCCTTGCTGACCACCTGTTTCAGCTTTGACTGTTGGCTGGAAGCCCCTGTGCTTTTTCAACTGAACTAGATACCTCTGAGCTCTATTTGGTCAGAACCTGATTTGAGAACCTTCTTTCATACAGAATAAAGCAAACAACTAAATGACAGTAGACGAGAAACAGCTGAGTTGACGGAATTCTACTCAAAAAGCCTATTGCAATTTATAACTTCAGAATTTTGTTAACCTTGCAACACTCCGGCATAAAACAGGTGGTCATCTAATCTGCTTCTGAAGCAAAAGTAAGCCAACTAAGAGCATCCCCAATAAACAACTGAAAGTGTTGCCAAAGATATCCTTTACCTTGGACAGTGGCCAAAGATATCCTTTGCCTCGGACACACTCAAATATATATATATATATATATATATATATATATATATATATATTCCACTTATGTGCCAAAACCCTAGCAAAAATTTAGCCTGGCCGAATCTTATTCCCAATTTGGCACGAGATTTGGCAAACCAAAACACATCACTAACTGCAGGCACAGAGGCTTTTACAAGGTCATTTAGTGCCTAATTATATCAAAATAATCCTCAACAAAATACAAACACAGACCATGTCACAAAAAGACCTCCGTGATAATTCCTTCTTTGGCTAAATTCGGAACACTAACTCTGCCTATCTCATGTTTAGAGTCTTAATATCCACGTGGCTAGTCCCAAGCCCCGATAAAGGAGGGTTGGGCAATAGTTAGCTTGCATCCGGTTCGTAAAAGACCTCGTAGGATCCTAATCATATGAATCCGGTTATGAATATGAGGCAGCTCAATAAAGAAAACAAATTCATACAGCCGATCCCAATTGATGGTGATTAACGCTCGATTTGGTTTGACTTGGCAAAATTCATGACACTGAACGAACCATTAACACTTTAAAAACCCAAACAATACCAATGACAATTTATACATTTCTAATCCTTTTTATACTATTTGCTGAGCAAAAGGTGGCACTAATAACTCAATCCAAACAACAAGCAAACACCAAAGAACTGGCGACATTTGTTCTTCAGCTAAATTCATAACACCAAAACGAGACAATTAAACTGGTGAAACCTAAATTCGTACAAACCACAATTTTTTCCCACTTTCTACTCCAATTCATCAAAATGATAAATAAAAAATAAAATAAAATAACTGGCACAAACAACTCAATCCAAATGCAAATGGAGTGGTAGCCAAGCGGTAGGCACTACACACTCCCATGCATTTGACAGGGTTCAAGCATCACTAGCTACAACTAACAATGTTATTTCGCTGAGCAAAAAAATCACAACAACTCCATCCAAACGAAAACAAAGCACTCACAGTAGCATTCGGATTCGACCCGTAATACCGAAGCACATCCAACGCCCAATTCTTCAAAGAGTTGGCCACATTGGGGTCCTGAAAGTACGCAGATTGATCACAGAGCGCGCTGGGATCGTACGCCTCGTGAACACCACCGGCAGAAGAGCTAGTGGGGTCCATCCCGGGAGGGGTAAGCGCGGCAATGGGGTCATGAGTCTTGTCGAGAGGGTCGAGTTGTGGTGGGTGTGAGTTGGGTTGTTCTGGGTTAGGGTTTTGAGAGTGCTGGTGGGGGAGGTAGTAAGGGGACGGGGTAGCGGGGGTGTAGATTTGGTGGTGAGGGTGTTGTGGAGGTGGTTGGTTTGGGTTTTGAGGGGGTGGGGGTGTGTTGTCCGCCATGGATTGTTAAGTGAGAGAGAGAGAGAGAGAGAGAGAGAGAGGCTTCTTCTTTTACCGCACAAGAAAAGAAGGTTCTACCCTGGAGAAAGATAACAACTTCTGTTAAACAAATACTCCCCGATAAGGGTGCACCCGGATCCGGATTGATCCAGTGCTCTAGAAATCCAGAAACAGAACCACTCCAAACGGTTCTAAAATAGGAGTATTGATAACCAAAATCTTTTTTTTTTTTTTTTGTCAAGACGATAACAGATGGTATTATAAATCGCAAACCAAATACATCATGAGGAATCTCCATCCCTAGACAAGGGATCAAGAAGCCAAACAGGAGGGGATTCAGTCCAAAGACTACAATCCAACTCACCTAAACCTTTACTAGCCAAAGTATGCGCAACCGAATTAGAAGATCGGCGAGCAAACAAAAACATACAACTTTGAAAATCATTGCTCAAAACCTTAACATCATGAATGATAGAATTCACGCTTTGGCTGACTACTGTATGCCCATTTATCATGTCAATGACTGCCTTAGAATCACTTTCCACCATGACTGTATTTAGTCCTAGTTGAAGCCCCAATTGGACTCCATGACGAACCGCCATGGCCTCTGCGATTTCTGGACTTCTACACCAAGACAAGCATCCAGATGCAGCAGCCATGAACATTCCATTCGCATCTCTGATAACCAAACCGAATGCACCTTTCCCAGAAAACTTTGCCCATCCTCCATCCACATTAATTTTGACAAAACCAGTACTCGGTCGCTGCCAAGCAACGCTAGAATCCGTCTCCCTAGTACTTCGATTTTCTCCTACTGATCGGTTTGCTGCTAAGTATTCATCCAAGCAAACTGCGGCCCTAGTACTAACAACTTGAGGCAGCAAATTTTTTTGTTCAAACACAGCACCATTCCGATTTTTCCAAATATACCACATCCCAACTGCTATAAGAGAACAACGCCAGTCCTTATTCGAAACATTCTGCCAACGAGCCTCAAAAGCATCCCAAAAATCAACAAATGAATTGTAACTAGCACCAACCAAGCCCGTATTAAAAGGGAACAAAGACCAGACCTGTTGCGCTAAAGGGCATGTGCAAAATAAGTGCAGAATTGTTTCCACTTCCACCCCACAAACTGGGCAGCTTGACTCCTCAACAACCTTTTTCCGAAAAAGATTTGCTTTAGTCGGCAAAATCTCATGAAGACACTTCCAAAGAAAGTGCAAAATTTTCTTCGGAATTTTAAGTTTCCACAGATGTCGCCATCGATTCTCCGAAAGGGCAGGAGAAATAGAATTTTCGCCATGCCCACTCACCGTCAAGCCTTGGTCACTAAGCTCTAATGCCGTTATGTAACCCGAGCGGACATTATATGTTCCCGAAGAGGAGAAATGCCAAACCAAAGAGTCAAGAGCATTTGTGCATGACACTGGAATGCTCAAGATGCATTGCGCCTGCTCACTATCAAACAGCCTCTGAACTTCACTTACTTTCCAAGTTCTTGACACCGGATCAATGAGTTGATCCACTGTCCCTATATTATCATCAACTACCACCCTCCTAGCCTTGAAATCTCCTGCTTTAGGAATCCAAGGATCACCATCCACCCGAACTGATGTTCCCTTCCCAATCATCCAACGCATCCCTGCTGCTAGAACTTTCCTCCCTTCCCAAATACTCCTCCAAACATATGATGGATTAGTTCCCAAACCAGCTTCCAAGAAACTGCAATTCTTAAAATATTTACTTTTAAGTACCCTAGCCATGAGACAATTGGGAGTCCTCATAATCCGCCACCCTTGTTTCGCAAGGAGAGCCAAATTATATGCAGTAAGACTTCGAAACCCAAGTCCACCTTTGAATTTTTCTTTGCCAAATTATAGGAGTATTGATAACCAAAATCTAATCAATATATATGTGTGAAATCTGAGCAGAACTAAACTGCAATGCCGATTCGATTTTGGTTCGGTTCCAATTCTATCCAATTAGCATTCAAACAGTTATTTACAACACATAAACTAACAAATAATTAAGAATTTAAAGCATCAACTACAATGAGAAAAACCTATGTATGGAGCTTCCATAAATAAGTGTTTACGGAGCTAAATCTTTGTGTGTTTAAAAATGTTTTGGACAGTCCGGATTGAAAATCAATTTTGACCGGTAAAATAAAAACGCATTCCAACCATTGATTGTCGAAACGAACGGATGTGATTACACTACTCTGTAAACGACTTATTCATAGCTCCATCATCAATAAGTCATTCTCAACTAGGACAATATTATAAAAGACTTACATCACAAATGAGATTTCTCCTCTAGATATATTAACTTACCAAATAAAAAAAAAAACTTACCCAATCAAAATACGAAGTTATATATGGATATATTTTCAAAATACCAAATTATATATATCAATACTAAATGGTCCAGTTCGATTCTAACCACGATCTTAAATTGATAACTAGTAATTGAACTAAAATTATCGGTTCTTATTTTTTTGGAACCATTACCCGACCAATGAACCACGAACCAAACCGATTAGGATGGTCGATCCGGATTAGCTTGATTTTGCGGTTAGAACAGTTTTCGCGAACACTCGTATTCTTAGAAGTGTTACTATCGCAAATAACAAATGAACCGCGCTTGGTAAGGGCTCAGCTCGTTAAATCAAGCTCGAACTCAGAGCATGTGAGATAATTGAGCCAACGCAATACTTTATCGCTTGGGTAGTTCAAAAAAGTTCGACTCACGTGTTTGGAGGGACTAGTTTAATGAAGGGAAAAATTCAAAATACCCCTCAATCTATACACCCAAATTCAATTAGACTCTCAACCTTTTAAAAATTTCAATTTTACTCCCAACGTTATATTCCGTTAATCAAAATGCCCCCTTCCGTCCAAATTACTAACGGATTCCGTTAAAGGCTCCGTTAAATAGTATTTTGATTGAATTTCGATAATCCATTCAATAAAAAACTGTTCAGATGAAGCTCTTCCCGATCATTTTTTTTGTTGATTTCTTTTAAGTACCCTTAAAATCACATTTTAAACACATTGAGCGGCTCGGATCATCAAAATTCGATTGGAAAAGGGGAGGTGTGGATCGATCCGGATTTTATTCAAGTACGGACGTTCGGATTTTGCTTCGGTTTGTACCTCCCCTTTTCCGATCGAATTTCAATGATCCAAGCCGCTCAATGTGATTAGAATGTGATTTTAAGGGTACTCATGAGAAATTAGTAAAAAAAAATGATCCGAAGGGCTTCATCTGAACAATTTTTTATTAAACCATTCAATAAAAAACTGTTCAGATGAAGCCCTTCCCGATCATTTTTTTTGCTAATTTCTCGCGAGTACCCTTAAAATCACGTTTTGAACACATTGAACGGTTCGGATCATCAAAATTCCATCGGGATACTATTTAACGGAGCCTTTAACGGAATCCGTTAGTAATTCGGACGGAAGGGGGCATTTTGATTAACGGAATATAACGTTGGGAGTAAAATTGAAGTTTTTAAAAGGTTGGGAGTCTAATTGAATTTGGGTGTATAGGTTGGGGGGTATTTTGAATTTTTCCCTTTAATGAATGAACCAGGTTTGATAATAATATAATAACATAAGAGCTTCTCCCATCCTTATCCACTTTTTAACCCAAAACCCAAAATTTGAGTAAAATCCCTAAAGCTCCATCCTCAATGCCATACCTATTTTGAATTTTACCCTTTTTTGCTAACTCAAATTTGGAGAGACTCAAATTCGAACCATTTTTCCTCAACATCTCTTTCACTTCTTAATATTTACATAAGTGCCATTTTGAATAAAAAAATAGTAAAAGCAAAAAAAAAAAAAATAGACATGGTAAATAAATGGGTGTAGCATTGGAGAAGCGATACCCAAATAGAGATTTTGACCCAAAGGAAAGTGAAATATTTACATAGAGAGAGTGTAAAATCAATTGATTTATACTACCAAAAAGTGAGAATTTGAGACCAATATTAATTTACAAATGTTTCCCCTTTGATCTCTGTTGTGTCACCGGAAGTTAATTGGAAACCTAAGTTAAGAATAATTTGTAGATTCCATTGTTTATTTTATTTGGTTAATATTAAACAATATCAGGGGTTTGGATGGTTCAGAATGAGAAAATCTTTTTAACGGTAGAGCCATGAATAGTTGTTTACGTAGCTAATGACAACTATTCACAAGTGCTTTGAACGGTCCGGATGTTAATGAAATTTTTTTGGAAAAGAGTTTAACTTTTTTCTTAGAAAAGTTTTATTAAATTCCGGATCGTCCAAAACACTTTTAGACGATCACAATTAATTACTACCGTAAAAAACTTGTTGACGGAGGAGCTGTGCATAAGTTTCTCTCGGTTCACAAAACCCTTGGGATATAATCACAAGGTCTCAAGTTCAACTCCCAACAAAAAAAAGTACAAATACTTGGCTTTCTCTTCTTTGCCAATTGATGGGGATTGTAGGTTTCCTTTTTCCTTTTTTTTGAACGGTCTGGGTGTCTAGGTCTTTTACGCGTACTTTGTGTATTCTCTTCATAAAATTTTTTCTCCCCGGTCTGATCTAAGGCAAACCATCAATGCAGGATTGTAAGTTTTGGGACTATATCAGGGTAAGCAAAAAAATTGTCAAACTGAGAATCCAATTTTAATCGATCCAAGCAGGGAAATTTGGTTCAATGTTTATATAGCGTAGTTTGGTTTCAGTTCAGAAAGTAAAAACCTAGTCAAATGATTTGGTATGTAGATTAATGCTAATGGTTTCGGTTCCAAACTGAACTGAACTGCTATTAGATATGTAGATACAAATTTGGTATATAAATTTATGCTAATGGTTTCGGTTCCAAACCGATATGAACTACTGTTAGATATGTAGATGCACAATTATGTAACTGTATGTAGATGCACAATTATGTAACTGTTTACGGCTTTTAGGAATAGACTCGTGCATAAATAATGTGTTCTGAATTTTAGTGCCTTTTTGTGACTTTTAATGGGATCCATTGCAAAATAGGATAGTATTTGATTATTTTATACAATTTGGGATCGCTATAAATAGTTTATAAACATGATATTATAACTTGAATCAGACCAAGGTTTGAAACAAGAATCGAACCGTAATGAAGTGTTTGAATTGGTTCGATTCTATAAATTGTACGAATCATTTTGGTTCTTGAAACTTTTTACCCTGTACGAATGTGTTTGCTTCGTAGTTTAGCACAAAACGAATCAATCCGGTACATGCTTATCGTAGTGTACTCTAGTGACAGTCGGGTGTTGAACCACTTGGACTTTTGAAAGTCCAAATTGGTTTGGTGAAGGATGGTGTCCTAGATTGTCCAAAAAGCAAAAGATGGTTGCCATACTTGTGGAAGCACAAGTAAAAAAACTTTGGGAGACCTCAGCACACAGCATTGTTTCCTTCCAACCTGAGAAAAAGCATTAAAATGATGTATCCATTGCACAAAGCTCCCGTGTAAGCGGGGTTTGGAGAAGGATTGATGCATGCAGTTTTACCTCCGCAAGCAAAGAGACTGTGTTCCGAAAGTCAACTTGTGACATTCAGGTCATAATGGGGCAGTTTACCGCTACGCCAGGTCTGCCCTTGAATTTAGAGGGGAAAAAAAACTGCTCTCAACTAATCTTCCAAACAGCAGATTGTTCAGGGATAAACATTTTCTTATCTTGTTCAAAATTGGGAATGAAAATTTTGAGAATGTCAAAAAAAAAAAAAATTATCGACCAACCGACCCTATGTAGCAGTGATATATTTCCAAATAAACCTAGAATTTCTGAAGAAACATTCACCAATGGGCTCCTTTTTTGAAACATGTGTGAGTTCCAGGTCAGAAAGAGAAACACAAGCAGATTTGAATGGAAGTAAAACAAGGAGGAATTAAGAGCAAAAGGGAAATACTAGCTACTTGCCTACTTGCATTCTCTGAGCAGAAGAAAATGAAAATTCTACCTGTATCTCTGTGTGTGTCATGATCCTAAACCTGTACATTTTCCTAGAAAGAGTCAGTTTGATCAAAACTAGAGATCACCAGCGGCTCACGCCCACGATCAATCCCAGCCCAACATGGCTCAAAACCAACACTATCACCTTCATCGTCGTCCTCGTTGTCCTCATTTGCCTCTTTTTCAGGAGTTGCCGGGACGTTAAGATCGGAAATATCATGAATACCAGAAGGAAGTTCTTGCTTTGTCAGCACACATTCTTTGGTTTTATCTTCAGGAAATGCATTGTAGTGAGCCCTTTTGTGACCTCCCAAGGCTTGGCCTGATGGGAAAACCTTGAAGCAAGTTGGGCACTCATGACTTTTCATAGCTTTCCCACCATTTTCCTGCTCAAGCAATTTCTCATTGGATTCAAGCCTGGAATTTGATTCACCATCTTCATCACTAGTATTTTCCCCAAATTCTGGATCCTGATCATCAAAACCAGCCTCTTCGCTCGAGTTGGTTACCATCATTTCTGAGTCAGCCTGCTCCTTTTCCAGTTCATCTTCAATATGGTCACTCTCCCAGTTCTCAATTTCAAAATCAGAAGAAACCATTCTAGGCTTCTTGAAGTCATCAACCTCGTGAAACCCGTTCATGGGAATCCCCAATGCTACATTCCTTTCATTTTTGCTCATGAACCCAGAACCTAAATCACCAGATTCAGTGTCATTCTTGCCAAGCAAAGAGTACCTAGAACATGAGCCAGAAGAATCTAATCTCCCACTCAGTTTCTTCATCTCCATAGTCCCATCAGCTTTACTTGCTAATTTTCCACCCTTACTTTTGTCCTGTGCTTTAGCTTCAAACATATCAGAGTAACAAAAATCGACGCGATTTCTGACACCCCTAGAAAGCATCATCAAACATACAGCAGCCTCCTCTTCTTCATCAATCTCGGAAACATGAAAAGATTCGTTCGAATCAGATAAACAGAATTTGAGATTCGTTTTGTACCTCATCCTCGATCGCTTTCTCTGAATCGAACACAGAGTCTCGGATTCATTGATCTCCCTGGATCTTTTGGAGTGATGTCTCATGTGACCAAACAAAGCCCTCATTGAAACAAAACCTTTGCCGCATTCTTTGCATTTACAATCCTCTTCTATTGCCTTGGTTGAGTGACATCTCATATGACCAGATAGAGCTCTCAATGAGGGAAACTCTTTGCCACATTCTTTGCATTGATTTTCTTTCCTTGGAATTCTTTCTTTAGCACTTAAGACCCTCCAAGAGATTATATGGTTTTCGTTCCAGAACACCTTCTTAAAAAATAAGTATTTATTTCACATTTTCAAATTAAAAAATAATGTAAATGAAAAATAACTTTTAAATTTTTTTTGCACTGTATTAAAGATTTCAATGAGATCTTTCAAATAAGATCCATATTGAATATTTTTAGATCTCAATAAACCCATTATTTTTGAGTTTGAAATTGCATTCTTAAAAAATAAATACTTATTTCACGTTCCGGAACGGAGCCTTACACGTTTCACTAACTAAGGTCCAAAGATATAACCACATTCACTATTTTTTTTTTCTTTTTTAAATACGGGGTATTACAGGCGGGCTCTTCCGTCATCGGAATCGATTGTTCGCATGTAATCCGTTGCTGGAACCCTTGTGGCAGTAGCAGTGGTGGAAATGAGGGTTGCTATTCGTTCAGTAGTTTTTGGGCGGCTGAATTTAGAACAAGATCTGGGGGAGTTTTGTCTCTCCTTGTGATAGTAATAAAGTTCGCCTTTGAGCGATTTGTTTATTGTTCGGGCTCGAGAAGATTAGTATGCATCTCTTGGTGGTTTGCTAGAAATTCATTAGTGTGTTCATTTCTGGTCAAAGTTCATCCGATTGTCTGGATTGTTGTTGTATTTTTTCCTTGGCTAGCAATGTATCTTTTTTTGAGACTGCTATAGGATATATGAATTTTCCGCTCAGCAGAAGGTGCGCGAGGCGATGCCCGGGTTGGGGATGAAAGACATCATTCGCCTCGTTATTTCTCGTTATGTATCAGTTAGATTATTAGTTTGACTTTGTCCAAGTTATCTGTAATAAATTTTGTTGTGTAAATGCCGTTAGGCTTTATCAATGCATTATCTTTCACTTTTGTAAAAAAAAAAAGTTTTTGATGAATCATCTTCACTGGTGGTTTATTTATTTTTAAATGTTTTCGATGAATCACCTCAAAAGTTTGTTCATTTATTAGCTCTTAAATTGGCAAAAGATGCTTTATTAAAACACCAATAACTGCTCTGTCATTGTTAGCTGGAGAGCCTGGATGGTACATTAAACCAAATATAATTTCCACGCTTTTATACACTGGTTCAATTACATTAAAAAAGAAAAAGAAAAAAAGAACCTTAGTGAAACGAAGGGTCCTCTAAAAATTACCACAAAAAAGGCTTTTACGTTTGGCCTTATTTGCATATCTCTCGTATTAAGTAGTTCTGTGCCACAAAAAATAGATTCAAATGGTAATTCATTTGGCTGCGACGTAAGTCTTTTTGGTCTGTTTGCTTTGTTTTACTTATATATCAAGAGATCAGAATGCTTATAGTAGGTTTGGAACAATTCAAAAATTGAAGTTCTTAAAGTTTTTAAAAATTTATAAGTAATCTCACTTACATCTATACATAAATGTAAGCACGTGGGAGTGAGCCTCCCCCCTCTCTCAATTACTTTCCTATGGCTTTTATAAGCAAAGATACCCTTAAAATGTAAAATTGGGTCTAAATTAACTGTGGAGTATTTTGTAAGCCAATGAAAGAATTTTGAGAGTTGTGTTTTTTGTTTTTGTTTTTGAACTTTTGTCCAAATATGTTACTTTTGAAATTTGTCTCGATGAGGGTAATATGAAAAACAAAATATCATAGTTAGAAATTAAAAAGCCCAGAAAAAAACAAAAATTAAGACTCAAAGTCTAATAACTTTAATATTTATTTTTAGTAATACTTGACCGTAATATTTCGCTTGGATTTTTCTTGTCAGCACAGATAAAAAAAAGTAGTTAAAGTTTTAAAAAGTAATAAACAAAATAAATCGAAAACTTGGGTTAGACCAAAGAGTCACAAACCAATCAATAATTGCAAAGAAGCCGGCATGGTAAAAGCATGCCAATATGAAAATATAAAAGCCCTGGGGAAGTTTTAATTAATTATACTTGAAATTTTAAACCTCTTAATGACCCGATAAGAGGTTTAATTAATGACGCGATAATTGTCGACATTTTATAATGGGATTTTAAACCTCTTAATAAATGACCCGATAATTACAGCTACATTTGATTTTTGAATTTCAATAGTTTGTTGCAAATTGCCTATGATTTCAACGACGTCCCTCTTTTTGCTTTCAAACCCAACCGCGTTATCTATTAATCTCCAAGCGGAAAGTCTACCAGTACAGATTTCAAAAGACAGACAGCGTGCACAGATAGGAATTGCACCCGTCTCGGATCCAACAAAGATGATCGGAGCCATTCATTTTGTTCAAAACGTGTTGATTAAGGTCTTTGAAAAAAATCAGTTCAATAGGATATCGTTAAGACAGTTTACAAAACAGCCAAACTTTGCATCAAAAAAGGCCTATTTTCTAAAGCAAAGTTTGGGTGGTTTGTAAACCCCCTTAACGATATCCAAATGAACTGATTTTTTACAAAGACCTTAAACGATATGTTTTGAATAAAATGAGCAACTCCGATCATCTTTGTGGAGCCGAGACGGGTCCAAATCCCATCTGTGCACGCTGTATGTTTCTAGAAATCTGTACGTATAGCAGCACTAATTAATCTCAAACCAGAAATTTAAACTAATGTACCTAACTAATCTACTCTTCCGCCTGTTACCCAAATCCTCTGTCTCTCTCTTTCAATGTCGATGGGTACCACGTCATCCGGCTGACATGATGCTCGAATGGGTACATCCGAGCCATCCAAAAGTATATTGGAAGGTCCAGATTGAAACACTCTCTCTCCTCTTTTTCTCTCCAAATTTGAGTCGTCCAAAATAAAAATGAACGGTCCGACTGCACCGAGCGGGCCCCATTTGATATCCGTTCGGCACTGAAACATTTCTCCTCCCTCTCTCTCTAACCATCTCCATCCTCTCTCTCTAGCACAACACGGTAACACGGTATTGACTTAGCATAAGAAAGCAACCCAAGGGCTGTCACGATTGGTTGGCGAGTCCTTTTCCCATGCACTTAATCAGAGCTCGATTCGTCATAATTTAAGTTATTTGTCGTGAATCTCTTACTTTTAGTCTGAATAATCTATTTTTACCCGGATCGAAGAAAAAATTGATCGAACTGATATAAGCTGGTTCGGACACTCAAGCTCTCGAACCCAAAATAAAGAAAACCAAATACTCATTGCTTTCCAATTACTAGTACTCCCTCCGTCCTATTTTCATTATCTTTTTTTGATATTCGTGTCATTTTCAATCGCTTATATCTTCCAATGTGAATCTCCAAAAATATCCAATATGGATCTTATTTGATAGATTTCAATTCGTTCTATAATACGAAGATGTCAAATTCATGAAAAATATTATAAATTGAAAGATATACGCAAGAGACAAAAAAGTGAAAAATGAATAATAGACAATAAAAATGGGACGGATGAAGTATTATTTTTTCCTAAAACGTAGACCCCCACTGATCCTACCAATCAAAAGTTATTCACCGACAGGAAAAGAAAACTAAAAACTCTCTCTCTCTCTCTCTCTCTCTCTCTCCACACTTCCGATCCAAGAGAGAAACAAATCATCATCGTAACAGAAGGCTACACACTCCAAATTCATTGATTCATTCATCACCTTCTTTGAATTCAAACACGACCCTCTTCTCGCACCCCCCCTGACACACTCCCCCACGCCTGACACCCCCCTGGCCCCACCTCCTTCCCCCTTTGCCCCTCCTTTTTCCGGTTTTTTTTTTATTTTTTCACTTTGGCTAGGTTTTTTTTTTTATTACTTTTAAAAGTAAAAAAATTACTGTTTTTTTTTACTTTTACTAGTTTTTTTTTATACTTTTAAAAGACTTTAATTACTGTTTTAGTTTTTTTAAACTTTTCCTAATTTTTTTTGTTTTCTTATAAATGACTTTAATTACTGTTTTTATTTTTATTTTAACTTTTACTAGTTTTTTTGTTTTACTTTTAGCAGTTTTTTGTTTTACTTTTAAAAGACTTCTACTATAATTTGAATTAATAAATGAATGATTAAAATGTAACTTGTACTAATGTTAATTAATCAAACCAAACATAACTTGTACTAATTTCATTGAAGAGTGAAAATACAATTTCTAGTCAATGTTTTCACCAAATTCTGCTCCTGTCCCTCTTGGTCTTGTATTCATTATTTCTTGCCACAAACTAATTCGTGTTGTATAACGAGCAGCCCATCTTTTAGCTTCATCTGATGAATTGTTCCACCACCATATTGGGTAGGGTGGTACAGGGTAATGAGGCTGCAAGAAAAGTTGCACAAAGTGATTGTTCCCAACACGGGCAATAGCTATTTCAATGCGCTCTTGGATGGGAACGGGAGGGGATCTCAATGGGAAGTGAGTAAAACAACCTGAAGGAAGCCTATCAAATGTATGCAGAACAAGGTTGTACGCTGAAGCGATGACAACTCCCATACTCATAGAGTCCATCCAATACTCATCTGGTGCCGAATTTTCAAAATAATTTAAAGACCGTATTAGGTAGTCTGCCCAACCTATTTCTGGATATAGCGCATTGTATAGATCCTTATTTTGTTCAATCTCATTAATGAAATCTCGTCGAACTTAAGCCCAACGATCTTCACCATACCCTATATGAGCGGCTATCGCCCTATATCCACAATGACCGTCACCTCGAACGTCATTAATGTGAGAAACGTAATGCTGATAAGCTCGAGGTAACTGCTGAATGTAGTCGGTAGGGATGGATGGAACTGAAAATTCAGCATGGTTCACTTGAGTTTTGTGAACTCCCTCGCCCCTCCCACGTCTCCTAGATTGGACCCTAGATGATGAAGTCGATGCTTCTGTAAAGGAAGGAATGCGTCGTCCACTTTGCTCCTCTCTACTAGTAGGTCGACCTCTATGAGCCGTGTTATAAGCCAGGCCTCGAACTGTGCTCTGAGATGGATCCGTCATATCGATAATCCTGTCTATCATGTGCTCTCGCGTAGATTGATCCATCCCACGTAATCTGTCTATAACTTCATACGTTCTGTCCGGTTGTTCTCCCTCTTCATTCACAATGGGCGTGCGCATGGACAACCTAGTCCAATGATCATGGATACTCTGAATTGGAATTGGCATGGAGTATCAACGATAATATGCAAGATCATGTCTGCATGGCAATCCGTGCGTAATTTTTATTGTACAGTCGCACAACCCGAACTGGAGGTAGGATGCATCTTCAGCGCATTATAGTTGAACATTGATGAGCTCCATTGCCTCTAATGAAATTCGAGTTTTTACTTGTTGAAAAAGTTCGTCATTTATTTGCCAATGGCGGGGGATGTTGATGGATCTCTGAAATGACCTCCGAATGTCTCCAAACTGATTTTTCAACATCTTGTCTATTATCTTAAAAGCTTTTTGTAAGGATGACATGGTACCCCCCAAATATAGCTTCAGCCTCGCATGTGCGGACTCTGCCCTGTAATATAATAATAAACTGTGTGTAAATACGAAAGTTACAGAAATATTTTTTAGTGTAATAGAATAATGTACTTAATTGAAATAGTAAAGGTAACAACGCATAAAGTGACTATACCTATGGCTTGAATTGCTTCCGAGGTGCATACACGTATTTGTCCATGTTGCCACAAACCTATCTCTGTACGGCCTTATCCATGTATTGGCAAGATATTGCAAGAGCTGCGGGTGTTGTTTATAGTCATCGCACATGGCATTCCACTTCTGATTGAAAGACACTACGGTCGTTGAATTAATAAGCGAGTGCCATGACATGTTAAAGTCGTTAAACGACGGACCAAGGACCCCTCTGCAATGCTTTATTATGCACTGGTTGATGTGCCAAATGCAAAGGATATGACGTGCCAAGGGAAAACATGCTTCAATGACGCTAAGAAGCGCCAAATCCCGATCTGTAACAAACACCGATGGCAACAATGCCCCCTTTCCAAGCATTCATCTCTTTAAAGTACTCAAGGCCCATGTCAAGTTTTCTACTCTCTCATTTGTAAGATGTGCAAACATGAGAGAGTAAGTGCACATTGTGGATGTGATACCCACAACCTCCAATAGTGGTAACCGGTACTCGTTGGTTTTGTATGTGGCATCAATGACCAATACGGATGGAAAGTTCACAAATAAGTCTAGGCTTTCAGGGTGAACCCAAACAATATCTGTGATTTCGTTGGTGTACGAATTTGTACGGTATTCATGGAGGTATCCTTTCTCTATTAGTTGCTTCAAGACAAACTGAGTAGGACTTAAACCGTCTCGTTCTGCTATGTTATCTGTATATTTGAGGTTGTATATGCTCTGGACACATGTAGTGTTTAACGAATTTTTTTTCTTTAAAACACTAAGAATTTCACGAGGCGCTGTGTTGTTCGCCATATACCGCACAATTTCTTTCTCCTCTGGTGTTAGCCTTGAGGGGTACTCATGCCCATCAAAATATTCTGCTGTTTCATGGTTATGGATACCACATTCAACCCTTACACCCCACATGACACCCGCTGGAGGTTTTGGTATACCTCGCAGCTGAAATGGACACTCGCATTTTTTTGTCCCAGTATTCTTTTGCGAGGATTGCCCTTCAGCTGCATTTCGTGCCGATCTATACTTTCCACTTCTTTCACAACTAAGAATGCACTTTGGCAGCTTGCCACCAATTAAACTAGCAGATTTCTTAATAACAATAACAATACCATTTTCTCTACCGACTCTCCGCACCCAATCTACCATGTCGTCTCTACTTTGAAAAATCTATCAACAAGGAAAAAGAATATGTATAAGTGCAACATGATCCAGTCTAATATGCATAAGAACAACGGAAATAAATAATTAATATGCATAAGAACAATCATAAAAAATTAAATTAATATGCATAAGAACAACGGTAATAACTAACCTCGTCAGTTATGAATTCGGGTGTATAATCACGAAAATTATGGGAGACGCCCTCCCTACTAAAAACATCATTTTCAACGGACCAACTATCTGAAAATGACAAGTTATAGTTATCCATAATGTTCTTCTCGTTCTACCAAATCAGTGTAAAAAAGAAGGGAGGAGCAATGACAGAGGAAGGGAGAGAGAGATAGATGATGGAAAGATGGTGTTGTTGGAGGGATAAGCAGGGAGAGGGTGGTGATGATGGTGATTTTTGAAGGATAGTGCTGGTATATAAGGATAAGTGGTGATTGATGAATGATTGTAGTTAAAGATAAGAAGATAACAAAAAAATCTGAATGTGTGGTTATAATTGAAGATAAAAAGAAAATCTAAATGAGTGGTCATAATTGAAGATAAGAAGATAAAAGAAAATCTGAATAAGTTGAAGAAATAAAATAGATAAAAGATATAAATAAATACAAAATTAATAAATTTAATAACATAAAAGAATTATAAAATTTTAATAAGAGTAAAAAATTAAGAGTAAAAAAATAAGAGTAATATTATTTACTGACGTATATAATATGAAATAATTTAACAATACATATAAAGAGTAAAAAAATAAGCGTTCCGATTTTTAATTCATTTGAACCGGTGCGAAGATCTTATTTTTCTTATCATTTCATCCTAAATGGTCGTAATGAATTTTTGGCTCTAAGGTCTTTCAATAAATACCTTAAGAGAGACCTAAAACTAAATAATAAGTCTTAGGGTACTTGTTGATAGGCCTTCAAGCCAAAAATTCAGTATGACCATTGAAGACAAAATGATAAAAAAACCAAGATCTTTGCATCAATTCAACCGGATTGAAAATTGAAACACTTAAATAATATTAAATAAATAAAAATGAAAAAAGATATAAAAGTAAATAAATGAGAAATAAAAAAATATTCAATTAATGAGTGAGGTGAATTATTGCCGGGGGGTGTCAGGGGGGCGCGCAAAGAGTTTTGCTTCAAACTTCAAAGACACGCACAATACATTTTGTGAGTGTGTATGTATGCATGTACATGTATCTATAGAACCCTAATTCGGTCCCAATGCATTGCCCCAATTGGGCACAACCAGAGCCGTTGATTTACCGTGATTGCTCCGGCGGATCTGATGGTGAGGGGTTTCGCGAGATTCTTGTCAGGAGAGAGAGAGCAATGGCGGGGTTGTTGTTTTGATTCTAGGGTTCCGAGGAGGAGAAAATGCAGCTCCACTTCTCACCTAGCATGAGAAGCATAACCATATCGAGCAGCAGCAATGGATTCGTTGACTTGATGAAGATCAAGGTCGCAGCTCGCCACATCTCGTACCGCACGCTGTTCCACACGATCCTGATCCTCGCCTTCCTCTTGCCGTTCGTGTTCATCCTCACTGCTGTTGTTACCCTCGAAGGTGTCAACAAGTGCTCCTCATTCGGTACCGATTTCTTTGACTCGATTCCGTCGATAATTTGGTTGCTTCGTGTTGATTTGCTTTGTGATTTTACGGCGTAGATCTCGGTTTCGTTTCGGAATGTTAGCTGCGAGAAGAATGTGATTTGGCTTTGCCCTGACTTTAATCGGACTCGACTCTTGTGGACGGGGAATTGGGTCCCCGAAAAAAGTAAATGGTGTTATTTCCAAGCTCAAATCTTCTCTACCCAAATTCGTTTGTACTAAGACAAAGATTGATTAATTTCTTCTAAATCTACAAAGATTGGGTTTTTTTTGGGAGTGTACCAATACAAGCGTACCGTAGAGTAAATTCATGAATGGGACATCAAAGACCGTATCCAAAACGAAGCACCTCATCACCACCCCCACCACCACCAGCGCCGCTAAATACGGCTTCCTGTTGCACCACTACGCCACCACCAAGTCCCTCGCCCCCACCACTCACCTCCACGCCCACCTCATCACCTCCGGCCACCTCTCCGCCCGCCTCCTCCCTCTCCTCACATCCTCCTACGCAGCGTGCGGCCACCTCTCCTATGCGCGCAAACTATTCGATAAAATGCCCGAACCGCCTTTACTTGCATATAACACCATGATAAGAGTGTCCACATTGAACGGCTCATCGCGTGAGGCAATCCAACTGTTTGTTGAAATGCTCGCGGCGGGTTACCCCAGGCCCGATAAATTTACGTTCCCTTTTGTTGTCAAGGCGTGTGGGGATTTGAAGTTGCTTGGTTTGGGTGTTTCGGTGCATGGTTTGGCTGTAACGGGAGGTGTTAAACTGGAGACGTTTATGGGTAATTGTCTTTTAGCAATGTACATGAATTGTGGTGAGAAGGAGGTGGCTAGGAGGGTTTTTGACGCGATGATGGAGCGTAGCGAGGTGACTTGGAACACTATGATAAGCGGGTATTGTCGGAATGGGTTTGCTGAGGAGGCTTTGAAAATGTTTAAAGAAATGGTGGGAGCAGGGGTGGAGCCAAACGGTGCTACTTTGGTTTCGGTGTTGCCAGCTTGTGGGCATCTGAAGGACGTGAAGTGTGGAATGGAGATTCTTGAATTGGTGCAAGAGAGTGGTTTAGGGAGCTGTTTACCGGTGAGTAATGCATTGGTGGACATGTTTGCGAAGTGTGGTTGTATGACTGAAGCGCGGTTGGTTTTTGATAAGATGGACACGAGGGATGTGGTGACGTGGACTACCCTGATCAATGGGTACAATTGGAACGGTGATGGAAAAAAAGCTTTGATGCTTTGTCCACTAATGCTGTTAGAAGGTATAAGGCCCAATGCAGTGACTTTGCCTTCTCTTCTTTCAATTTGTGCTGACTTGGGGCTTTTGAAGCAAGGCAGGTGCTTGCATGGGTGGGTTTTGAGGCAAAAACTAGAATCTGATGTTTCCTTGGAAACTGCACTAATTGACATGTATGCAAAATGCAGTTGCATAAGAGGAAGCTTCCGAGTGTTTGTAAAAACTTCAAGAAAAAGAACAGTTCCATGGAACGCAATTCTCTCTGGTTGTATTCATAATGGACTGGCAACAGAAGCAATTGACTGTTTCAAAAAGATGCTATCGGAATCAGTAGCCCCTAATGCTGCATCCTTGAACAGCCTGCTTCCTGCTTATGCCAGGCTAGCAGATTTGCAGCAAGCAATGAACATACATGGTTACCTAATAAGATCGGGTTTTGTATCTAAAGTAGAGGCTTCCACTGCTTTGATTGATATATACTCGAAATGTGGAAGCTTATACTTTGCTCATGAGATCTTTAATGGGATTCCCGAGAAGGACAAGGATATCTTTTGTTGGAGTGCAATAATAGCCAGTTATGGAATGCATGGGAATGGTGAGATTGCTGTTTCACTTTTCAATCAAATGGTTCAATTGGGAGTGGTACCAAATGAAGTCACTTTTACTTCCGTTCTGCACGCTTGTAGTCATGGTGGTTTGGTGGACGAGGGTTTAGATCTATTCAATTTCATGGTTGGAGTTCACCAAATGAGGCCTCGTTCGAATCACTACACTTGTATGGTTGATCTTCTTGGTCGTGCAGGTCGGCTAGAGGAAGCTTATGCACTAATTAAAACAATGCCATTTGAACCTAATAATGCTGTCTGGGGTGCATTGCTCGGTGCTTGTGTGATACATGAGAATGTGGAACTAGGAGAGATGGCTTCAGAGTGGCTTTTTAAGTTGGAGCCTGAGAACACTGGAAATTATGTGCTAATGGCTAAACTTTATGCTGCTGCAGGAAGATGGAAAGATGCAGAGAAAACGAGAAGCATGTTGGATGGAATCGGAATAAGGAAAAACCCAGCTCACAGTTTGATTGAGGTGAGAAATATGTAAAGTGTTCAGTATCTGTGATGCTCATCGTTGAAGGCTCTGGTTCAAGGAGTCGTCTTGAATATGGCTTAAACGAGAAGATTAGCACAATGGGAAATGTAGAAAATTCCTACGGTATTGAACATCTTTCACCAACTAGAAGAGTAATTGAGGGCATATGTTAATGGTTGGAGTTGGTGCTTGTATTGTTCCTTATTTCTCTTTGCTCTATTTGCACCCCGTTCATTAGAGCCTTGTCAAAAGAGGATACGGCCTATCTGGGAAAGACTGCTTTGACGCAGCAGAGGCATGTATACAAGAGTATACTAAGTGCACAAATTCAGCTTGAGCAGCTGAGACCCATATATGGATGGATCATGCAGTCAAGGTAGATCAAATCAAAGGTGAAGCGGCTTCAATGCATGTAAGTCCAGAATAAATTGATCTGAAATTTAGAAGAGACTGTGAAATCTAGACTTTGGTCTTGACTCTTCTGTGTGGTATTCATTCTCGTTCGGCTCTTGAAATCACATCCAGCAGTGGTTGGAACAGCTCACAAAATCCAACCACTTCACCTACTTCATTGCCTTTTTGCTCTATTCGGGTGCTTGCTTCCAGAAGATGTTGTTCAGGAAAGTTCTATTTTGACATATTTTTGTTCTGTTTTTATTTCAATGGAAATCCATTGTTATCTCCCATGTACTCATACAATAGGGAGTAGAATGGAACAAAATGTC
This sequence comes from Rhododendron simsii, assembly GCA_014282245.1. Taxonomy (NCBI): domain Eukaryota; kingdom Viridiplantae; phylum Streptophyta; class Magnoliopsida; order Ericales; family Ericaceae; genus Rhododendron; species Rhododendron simsii. The sequence continues at coordinate 5,191,604 of CM024962.1, forward strand.
TATTTGCATTCATTGATCAGCTCACAATAGCAAATTAGAGACATTCCACTGCGTTTGGTATTCATCAATCATTTCCTCCTCTGGAAATTATCTAGGTTTCTTGGTTATCACTTAACACGATATTGTTGATAGACTTCAATAGAGAAAAGGGGATCTAAAATGCTTGAAGAGGATAGTTCTACCGAGGCAGCCTATAATCCCCTTTTGTCTTCATTTTGGAAATGTATTTTTCTCCTAATTGAATCGCTCAGAAATGACTTTATATGGATGCAATGCAAATAAGGTCACTAGGTAATAAATTTGAGTCTTAGCTTGATAAGCTCCGCAGCCGAAATCTTGCCGGGCCTCATGAATTCAATTGATCCTCGTATTTGAGCAGAGCGGCAGAGTTTTCTGCTTGTGGTTTATGTACTACTGTTGGTTATGGTGCGATGATGATATGAGATGTATCGTATCTTTTGATGAAACAAATAAGTGTCCATTTCTTTTCTGTTATTGATGTTTGGTAATTATTCGTTTTTCATCCCTTTTTTTTCCAATTTTTTTTACTGAAAATTAGTTCAGGAATTTATCTTTGTGCTTGTTAAAAATTGTGCCCATGGGGTTTGACGGATAAAGCAAATCCAATTGTTTTGGAGGGAAGCATTTTTTTTCCGCTTTTTGTGTGTGTGAATATACTGTTTTCCTTTAGGTTGTGAATACCGTACACCAGGTACGCATACTGTTTGTTTACAAAACCGGTACCTCAACTCTCTAATTCCGTTTCGGTTCAAATATCGATCGTATTGGCCGGGTACCGGCCATTCCGGAAATACCGGTATGGTACACACCATACCAATAAGGGAAACCATAACTCTACCGGTACGGAATTCTAAAACTTGGTTTTCCAAGTAAAACTTCCAATATAATCCCTTCAAATTTTTCTGGAAATTTTGTAGGTCCAATTGATGAATTTTTCCATAGGTCCGGAATACTATGGTATCAATGTGCCCATCTAATAGCAAGAGTCCGCGCGCATACATGGCCAGAAAATAAGGAACGAAGTATATGCGCGTTTCAAAACACTGTTGGATGGGCACATCACTGCATGGCCTTCCCGACCTACCAAACAATTTTCTCAATTCCGCCGTTGAAGGAAAATAATTGAGCGCATCTTAAACGGGAAATGAAAGAAATAAAGTTGCCACTGCATTCTCATCCTTTGTGGGGCAGCACATAAATAGGAAAGGATTCTTTACTACATACTACTCCTTTTTTAAGTAAAGAACCACTTCAACATGCAAATATGGACCTTCATCCCAGAACTCCTTGCAAATACCTCCTAAAAGAGAACACAAAGAGACCTTGCGTATGCTTCTGAACTACTCCTACAAAGGAAAATCAAAACCAAAAGAAATTCAGCCATGTACACCAGAAAGTGTTTTCACAATCTTTAGGTGGCGGTAGCCACACCCGTGCCACTTACGCTCTGCTTCGTCATCATGGCAGCATGCTTCTTTCCTGCATTATGATAAGCGAAAACCAATTCGCTATTACAGACCACATTGCAAATTGTGCAGACCCTAACGGCATCTGATGCCGCCCCTTCGTTCATAATTTTCCTCCTCTTTGTCTCCAAATCCTCCTCGGGTTCGGCCGCCTTCTTTCTTGTTTTTTGCACAGAAGAAGAGGCGGGGTTTTCTTGCGGCCCAATCACTGGGTTATCGGACACTCCCGAAGCAGCAGGGGGATGAGGGGCAGTTGACTCTTTTAGTTTATCCTCGTTCTTCTTGTGCTTCTTTCCCATCTTGTGCTTGTCGAGAACTTCCTTGGTGTTGCATTCAACCCTGCAAACTTCACACCACACAGATTGCACAACTTTGGTTTACTTGGCACTCTCCTTTCGAGTGCTATTTCCATGCGGCCGAAATGTTGCATTAATTGGAGGCATTGTCACAACCTGCAAAGGAGTTGGAAGAACGGTTAGGAAAAAGTAACAGTACAAAAATGCGAAGACAAGAGCTAACAGCGAAACAAAAATTAATTTACTTGTCTTCAGTGAAAAGGTTAAAGCTAAAAGCTCAAAGAAGAGATGATACATGTATCCTAGCACATAGCGTAAGCACTGCATTTGGAGGAAAAGCTGAGCACCCACAAAGAGGGCTGCCCAGCTCCAAAACTAATCTTCACTTTCAACGAGCACGTCCGCAACTCATGATATTGTATGCATCTCTCTGACAAGAACAATAATAGTGAAGACTTCTAATCGATGATGTTCTAATGCAGAAACTAAATGAGCAGATTTGAGAATATGGTGTACATAACAAAAGCACCAAATATGATGGATTGTTAGCAGTGAGATACAATGAATGCCAAGCCCTGGTCAGGCACCTCATTTTTCGTGTCCATTTAGTAGGTGTTTAAGATAATCTATGGAACAGGAAAATAGATGTCAATATATAATTGTAAGAACAGTAATGCAGCTACAACCATGTGAACCCTGTAGACAAATCAATCCACAAGTGTGAACTGCAAGGGACTTTTTCTTAATCAGCTTTTTGGCTGGATGAGGGATTTCTTTACAGGCACGTAGGTGCTTGGATGGAGGGATGCAACTAGGCAGAAACTGTAAATGTTTGGATATGTATTGTGCACAGTGCATAATCAAGTACTCAGTTGTCGTACACTCAATGGCAACTGAAACATCAAGAGTCCATTTCTCAAATGACGACGCCAAGGCACTTATTCACCCCCCACCACTTGAATGAGCTAGGAACAGTAACATAATCAAAACTTTCGTAGTCCTCGTGTATATTTGAGTTCTGACCATAACAAAACTTCATCAGGAATTTCTAAATCACATGAGTTATGACAATACTAGAAGAATCAAAAGTATGCATTAGCTTGGAATTAAAAGGACAGATTCAATTGTTATCACAAGGAAGCTGCAGGTTCACTTCTTAACTACACCATATAATCTTAGCAATTAGCACACATGAAACCACATATTTACAGCCATGTGAACCTTGGAACCGCAAAAACTACATGGTCAGAAAGAGTGAAAGTGCATGTATTTTAAAAACCGGTCGAAACCGAACCGGTTTTATATATATATATATATATTTTCCCTTACCAATTAAGCCCTAAATTCATTCCCTTCACTCTTAAACACAGGCGCCGCACTCGGCGCTTCCAGCCTTCCACTCCCAATCTTCAACGACCAGGAATGGCAATTTCAACCTTCAGCTTGCAAGAGAGACACTCCTAGCTACATGAAGTGAGTATTGAATACATCGGCCACGGCATCTTCTTCGAATGGCTGCTCTCAAGCCCTCTCTCTCTCGTCCACATCTATATGCCCAGATCTGGAATGATAAATTGATTAAACCGGACCAGAACCGGACCGGATTACAACTACATACGTCGAAACCGGTCGAAACCGGACCGGTATCACCCCTACATGTGAACCTTGGCACTACATGGCAGAAAGAGTGAAAGTGCATTAAAAAACCAGGAAAGTATTGTAAAATAACAAACCAAGCCTTGTATCCCAATCATCATCAATCAATTGGCATCAGCTGAATCTCTGCCACCATTCCAACTCTCTCAAGCCCTATATGCCCAGTTATCATATACAAAGCATCGTATTTCATCTTAGGTCCTCTCCTCCCCCAGTACTTCCACTAAAAGTGATCATATCATTCTTCGTTGCCAATATATCTACAATCTTCAATGTTGTTTGACTTGATGACCAAATTTTCTTGGTATGGTATGTGTCAAATTAGTAACTAACATTTCACAAATCTAAAGCATGTTATAGAACAACAAAAATCAACAGCCTTGCTGACCACCTGTTTCAGCTTTGACTGTTGACTGGAAGCCCCTGTGCTTTTTCAACTGAACTAGATACCTCTGAGCTCTATTTGGTCAGAACCTGATTTCAGAACCTTCTTTCATACAGAATAAAGCAAACAACTAAATGACAGTAGACGAGAAACAGCTGAGTTGACGGAATTCTACTCAAAAAGCCTATTGCAATTTATAACTTCAGAATTTTGTTAACCTTGAAACACTCCGGCATAAAACAGGTGGTCATCTAATCTGCTTCTGAAGCAAAAGTAAGCCAACTAAGAGCATCCCCAATAAACAACTGAAAGTGTTGCCAAAGATATCCTTTACCTTGGACAGTAGCCAAAGATATCCTTTGCCTCGGACACACTCAAATATATATATATATATATATATATATATATATATATTCCACTTATGTGCCAAAACCCTAGCAAAAATTTCGCCTGGCCGAATCTTATTCCCAATTTGGCACGAGATTTGGCAAACCAAAACACATCACTAACTGCAGGCACAGAGGCTTTTACAAGGTCATTTAGTGCCTAATTATATCAAAATAATCCTCAACAAAATACAAACACAGACCATGTCACCAAACGACCTCCGTGATAATTCCTTCTTTGGCTAAATTCGGAACACTAACTCTGCCTATCTCATGTTTAGAATCTTAATATCCACGTGGCTAGTCCCAAGCCCCGATAAAGGAGGGTTGGGCAATATGTAGCTTGCATCCAGTTCGTAAAAGACCTCGTAGGATCCTAATCATATGAATCCGGTTATGAATATGAGGCAACTCAATAGAGAAAACAAATTCACACAGCCGATCCCAATTGATGGTGATTAACGCTCGATTTGGCTTGCCTTGGCAAAATTCATGACACTGAACGAACCATTAACACTTTAAAAACCCAAACAATACCAATGACAATTTATACATTTCTAATCCTTTTTATACTCTTTGCTGAGCAAAAGCTGGCACTAATAACTCAATCCAAAAAACAAGCAAACACCAAAGAACTGGCGACATTTGTTCTTCAGTTAAATTCATAACACCAAAACGAGACAATTAAACTGGTGAAACCTAAATTCGTACAAACCACAATTTTTTCCCACTTTCTACTCCAATTCATCAAAATGATAAATAAAAAATAAAATAAAATAACTGGCACAAACAACTCAATCCAAATGCAAATGGAGTGGTAGCCAAGCGGTAGGCACTACACACTCCCATGCATTTGACACTTGACAGGGTTCAAGCTTCACTAGCTACAACTAACAATGTTATTTCGCTGAGCAAAAAAATCACAACAACTCCATCCAAACGAAAACAAAGCACTCACAGTAGCATTCGGATTCGACCCGTCATACCGAAGCACATCCAACGCCCAATTCTTCAAAGAGTTGGCCACAGTGGGGTCCTGAAAGTACGCAGATTGATCACAGAGCGCGCTGGGATCGTACGCCTCGTGAACACCACCGGCAGAAGAGCTAGTGGGGTCCATCCCGGGAGGGGTAAGCGCGGCAATGGGGTCATGAGTCTTGTCGAGAGGGTCGAGTTGTGGTGGGTGTGAGTTGGGTTGTTCTGGGTTAGGGTTTTGAGAGTGCTGGTGAGGGAGGTAGTAAGGGGACGGGGTGGCGGGGGTGTAGATTTGGTGGTGATGGTGTTGTGGTGGTGGTTGGTTTGGGTTTTGAGGGGGTGGGGGTGTGTTGTCCGCCATTGATTGTCAAGCGAGAGAGAGAGAGAGAGAGAGAGGAGAGAGGCTTCTTCTTTTACCGCACAAGAAAAGAAGGTTCTACCCTGGAAAAAGATGATAACTTCTGTTAAACAAACACTCCCCGATAAGGGTGCACCCGGATCCGGATTGATCCAGTGCTCTAGAAATCCATAAACAGAACCACACTCCAAAGCAAATTGCTTTTCCCACCCCCCTGACACCACACCCCTCCCGGCCCCACGCCCATTTTCCCGAACTGCTGTTTAAATAGAATTAAGAGTCGTATTTTTTTGATATTTTATTCCAAAAAATTTTTTGCCCTAAGGCCTTTGAACAATATATATTATTTAGTTTCCGGATGATGTCCAAAAAAGTCTGAGCAGAACAGAAAAATAAACTGGGTGTTCGTTGAATGCTTAGAGCGCGCATCAGGATCGACAGACTCAAATTTGGTTCGGAAAATTGTTTAAACCAATTCTTTTTTATCCTTGGAATGCCACAGTACCCTGCACACCCCTTCAAACAATTTGCAATTATTTACTCTTTAACACTTCACACTGGTTCAACCTGACTATTTTTTACGTTGTAAATAATTAAGTGCTCTAATTTAATCCGTTTCAGCAAGATCAACTACAATTTTAAAGAGAACTCTCAAACATGCTCTTTATTTAGTCTCGTAGAACAGAAACATGATTATTAAAACCTTAAAGAGCTTCCATTGTTCAAACGGATAAAAATTGGAGCACTGTTTACGGTTTGAACCAGCTAATTTTGATCTTTGAGACATGTTTCTGTCCATAGGATTGCAAAAATGTTTTGGACTGTGCCAGTGGATCCATTAGCTTGGGCGCGAAGCGTTGATCTTAAATCAATTTTGACAGGAGGGAGGGGGGAATAGAGGGAAAAAAAAAAAGAAGAAGAAAAAGAACCGTAAAAAAAGCAGCTAAATACGCATTCCAACCATTGATTGTCGAAACGAACGGATGTGATTACGCTACTCTGTAAACGACTTATTCATGGCTCCATCATCAACAAGTCATTCTCAACTAATACAATATTATAAAAGGCTTACATCACAAATGAGATTTCTCCTCTAGATATATTAACTTACCAAAAAAAAAAAAAATAACTTACCCAATCAAAATATGAAATTATATATGGATATATTTTCAAAATACGAAATTATATATATCAATACTAAATGGTCTAGTTCGATTCTAACCACGATCTTAAATTGATAACTAGTAATTGAACTAAAATTATCGGTTCTTATTTTTTTTGAACCATTACCTGACCAATGAACCACTAACCAAACCGATTAGGATCCGGATTAGCTTGATTTTGCGGTTAGAACAACTTTCGCGAACACTCGTATTCTTAGAAGTGTAACTATCACAAATAACAAATGAACCGCGGTTGGTAAGAGCTCAGCTCGTTAAATCAAGCTCGAACTCAAAGCATGTGAGATAATTGAGCTAACGCAATACTTTATCGCTTGGGTAGTTCAAAAAAGTTCGACTCACGTGTTTGGAGGGACTAGTTTAATGAATGAACCAGGTTTGATAATAATATATAATAACATAAGAGTTTCTCCCATCCTTATCCATTTTTTAACCCAAAACCCAAAATTTGAGTAAAATCCTTAAAGATCCATCCTCAATGCCATACCTATTTTGAATTTTACCCTTTTTTGCTAACTCAAATTTGGAGAGACTCAAATTCGAACCATTTTTCCTCAACATCTCTTTCACTTCTTAATATTTACATAAGTGCCATTTCGAATAAAAAAATAGTAAAAGCAAAAAAAAAAAAATAGACATGGTAAATAAATGGGTGTAGCATTGGAGAAGCGATACTCAAATAGAGATTTTGACCCAAAGGAAAGTGAAATACTTATAGAGAGCGTGTAAAATCAATTGATTTATACTACCAAAAAGTGAGAATTTGAGACCAATATTAATTTACAAATGTTTCCCCTTTGATCTCTGTTCTGTCACCGGAAGTTAACTAGAAACCTAAGTTAAGAATAATTTGTAGATTCCATTGTTTATTTTATTTGGTTAATATTAAACAATATCAGGGGTTTGGATGGTTCAGAATGAGAAAATCTTTTTAATGGTAGAGCCATGAATAGTTGTTTACGTAGCTAATTACAACTATTTAAAAGTGTTTTGAACGGTCCGGATGTTAATAAAAAATTTTTGGAAAAGAGTTTAACTTTTTTCTTAGAAAAGTTTTATTAAATTCCGGATCATCCAAAACACTTTTAGACGATCACAATTAATTACTACTGTAAAAAAACTTGTTGACGGAGGAGCTGTGCATAAGTTTCTCTCGGTTCACAAAACCCTTGGGATGTAATCAGGCTATGTTCCAGAAATGGAATAAGTTCTTATTTTTTGTTGAATAAGAACCCCTGTTCCAGAAAATTAAGAAGATTTCCACTTATTTGGAAGAATTTATATAGGTACCAATGGGTGCCGGGAGTGAAATCGCACCGGCGGCCTTGCCGGGCAGTCTCAGGCCACTGGACGGCCGATCCGAGCCGTCCAAAAATTCTATAAAAAAAATCGAGGGGGCCATGGTGGGAATCAACAGCATCCGAGGTGTATAGGGTGCTTGATCCGAGCACCCCTTTTCCATGTATATATGATGATTCAAATATACACGGAAAAGGGGTGCTCGAATTAAGCACCCTACACACCTCGGATGCCATTGATTCTCGTGTGAGCCCCCTTGGGTTTTTTTTTTTTAGAATTTTTGGACGGCTCGGATCGGCCGTTCGGTGGCCGGAGACTGCCCGGCGCGGCCGCCGGTGCGATTTTTCTCCACCCGCGCCCATTATCATAGCAACAGTCTTATTTTTTGTATAAGGCAACTTCAAGCTCAAAAATCATGTGTTTATGCAAAATAATTTTCCTATCATTATGGATCTTGTTTGATAGATCTCATTGAGATCTTTAATACGGTGCAAATAAAATTGATTTTTTTTTCATTTATATTATTTTTGAGTTTGAAAATGTGAAAGGAACTTTTGATTTGAATTTTGTGGAATGACCCTTATTATTTTTGAATGAGAAGTTGTAAAATAAGTACTTATTTTTTAAGAAGCGTTATGGAACGGGGCCTCACAAGGTCTCAAGTTCAACTCCCAACAAAAAAAGTACAAATACTTGGCTTTCTCTTCTTTGCCAATTGATGGGGATTGTAGGTTTCCTTTTTCCTTTTTTTTGAACGGTCTGGGTGTCTAGGTCTTTTACGCGTACTTTGTGTATTCTCTTCATAAAATTTTTTCTCCCCGGTCTGATCTAAGGCAAACCATCAATGCAGGATTGTAAGTTTTGGGACTATATCAGGGTAAGCAAAAAAATTGTCAAACTGAGAATCCAATTTTAATCGATCCAAACAGGGAAATTTGGTTCAATGTTTATATAGCGTAGTTTGGTTTCAGTTCAGAAAGTAAAAACCTAGTCAAATGATTTGGTATGTAGATTAATGCTAATGGTTTCGGTTCCAAACCGATCTGAACAGCTATTAGATATGTAGATCCAAATTTAGTATATAAATTTATTCTAATGGTTTCGGTTCCAAACCGATCTGAACTACTATTGGATATGTAGATGCACAATTATGTAACTGTTTACAGCTTTTAGGAATAGACTCGTGCATAAATAATGTGTTCTGAATTTTAGTGCCTTTTTGTGACTTTTAATGGGATCCATTGCAAAATAGGATAGTATTTGATTATTTTATACAATTTGGGATCTTTATAAATAGTTTATAAACATGATATTATAACTTGAATCAGACCAAGGTTTGAAACAAGAATCGAACCGTAATGAAGTGTTTGAATTGGTTCGATTTTATAAATTGTACGAATCATTTTGGTTCTTGAAACTTTTTACCCTGTACGAATGTGTTTGCTTCGTAGTTTAGCACAAAACGAATCAATCCGGTACATGCTTATCGTACCGTACTCTAGTGACAGTCGGGTGTTGAACCACTTGGACTTTTGAAAGTCCAAATTGGTTTGGTGAAGGATGGTGTCCTAGATTGTCCAAAAAGCAAAAGATGGTTGCCATACTCGTGGAAGCACAAGTAAAAAAACTTTGGGAGACCTCAGCACACAGCATTGTTTCCTTCCAACCTGAGAAAAAGCATTAAAATGATGTATCCATTGCACAAAGCTCCCGTGTAAGCGGGGTTTGGAGAAGGATTGATGCATGCAGTTTTACCTCCGCAAGCAAAGAGACTGTGTTCCGAGAGTCAACTTGTGACATTCAGGTCATAATGGGGCAGTTTACCGCTACGCCAGGTCTGCCCTTGGATTTAGAGGGGAAAAAAAACTGCTCTCAACTAATCTTCCAAACAGCAGATTGTTCAGGGATAAACATTTTCTTATCTTGTTCAAAATTGGGAACGAAAATTTTGAGAATGTCAAAAAAAAAAAAATTATCGACCAACCGACCCTATGTAGCAGTGATATATTTCCAAATAAACCTAGAATTTCTGAAGAAACATTCACCAATGGGCTCCTTTTTTGAAACATGTGTGAGTTCCAGGTCAGAAAGAGAAACACAAGCAGATTTGAATGGAAGTAAAACAAGGAGGAATTAAGAGGAAAAGGGAAATACTTGCTACTTGCCTACTTGGATTCTCTGAGCAGAAGAAAATGAAAATTCTACCTGTATCTCTGTGTGTGTCATGATCCTAAACCTGTACATTTTCCTAGAAAAAGTCAGTTTGATCAAAACTAGAGATCACTAGCGGCTCACGCCCACGATCAATCCCAGCCCAACATGGCTCAAAACCAACACTATCACCTTCATTGTCGTCCTCGTTGTCCTCATTTGCCTCTTTTTCAGGAGTTACCAGGACGTTAAGATCGGAAATATCATGAATACCAGAAGGAAGTTCTTGCTTTGTCAGCACACATTCTTTGGTTTTATCTTCAGGAAATGCATTGTAGTGAGCCCTTTTGTGACCTCCCAAGGCTTGGCCTGATGGGAAAACCTTGAAGCAAGTTGGGCACTCATGATTTTTCATAGCTTTCCCACCATTTTCCTGATCAAGCAATTTTTCATTGGATTCAAGCCTGGAATTTGATTCACTATCTTCATCACTAGTATTTTCCCCAAATTCTGGATCCTGATCATCAAAACCGGCCTCTTCGCTCGAGTTGGTTATCATCATTTCTGAGTCAGCCTGATCCTTTTCCAGTTCATCTTCAATATGGTCACTCTCCCAGTTCTCAATTTCAACATCAGAAGAAACTATTCTAGGCTTCTTGAATTCATCAACCTCATGAAACCCGTTCATGGGAATCCCCAATGCTACATTCCTTTCATTTTTGCTCATGAACCCAGAACCTAAATCACCAAATTCAGTGTCATTCTTTCCAAGCAAAGAGTACCTAGAACATGAGACACTAGAATCTAATCTCCCACTCAGTTTCTTCATCTCCATAGTCCCATCAGCTTTACTTGCTAATTTTCCACCCTTACTTTTGTCCGGTGCTTTAGCTTCAAACATATCAGAGTAACTAAAATCGACGCGATTTCTGACACCCCTAGAAAGCATCATCAAACATACAGCAGCCTCCTCTTCTTCATCAATCTCGGAAACATGAAAAGATTCGTTCGAATCAGATAAACAGAATTTGAGATTCGTTTTGTACCTCATCCTCGATCGCTTTCTCTGAATCGAACACAGTGTCTCGGATTCATTGATCTCCCTGGATCTTTTGGAGTGATGTCTCATGTGACCAAACAAAGCCCTCATTGAAACAAAACCTTTGCCGCATTCTTTGCATTTACAATCCTCTTCTATTGCCTTGGTTGAGTGACATCTCATATGACCAGATAGAGCTCTCAATGAGGGAAACTCTTTGCCACATTCTTTGCATTGATTTTCTTTCCTTGGAATTCTTTCTTTAGCACTTAAGACCCTCCAAGAGATTATAGGGTTTTCTTTAAGCCCCAAACCCTTTTGTTTGCCATGATTTTTAGCTGGTTTTTTGGGCAAATGACCCCTCATATGACCTCCCATGCACTTCCCATTAGAGAAGCCCTTGTTACAAATCCTGCACACAAACTTGTGGTCTCGAACTTCTTCCATCATTTTGACCAAGAAACAAATTGCAGTGAAACGCAATCAAGTGACCCAGATCAGAAAACCAAAAGAAACCCTAAATTTCCTGCTGAATCTGTTGTCTTATCACTTTTGAAAGAAAAACATACACACTGAGGAAGCAAGGGAAATGAATGGAATCTTGATCCGAATCTTGCACACATACTTGTGTTCTTGAACTTCCTCCATCAATCGACCAACAAACTTAAAGAAATGAATCGAGAACAAGAAACCCAGATCAACCACCCAAAGAAAATCCAAAATCTTCCCGGAAAATGCTGAACCAAGGAAAAGACAGCTTCTAATAAGGAGGCAGGGGAATGAACTTACTTTGGCTGCAAATCACACGCGAACTTGTGATCTTGAACCTTCTCCATCGATTGATCAAGAAACTTATACCCACCGAGTCAACAGCAAGAAACCCAGATCAGTTCAACAAACCAAAGCCCCCCAATTTTCCTGGAAAATGCTGAATATCTGTAACCCATTTGAAGGGGTACATGGAAATGATAAGGAAGCAGGGGAGTGATTGACGGACTGAATGAATGAAGACCCAGGTTTAGAAGCTAGTAGAAATTGTGATTGAAATTGTGGTATGAGAAGAACCCATGTTTGATTTTGTGGGGGATCGTGAGCAAAATCAAGATCTGGAGCCCACAAAAAGCCTACTGAAAGTGGACTCTTTTTCACACTTTTTGGTCATTGGATGTACTTGATTCGAAGGTATATCTGGAAGTACCGGAGAGATTGGTTCTGTGACGACTTTTTCGCCAGTGATGCACACCAATAGGCACAAAAGGAAAAGAAATACGAATCGATCGCTCTCTCTCTAAAAGAAATATCTCTCTCTCTCTCTCTCTCTGTATGTTGTTGATGGTTGGTTAGTTTTAGGAGGGAAGCATGGGGCATGGGAATCAAGGGCTGTCCCTACAGGCTGATGCATGTATATAAGGACCCGATGACATGTCACACTTTGATTGGTCCGAATCAGAGTTTGACCCTAATACTCTCTCTGCTAAAATATGAGAGACCTTTTCGAAAAAACGTGTCATTTTTAATTATTTATATCTTTCAATGTGAGTGTTAAAAAATATGTAATATAAATCTTGTGTGATAGATTTTAATTAGTTTTATTGAACAAAGTTTTCAAAATAACATAAAACTTTATAAATCGGAAGATATAAGCATTTTAAAATGGCACGGAATCCTAAAAAGGTTACTCATTTTGAAACGGAGGGAGTATATCTGTACGATTTTTTTTTCCTTTTTAAAAAAAAAGTTCTATATTTTCTTGAGGGGAAAAAGGGTTTTCTAATCACGTTTTAAAATTTTTTGCACCAATTAAAAGATGTTGTGGTATTTTCGTTGGTGTAAAAATTATGTGAAAAATTAACAACGAACTACACTTTTTCAAAAAATAGCAGGCAAAGAGAATAAACGTGTTCAATTGCTGTTTAAAAAAGAATTACAGTCGCCTAGACAAAATCTACAAGTAGAAAGATACGCACATATGGAGAACACACGAGTTGAACTGTGCATGTTGATACCAAAACAGGTTTGTCTTGTAAACATTAATGGTGAACACGATCTTAAAAATACACTTCTAACACGTATTTCGCTCATACTGATAGCTATGTCTGATCAATGAAACTAAGGGTCATCATTTAGCCCGAAAGTTCGCGACCCGTCCGAAACCCGCCTGGCCCATCGGGCTTTTATCCAGCCCGAGTCAGTGAAACCGCCAGCCCGGCCCGGCCCATAGTTTCTAATGAGCGGGCTTAGGCCTATGAATTTTTATTCGGCCCGCCCCATGAGCCCTCCCGTGGTACTTGCCCAATAGACCGCCCACGGGCCCACCTATTAGCCCAAAATCCCACAAAATCCTTTCTTTTTTCTCTTGCCCAAGGAAATTTAAACCCGCCTGCTAACCCAGCCGGCTTTTGGCCCTCTCGTTGGCCTGCTAGCCTGTGGGCTTCAATTTATGATAAAGTAGCCTGGCCTGCCCGACCCACAAAAAAGTAAAATCCCGGTCGGCCTGGCTCGTGGGTGAGCTTTGATAGTGACTTGACAGGCTGGGATGGCCTGGCTCGGCCTGATGATGACCCTTAAATGAAACTTTTACACATGCAGCATCAATAAAAAAATTTAATCATGTTATAACCTTGTGATGATCCAGTCAAGGAGAAAACATGAACCAAGGAAAACAGACAGTAATTAGTTGATGTGGTCATGTAGACCGAATTTACACTTCAGAAGATGGGAGAAAGTCTAGACACACATTTCTTAAAAGTGTGTACCACATGCACCTATTGTATGGTTTATTAATAACATTTTAGTGTGTTTTGTAACTTTTGTTCTAGAACTCATAACTTTTCAACAATATGATTCGTAATATTTTTCTTATAATTCATAACATTTTGGTGCATTCATAACTTTTATATTATAATCATAACTTTTTAGCAATACCATTCATAACATTTTCTCTATAAATCATAACATTTTGGGGGTGCATATGATACACAATCAAATAAAGGTGTGTATTGTTGCATTTCCTGGAGGAGGATTTATAGTTATCTAGCTCATAGTATATTTGCAATCTCCAAGTAGTCTTGTACTATATATTTTCAAGGTAAAAATGTAGTGGATGCAAGGTAGGCGGTGTTATTTCTCTATGAGATTACATATTAAAAACCCTATAGAGACAAAACGTTTCAAATTTAGGGCCATCGAAGTCTTTGTTGGGTCCCTAATTTCAGGTCTTGAGTTAGTCTAGACGCATACAAACTGACCCCGACATCCAGACATCGAAAAAGGTAAATGGTGTTATTTCCAAGCTCAAATCTTCTCTACCCAAATTCGTATGTACTAAGACAAAGATTGATTAATTTCTTCTAAATCTACAAAGATTGGTTTTTTTTTTTGGGAGTGTACCAATACAAGCGTACCGTGGAGTAAATTCATGAATGGAACATCAAAGGCCGTATCCAAAACGAAGCACCTCATCACCACCACTAGCGCCGCTAAATACGGCTTCCTGTTGCACCACTACGCCACCACCAAGTCCCTTGCCCCCACCACTCACCTCCACGCCCACCTCATCACCTCCGGCCACCTCTCCGCTCGCCTCCTCCCTCTCCTCACTTCCTCCTACGCAGCGTGCGGCCACCTCTCCTACGCACGCAAACTATTCGATAAAATGCCCGAACCGCTTTTACTCGCATATAACACCATGATAAGAGTGTACACATTGAAAGGCTCATCGCGTGAGGCAATCCAACTGTTTGTTGAAATGCTCGCGGCGGGTTACCCCAGGCCCGATAAATTTACGTTCCCTTTTGTTGTCAAGGCGTGTGGGGATTTGAAGTTGCTTGGTTTGGGTGTTTCGGTGCAGGGTTTGGCTGTAACGGGTGGTGTTAAACTGGAGACGTTTCTGGGTAATTGTCTGTTAGCAATGTACATGAATTGTGGTGAGAAGGAGGTGGCTAGGAGGGTTTTTGACGCGATGATGGAGCGTAGCGAGGTTACTTGGAACACTATGATAAGCGGGTATTGTCGGAATGGGTTTGCTGAGGAGGCTTTGAAAATGTTTAAAGAAATGGTGGGAGCAGGGGTGGAGCCAAACAGCGCTACTTTGGTTTCAGTGTTGCCAGCCTGTGGGCATCTGAAGGACTTGAAGTGTGGAATGGAGATTCTTGAATTGGTTCAAGAGAGTGGTTTAGGGAGCTGTTTACTAGTGAGTAATGCATTGGTGGACATGTTTGCGAAGTGTGGTTGTATGACTGAAGCGCGGTTGGTTTTGATAAGATGGACAAGAGGGATGTGGTGACGTGGCTTACCCTGATCAATGGGTACAATTGGAACGGTGATGGGAAAAAAGCTTTGATGCTCTGTCCACTAATGTTGTTAGAAGGTATAAGGCCCAATGCAGTGACTGTGCCTTCTCTTCTTTCAACTTGTGCTGATTTGGGGCTTTTGAAGCAAGGCAGGTGCTTGCATGGGTGGGTTTTGAGGCAAAAACTAGAATCTGATGTTTCCGTGGAAACTGCACTAATTGACATGTATGCAAAATGCAGTTGCATAAGAGGAAGCTTCCGAGTGTTTGTAAAAACTTCAAGAAAAAGAACGGTTCCATGGAACGCAATTCTCTCTGGTTGTATTCATAATGGACTGGCAATAGAAGCAATTGACTGTTTCAAAAAGATGCTATCGGAATCAGTAGCCCCTAATGCTGCATCCTTGAACAGCTTGCTTCCTGCTTATGCCAGTCTAGTTGATTTGCAGCAAGCAATGAACATACATGGTTACCTAATAAGATCGGGTTTTGTATCTAAAGTAGAGGCTTTCACTGCTTTGATTGATATATACTCGAAATGTGGAAGCTTATACTTTGCTCATGAGATCTTTAATGGGATTCCCGAGAAGGACAAGGATATCTTTTGTTGGAGTGCAATAATAGCCAGTTATGGAATGCACGGGAATGGTGAGGTTGCTGTTTCACTTTTCAATCAAATGGTTCAATTGGGAGTGGTACCAAATGAAGTCACTTTTACTTCCGTTCTGCATGCTTGTAGTCATGGTGGTTTGGTGGACGAGGGTTTAGATCTATTCAATTTCATGGTTGGAGTTTACCAAATGAGGCCTCGTTCGAATCACTACACTTGTATGGTTGATCTTCTTGGTCGTGCAGGTCGGCTAGAGGAAGCTTATGCACTAATTAAAACAATGCCATTTGAACCTAATAATGCTGTCTGGGGTGCATTGCTCGGTGCTTGTGTGATACATGAGAATGTGGAACTAGGAGAGATGGCTTCAGAGTGGCTTTTTAAGTTGGAGCCTGAGAACACTGGAAATTATGTGCTAATGGCTAAACTTTATGCTACTACTGGAAGATGGAAAGATGCAGAGAAAACGAGAAACATGTTGGATGGAATCGGAATAAGGAAAAACCCAGCTCACAGTTTGATTGAGGTGAGAAATATGTGAAGTGTTCAGTATCTGTGATGTTCATCGTTGAAGGCTTTGGTTCAAGGAGTTGTCTTGAATATCGCTTAAAAGAGAAAATTAGCACAATGAGAAATGTAGAAAGTTCCTACTGGATCGAACATTTTTCACCAACTAGAAGAGTAATTGAGGGCATATGTTAATGGTTGGAGTTGGTGCTTGGATTGTTCCTTATTTCTCTTTGCTCTATTTGCACCCCGTTCAGTAGAGCCTTGTCAAAAGAGGATACGGCCTATCTGGGAAAGACTGCTTTGATGCAGCAGAGGCATGTATACGAGAGTATACTAAGTGCATAAATTCAGCTCGAGCAGCTGAGACCCGTATATGGATGGATCATGCAGTCAAGGTAGATCAAATCAAAGGTGAAGCGGCTTCAATGCATGTAAGTCCAGAATAAATTGATCAGAAATTTAGAAGAGACTGTGAAATCTAGACTTTGGTCTTGACTCTTCTGTGTGGTATTCATTCTCGTTCGGCTCTTGGAATCACATCCAGCAGTGGTTGCAACAGCTCACAAAATCCAACCACTTCACCTACTTCATTGCCTTTTTGCTCTATTCGGGTGCTTGCTTCCAGAAGATGTTGTTCAGGAAAGTTCTATTTTGACATTTTTTTGTTATGTTTTTATTTCAATGGAAATCCAGTGTTATCTCCCATGTACTCATACAATAGGGAGTAGAATGGAACAAAATGTCTATTTGCATTCACTGATCAGCTCATAATAGCAAATTAGAGACATTCCACTGCGTTTTGAATTCACCAATCATTTCCTCCTATGGAAATTATCTAGGTTTCTTGGTTATCACTTAACACAATATTGTTGATAGACTTCAATAGAGAAAACAGATTCATATAGCGACCCCAATCGGTTACTTGAATAACTAATGAAATTGATACGACTCTGGTTTTTATGGCATGTTTGATACTGATATATGATTTGTGTTTGCCCGTCATTGACTCATAGAAAACACCATTTGGTCGTTATCTTTACTAGATTTGACACCTTTCAGAAGTATTTTTGTCACGCCCCGTCCCAGAACGACACCCAAAGTGGACCCGAACCGACACGACCACGTGACATTCCACACCAAAGAACAAAATCTAAACGACAAACCATACACATAACAGAGTAAAACCCCAGCGGAAGACTTAACTTTAACATAAACAAGGTGTCAACAATTTTACGAACTTACATAGTACATGTGTTGCTGTCTCTTATCCCAACATAAGTAATTAACCATTAACAGAGTTCCCCACATAATTGAAAACTTGAAATCATAAAGTACTTGACAACCTTAGTCACAAAATGAGTTTAACAAAAATTAAAGTTTGACCCATTACAACCAACTCGACCCAAAAACACCAACACTCGATACTAATCCAAGTGTCCCCAAAATGCCGACCGGTAGTGGACCAACTCTACGACCACCTGTTACCTGGCAATCCAAAAAGGAAAACCAGAGTGTGTGAGATATAGAATACATTCAATACAATACTACAATACCCGAAGGAACATCTCACTTGAATGTAATTCACACAAACCCAGCTTATGTGCTCAACAAGACAACATACATATAATCACAACATATGCAGTGGCACGTCTGCCATAATCCCATATACCCCAGGAATGGTGTCCCACACACCATGCTCCCAACTACCGTTAATTAGGCGGCATAACTTACGACATGATGTGCCTCATACACAAACCTTTGGCGGTGTAATCAACATCCAACAAACAAGCATAGCACTAGCTAAATTCCAAATAGCATGATACACAACCACCACCATGTAATACCTTATTGAACATAACCATATCAAACACAATCACCTTTGTGTCGATCGAAGTATGCCAAACTAAGATTTCGGTACCTCTCGATTGAGCGGCTCTTTACCTAGCCACAAGTTAACTGATATTAGTTACTAATTCAACGAATACTTGGCATAAGGTTATAAAGCTAATAAGAAGCTAAACAATGTCTAATGGATACAAATATGTCCAAGTCAATACCTAAAAGTGTCCCACAATAAGTGTGAAACTCAAACACTTCCCAATTCTCCAAAAAGACAACATATTCCACGACCAATCTGTCTTAGAATGATCATAACATTTAATAGATTTAGAACTAGTTTATGAGACCACCACCATTAGAAAGTACACTTCCGGTACATGAATTTTGATATAAATTTTGACCAATATAGAGCACGGACGACAAAGTTATGCTCATCCGAAGTTACACACACAACTGTCCAAAATTACAGATTTTGCACGTCCACCAATTTTAAACCAAAAACTGATTTAACCTATAATAAAACAAGCCACAAACCCTACATATTCCGAAAGGTATACAAGTCTAGTTTCCAAATCAAAAATTGGTGCGCAAACCCGATACCCGAGCTAAAAGATATGACTGTTTTTCCCAAGACGTGTCAGTGCCACAAATACAAAATCCAGCAGGATCACACCAAATTGAAAATTCCGCCAAACCTAGAATATACATCTAATAAACCCCAAATTTGATACACACCATTATCACTCATCAAAATTCATTCCTGATTTTTCCCTGATTTTTCACAACAAAGGAACCTAGTCAAAATCACCCCCGAACTCAAAAATTCTGAGCAGAGCAACACAATTTCCAGCAGAACAGTATGTGTTCGAAAATTCATAAAAAATCGAATACTTAATACTTTTTAGTAATTCCAACGCCAAAACATCACCAATTTATCAATATTTCAAACCCAAAAGGACCCATAACCAGAAGGATCGTTTAACCATAAAAAAATTGATAAAACACGCAGCTCTGTAAGCTATCTGCTCAAAAACAGGAATCCGACCACAGCTTGGTTTACGATTTTTATCTTTTTCCCTACTTCTCAGAAAATTCTGAAAATTTAACACAATACAATAGACACACTAATGAACCCTTAGAAAAAATACCAGAAATTAATAAGTTTTCTAGTTACCTTGATTAATTTCGTGAAGAACAGACCCTCCTCCTCTGTCTCTTCTTCTTTCTCTTCTCCTCTTCTCAACCGTCTCTCTCTCTCTCTCTCTCTCTCTCTCTCTCTCTCTCTCTCTATTCACGTTCACGTACGAGAGATACGGGAGGTAAGTATGGGGAGACGTATCTCCCCAGGTTATTCGTTAACCTATAGAAAGATTATCGTGTGCACGCGAGACCTATTATTAACTTATGTTCTCATTGCAAATCACCCACAAAGCCCTCGCAAGTTCTATTGTTTACGGTTTTTAACTCCTAAAACATATATTTCAATTAAAAGTAATTGAAAAACCGAAATATCCAGGGCGGGTATTACAATTTTGTAATTGGAGGCCTCTCCTGGACGTTCACCTAGAATTACTTGTAAAAAATTGATCAACTTGAGACTTGTTTGTGCAAAACAAAAGATCTTAACAAAGTAGTTGGGATGGTCCATTTGTTGCTTGATGGTTATGTGACCAAATTTAAAAGAAGGAATCGATGGATCAACCATCTTTCATGCCATTGCCTCCAATTCAATGGTACAAGCCATGTGCCATTATTGCCCCTTTCATCTTATGATATGCTTTGGATGGGTCCACATAGTGCTCTCTGTGTGTGTTTTTGAGAGAGAGAGAGAGAGAGAGAGAGAGAGAGAGAGAGAGATTCCCTGAAGTCTGAATCTGAAAGTGAAAACTCCATGTTCAACACATAGTTAGGAGCCGATGGCCTAATCAGAGATTTGTCAGCAGCCAGTTGGCCTAGTACTAGTCGGGTACTTTTGCCCACCTCTTTAATATTTGGTTTAATTTTAAGATATGCATAACATGCAAGAAAAGAAAATGAAAGCAATTCAAGTACAAAGAAAATGTACCTCAAAAGGGTAAATCAATACCGTTGATTTACCTTTTCGGGATAGTTTCGGGTATATTTTCTTTAGGAAAATGGTATTGGCACTTCAAAAATTGATGGAGACACTCAAAAAAACAAAAGAAAGTAGCTTTGGAATTACACTTATTTTAAAGTGCCTCCATCAATTTTTGGAATGCCAATATCAATTTCTTTTCTTGATAGTACCTAGCATTGCTAGTCTCAAGCAAGTGAAAAATAAAATTGTGTTAGATATTTTTCTTAATAGGTATCTACAAATATACTTTAAAATCTTATTACTTTCATAATAAAAAATATAGGATGCATTAAATATGGGTGTTCTATGCTTTCAATTCTCATTCTTTCTTACCTCTTCTCAGCTAATGTGATATTCAAACATGAACGGGTCGTATTTTCCCTTGGTGTCATTCCTCTCTTCTTCTTTTTTAACGTAGGGTGTTCTGAGTCAGCTTGCGCGCACTTTTAACTATTTCCTACAGCTCTTTCACACACTTATGGCAAGAGGAATTGAACATGAGATTTCGAGAGAGAAAAAACTCCTAAGTTTGAGGCCAAGAGTTTGTGAAATCACCCACATAAATCTGGGTGTAATTTATTACTTAGGTCCTCCTACTTAAGTGGCCCCTTTTTTTTTTTTTCAATTTTGCTAGAACCACACACACGCAAACACTTACTCCCGAGGTGAGTGGGACCGGTACTGCGGTACACATTGCGCTGTAGATTCTTATTTGTTATTGTTCCTTAAGAAAGGATTTTCTAATTTTCTGATACTCCAAAGCATACTAAAATAAGTGTGACAGCCTTATGCCAAAAGATTTTGCCAGATCGAGCAAGGTACACCAAGAATCAACTATACCCTAATCCCAATGGGTTTGGTCAAGTAGATGTGAAAAAGTAATAAGTGCTCTTCTATAAGATCACAGACGAAAGCCAAACATTTCAAATCTTAGAGCCTCTGGGGCCTGGAGTTGCCCGGTCGTTACATTTAGTGTCCGGAAATTAGTCAATGTGCACGCAAACTGATCCGGACATCCGATTACAAGAAAACAAAACAATTAGCTATACCTTGACGGCTTGACCTCACCTAGCAACCACCATATTCATCCCACAAATTGGGGCGACCAGACCAGGCCCGCGAAAGATAAGTGACTTCTATTTTCCAAATTTAGGAGTTATTCAATATTGGAGGGGGAAAAAATAAGAAATTCCAAGTACTGGGTCGTCCAATCAGGGGGAAAAAAGTACTGGGTTCGGTTTTTAGGAGATCTTTTTTTGAACTCGTAAATACCATATAATCAAATCCAAAGTCCGAAGGCATTTCAAAAATCATCAAAAGATAAGGAGTGAATTAAAACTGCCAAAACCTAGATATAGTCACCTACTGTAAATGCAGGCCGGCGAAATATCGGGACATAAGAACCAATCGTAGTAGACGAAGCAGAGAATCCTATAAGGATCCGGGTTCAAACCCTAAAGAAAACATATGAAATCTGGGCCAATTTCAAGACCGTGATACCCACAGGCCAGACGCCGGCACGCTCATTACTCCTATTTGATTAGTATCCATCATTTTTTATTGTTTTTATAGCATCATAAATTGATTTTTCATGTAGTGAATTGACAATTTTTAATACTTTTTATGTTTTCTTTCTCCCTAGAGGATGCTAGAGGAACGAAACAGTTGGAGCCCGTCTTGAGTTTTGGCTCATTCAAACTAGTTCAATAAAAATATAAGCCAGGTTCAAATATTTTTCAAATTCAAGCTAAATCTAAGCTGTTGAGCATGTGGGTGTTTCGTTCGGTAAGCTTGTGGACAAGAGATCCCCGTTCTGTTAATGGTACTTATTTTTGAATTAAAATAATATATTATGAGAGAATGATCTGTCTCATAAAATAAAAAATAAATACTTAAAAAATAAAAATCTTAGCAGAACGGGAGCCTTAATAGTTTCCAGTTTTATCTACATATTTTATTTAACTTTGAATTGCTCTTTCTCATGGGCTTTTGTTAAATGCTGACTTAAGAAGAACACATTCTTGTATAATTAAACTAAATTGCCCAATTTGAAATTTGAACTGGATTTGCAGTTTGATGAATTTTTTTCTCATCCCTAATCGTATAATAGTTGGTATAATTTTTTATTTAGTTGACAAACAAGATAAATGTACTTATTTGGTGTCTTTAAACATAGTTCAAATGAAGTATCAAACCTCACTTTTTTGAAGGTTTTTTTTATGGATACAATGGTTCTTTTTAACACCCTCTCATATAAGATGAGTCCCCGATATACATATGGTCCCACCTCATGCGAGAAGAGCATTATAAATAATCGTTAATTAGAAAAAAATTCCTTCTTCCAACAAAGTCTATTTCTCGAAATTTTTTATTTTAAGAATAAGTTTCAAATATGGTCCATCTAACCAAGTTCATAAAATAGTCTAACACAACAAATGTTACCAAAACTGTTTAATTCTGTTAGTTGCATTCAGGGATAGCATCAGAGATATTCAGAATGTATAATCATACGAGATTCCAACTCGAATTCAATTTTTTGAACGTCCACTCACTCAAAAGTGACACATTTATCACACTTGTTTCTTTAACTGACCTAGAAAAATAGAAAAGCAAAATATTTCCAAAATTACATATAACCACTAAACCAAGTAAGAAGTAGAGTTTGAAACTCTGTCTATCCAAAAGGTTCAAAAAAAAAAAAATACAATCTTCAATCCTAAAGAGATCATGAAAGTCTAAATCATCTAAATCAATAACTCAAGTTGTATTAAACAATAATTTTGTTCTTTTACCCATTAGTTAAAAAGAAAAAGAATCTGACGCGAAGAATTACTATTGGTTGCAAAGAAAAACTTCTGGTCGCAAAGAAAAACTTCTAGCCGCAAAGAATTACTCATGGCAGCAAAATATTACTTCTTGCCGCATCGAATTACTCTTGGCCGCATCGAATTACTCCTAGCCGAGAAGAATTACCCTTCCCGCGAAGAATTACTTTGGCCGATACAAATTACTCTTGGCCGCAAATAATTGATATTGGCCGCATATAATTGCACTTGGCCGCAAACAATTATGAGACAATAAAGTAATTCGATGCGGCCAAGTGCAATTCGTAGCGGCCAAGTGCAATTAATAGCGGCCAAGAGTAATTCTTCGTGGCCAAGTGCAATTCAATGCAGTCTAGTGCAATTCGATGCAGTTAAGTGCAATTCGATGAGGCCAAAAGTAATTCAATGCGGCCAAGTGCAATTTGATGCGGCCAAAAGTAATTCTTGGCCAAGAGTAATCTTTGCGGCAACGAGTAATTCATTTGGATTTTTTCTCATCCCTAACCGTATAATAGCTGGTATAATTTTCTTTTCATTTTCTCCACCCTCAGATCTAACACTCTCTGTTCGGTGGGCTCCTCCGTCACCGGAATTGTTTGTTCGCATGTAATCTATCGCCGGAGCCATTGTGGCAGCAGCGGTGGTACTGTGGTGGCAGTGAGGGTTGCGATCCGTTCAGTAGTTTTTGGGCGGCTAGATTTAGAATAAGATCTGGGGGAGTTTTGTCTCTCCTTGTGAGAGTAATAAAGTTCGCCTTTGGGGGATTTGTTTACTGTTTGGGCTCGAGAAGATTCGTATGCATCGATTGGTGGTTTGCTAGAATTCATTAGTATGTTCACATCTGGTCAAAGTTTATCTAATCGTCTAGGTTATTGTTGTCTTTTTTTCTTGGCTAGCAATGTATCTTTTTTTTGAAACTGCTATAGGATATATGAATCTTATGTTCAGCAGAACGTGCGCTAGGCGATGCCTGGGTTGGGGGTGAAAGATATCAATCGCCTTGTTCTTTCTCGCTATGTATCAGTTAGATGATTAGTTTGACTTTGTCTAAGTTATCTGTAATGAATTTTATTGTGTAAGTGTCGTTGGGTTTTATCAATACAGTACCTCCCACTTTTGTAAAAAAAATAATTTTGACGAATCATCTCCACTGGTGGTTTTTTTTTTTTTTAATAAGTGTTTTCGATGAATCACCTCCAAAGTTTGGTCATTTATTAGCTCTTAAATTGGCAAAAGATGCTTTATTAAAACACCAATAACTCCTCTGTCATTGTTAGCTGGATAGTACATTAAACCAAATATAATTTCCATGTTTACGTAGTCTTTAATCTTTATACACTGGTACAGTATATATTAAAAAAAAAAAAAAAAACTTAACGGAACGAAAAGTCCTCTAAAAATTATCACAGAAAGGGCTTTTACGTTTGGCCTTATTTACATATCTCTCGTATTAAGTAGTTATGTGCCACAAAAAAATGGATACAAATGGTAATTCATTTGGCTGAGATTGTAAGTCTTTTTGGTTTGTTTTTGGTCTTTTTGCTTTGTTTTACCTCTATATTAAGATATCAAAATGCTTATAGGAGGTTTCGAACAATTCAAAAATTGAAGTTCTTAAAGTTTTTAAAAATTGAAGTTTTTTTTTTTTTTATAAGTAATCTCGCTTACATGTATGCATAAATGTAAGCACGTGGGAGTGAGCCTTTTTTTTTTTCCCTCTCTCTCTCTCAATTACTTTCCTCTGACTTTTCTGAGCAAAGATATCCTTAAAATGTAAAATTGGGGCTAAATTAACTGCGGAGTATTTTGTAAGCCAATGAAAGTATTTTGAGAGTTGTGTTTTTTGTTTTTCCTTTTGAACTTTTGTCCAAATATGTTACTTTTGAAATTTGTCTCGATGAGAGTAATAAGAAAAACAAAAGACTACAGTTAGAAATTAAAAAGCCCAGAAAATACAAAAATTAAGACTCAAAATCTAATATTTTGAAAAATGATAATGCAAAAATTGTTTTTTTGTTTTTTTGGTAAAAGAAGCTGACGTCGGGCCGGTCAGTTAAATAAGTCAAGTGGCTTATTTTTTTGTTCTTATTCAAATTTTTTTTGCATTTGTTAGTTTTTCGTTAATTTTTTGGGGATTATTGCTTCTTCATGACAAGAGGAATTTAAAAAGTAAAAAAATTACGATTGAAATCCATTTTTTTAAATAAAGACGAAAAAATTGGCTTATTGGCTTATTTTTATCTTTATAAAAAAAATTAGGTTTCGATTGTAATTTTTTATTTTTTAGATTTCTTTCGTTATGACAAACGAATAATCCCTAAAAAAATTGACGAAAAACTAACAAATGTAAAAAAAATTTGAATAAAAACAAGAGGACTGCTATGGACAAAGAAAATTGATAAAGAAAATACCTTTAAAGTGTACATGAACTGCCCAGATTCACTGTATAGTGCATCTGAGCCGTTCATGTATACTTTAATGGTCTTTTCTTTTCCTATTTTCTTTATACTTAGCATTCTCTAAAAACAAAAATAAGCCACTTGGCTTATTTAGCCGAACGGCCATCGACTTGGAATTTTAAACCTCTTAATGACCTGATAAGAGGTTTAATTAATGATGCGATAATTGCCGACATTTTATAATGGGATTTTAAACCTCTTAATAAATGACCCGATAATTACAGCTACATTTGATTTTTGAATTTCAATAGTTTGTTGCAAAATGCCTATGATTTCAACGTCCCTTTTTTTGCTTTCAAACCCAACCGCGTTATCTATTAATCTCAAACCAGAAATTTAAACTAATATATACCTAACTAATCTAATCTTCCGCCTGTTACCCAAATCCTCTCTCTCTCTCTCTCTCTCTCTCTCTCAGTGCCGGGTGGGTACCACGTTATCCGATTGGCGTGGTGCTCGAATGGGCACATCCGAGCCGTCCAAAAATATATTGGAAGGTCGAGATTGAACACTTTCTCCCCTCTTTCTCTCGCCAAATCCGAATCGTCCAAAACAAAAATGGACGGCCCGAATGCATCGAGCGGACGCCGGACACCACTTGATATCCGTTCGGCAATGAAAAATTTCTCCTCTCTCTCTCTACCCATCTCCATCCTCTCTCTCTAGCACAACACGGAAACACGGTATTGACTAGCATAAGAAATAGACCCAAGGGCTGTCACGATTGGTTGGCGAGTCTTTTTCCCACGCACTTAATCAGAGCTCGATTCTTCATAATTTAAGTTGTTTCTCGTGAATCTCCTACTTTTAATGTGAATATATCTATATTTGCCCGAATCGGAGAAAAAATTGATCGAACTGGTATAAGCTGGTCTGAACACTCTGGCTGTCACACCCAAAATAAAGAAAACCAAATACCCATTGCTTTCCAATTACTAGTATTATTTTCCTAAAACGTAGACCCCCACTGATCCTACCAATCAAAAGTTATTCACCGACAGGAAAATTTTAGAAAACTAAAAACTCTCTCTCCTCTCTCTCTCTCTCCACACTTCCGATCCAAGAGAGAAACAATCATCATCGTAACAGAAGGCTACACACTCGAAATTCATTGATTCATTCATCACCTTCTTTGAATTCAAACACACACACACAATACATTTGTATGTGTGTATGTATGCATGTACATATATCTATAGAACCCTAATTCGGTCCCAATGCATTGCCCCAATTGGGCACAACCCGAGCCGTTGATTTACCGTGATTGCTCCGGCGGATCTGATGGTGAGGGGTTTCGCGAGATTCTTGTCAGGAGAGAGAGAGCAATGGCGGGGTTGTTGTTTTGATTCTAGGGTTCCGAGGAGGAGAAAATGCAGCTCCACTTCTCACCTAGCATGAGAAGCATAACCATATCGAGCAGCAGCAATGGATTCGTTGACTTGATGAAGATCAAGGTCGCAGCTCGCCACATCTCATACCGCACGCTGTTCCACACGATCCTGATCCTCGCCTTCCTCTTGCCGTTCGTGTTCATCCTCACTGCTGTTGTTACCCTCGAAGGTGTCAACAAGTGCTCCTCATTCGGTACCGATTTCTTTAACTCGATTCCGTCGATAATTTGGTTGCTTCGTGTTGATTTGCTTTGTGATTTTACGGCGTAGATCTCGGTTTCGTTTCGGAATGTTAGCTGCGAGAAGAATGTGATTTGGCTTTGCCCTAACTTTAATCGGACTCGACTTTGGTGGACGGGGGAATTGGGTCCCCGAGATTTGTGGAGGTGCCTGTAAGCTAGTCTGGATACCAGAAATTATCAAAATTATTATCAAAGTAAAAGAGATGAATATGATCGGTTAATGTGTGGTAGTGGAGGTAGTCCTCACAGACGGTGTTGGTCTCCCAGATTTGTCGAGGTGCACAAAAGCTGGCTTGGATGCTTGACTTATCAGGAAAAAAAGTGGAGGAATGCAATCTTAGTCTTTTGGCTATCATTGGTTTGATTTAATTTTGTTTTTTACAACATAGGAGGTATCCCTACACCCAAACGTGATGACTGATGAGACTAATCCACCTAGGAGCCGCAGGGAACCGATACCCATGGAAAGCAGTGAGAAGCAGCTAGGAGGGAGACCAATGGACGTGCCCATGAGGCTACACGCTACTCATATAGACTTTCACCTCCTAACTGGTTGGCCTACCCGGGCTACCCCCAAGAATCAAACTCACACCTCCAGGGTGGGAGCAAACCCTGGCTAGTGGAGACAACCCTCGTTGGTTGGTTTGATTTAATTGACCTTATAACCATCGAGAAAGCATAATGGTAGGAAATGATTCAGGAGCTGACCCCAATTGATTGGAACATGAGGGTTAGTTTAGTTTGGTTGGGTATGTTTGATTTGATTGAATTGGGATTCTTAGGTTTTTGATGCTGTCAAATTAAAGTTTGTATTCTGTGGCTTGAAGTTACTCATTCATGTTGGCATAGTCAATAGATAGATATAAACCTGACTCTAGGGAACTTTTCTTATTCTGTTACCGTATTTGCCAATACTAATATACTTTTTTTTGATAATTTTTACTGGTTATTAAAATATATTGAATTTAGGATAATTTTTGTTGTGACGCTCTTTGTACTTGGATTATTTTTGATAATTTGAATCATATTATCTCTAGTTGAACTTAAGATAGATCACGTTCATTTGGTGTGGCAAAGCTAAAAGCTATGTCACACCGTCATGTATTTGGGCAAAGACAAATGTGTTAGGGTTGATCCTGGCTTTGATTCTGCCCTGTTGTGTTTGTGGCTACTATTTTTTTCGACGTACCCTGGCATTTGTCTTTTTGGATTGATGGATCTTTGTTAAGGCTATTGTGTGTCTCTGAACCTGTTCTTCTTTCACTTCCTTTTCCCGGTGATTGGTGCTACTCTAATTTTACCACGATAGAATTCTACTGCTACATTTTCCCTTTGTTATAGAGCATTTTGATATGTTGATTTGTGAAATCTTTCTTGAAAACCTTGTAGTTGTTTTTAGTCGTCTGCTTTTAGGTTTGCCCAAGACCATGCTACTTTTCATTGTCTTTTAATGTGTTCTACCTGTTTGTCTATTTGGGAAAAGTTCTATATTTCTCATAGTTTCTTCGGCATATATTGTTTGTTTTCCACGCAAATCATTTGTTTCATCCTTTCCTTTGTGCTACAGATTGCTTAGGCAGGCGGTTGGGACCGAAGCTTCTTGGTAGGGGTGATAATTCTGGGGTAAACAACTTTTTACTTTTTTCTTTTCCCCTTGTCAATATGACTTGATTTGATCTTTTTACACAATTTATTACAACTCTCCGTGGATGTGTGAATTAACTGAATTGTTCTTTGCCGGTCTTGCAGCAGAGGTTGGTTAAAGATTTTTACAAAGTCCTCAATCAAGTAAGCACAGAGGAAATCCCAGATGGCCTAAAGCTGCCAGAGTCATTCAGTCAACTCGTTTCTGAAATGAGAAACAAGAAGTACAGCACAAAGGAATTTGCTTTAATTATGAAGGGAATGGTAGGTGTTGCCCCTAGAGAGATATGCTTTCTGTCTTCCCTTCTTGTTTCCTTACACATAGATAATGCCATTCTGTAGTGATGTTCGTTTGTCTTGACTCTTCACAACACCCTGTAATGGGACCTTCTACAATGTGCAAGAGTTAGCTACAGATTAGATAAGGTAAAAGTTAGTAGGTAAGAAACGTAAAATTCTATGGAATCACGACGAATTTTCTTTACTACTTTAAGAATCCTAGTGTTATTTGGCTAGCTGACTGCCAACTCCTTAAAAGGAAAACTAAAAAATCATCGTGAAGAGCATAGGGACCGAGTAAAGAAGACTAAGGAGTCCGAAACAAAATTTAACCTGAAATCCTTGATAAACTCCTCTGAACTGTGGAGTTATTCTTGAGAGACTGAGAGACTATTCTTTTTCTGCTGTATCTTCATGGTTAACTCATATAACAAATCAAATTTCTGACGTTCTTTCAATCAATTGCCGGATTTCATTGGGAGAATGATATATTGTTTACTAGTTTGTGTATGGTCTTCCCAAGATGCTGATTCTGGTTGTGTACTGGAGTATTATGTTTTTATCCAGCACACATCTCAGTCATATTTTTGTCCATAGTAATTGCCCTCTAGATCTCGATATTTAGTGGGGATTTATGATGCATTTTATTGTGTATCTTTCAAGTCATACCCACTTTCTTTTAGATACAAGAAGATTATGTTAGATCAGCATCTAGAATTAGCTTGTCCTATGTTCTGATTGAAACCATTTTTTTTCTGTGTTTTATGTTTTTATTCGATGCGAAAAATGCGAGCTTTTGGGTTTACATATTATATTTCTTAGAGCTTTTTGAATACATCTAGCGATGCAATAACGTACGTGGCTGAGAAGCTATTTAGCTTTGCTATGTACTTGTCTGATGAGATACCTATTGTGGTTGAAATTTTTGCTCCTCGATACTTGTGGTTGAGAAGGTGCTTGATTCTATGCGGTTGTGGTTTTATTTTTCTTTTAGGAGTATAAATTGCGCACGGATAACCATTTTACCTTTTTTCTTTCACAAGTTAGATAGCGGTACTTGTGGTTCATACATTTGCATGATATATATATATATATATATTTGTTTTAAGTGTGTGTGTGTGTGTGTGTGTGTGTGTGTGTGTGTGTGTTAGTTATTCTGGAGTAAACTGTGTCAGGAATTGGGAGATCTGCTAGCTATATTCCTGCTTCGGTGACTAATGGAAAATTATAGCAGAATGAAAAGGTCCTCCTTTTTGTGTTTAGTCACTTGTGAATAATCTTTTGATAGGATTTGTGAGGGTGTTTATCCGGTTCTCCCTCTGGATCTTGCGTTTGGATCTGGAATTCTGGATAGAGCTTTGCCTTCCCTAACCTTGATCCGCGAGACAGAACACCGTTAGCGCTTAGCCGGCCGTTGGGTAGCCGGAAGGCACTCCCATGCTTAATGCTGTGTTTGGATGAGTGTTTGAGGAATTTTTTGGGGTTATGAGTGGAGAGAGAAATAGAGTAATTATTGGAAGTAGGGGTAATGGGCAGAGAGCGAAATGAGAATAATGATTGGAGATAGGGGTAATGAGTGGAGAGTAATGATTGGAAGCAGGGGTAATGAGTATTTTTTGAGTTGGATTTTTTTTTCCAAAAACCAAACCGAACAAGGCATTAGTCAGTCTCAACTCAAGAAGTGGAAAGTACAGAGCTCAAAGAGTGAATAATAATGGTGTACCGCTCTGGGGCTTGTACTTTATATAGAGAGACTTGGTTTAACCCCCAAATAAGCTCGTGCCGAGCTCGTGCTTTTGGTGGCATCACAAATAACTCTCTCTTTTTGAATTCATTCATGACGATTGCCGAGCACCGCAGTGGTCGGCACCATGTGACTGAACCATGCCACTCTGCACCGATGTGGCCCCATCTCTAGTCACACGTCACCATAAGCGCCCTGGCCCAATACCTTGCCCTAGCTGCAATACCATGGGCCAAATGGCCCACCCGGCTGTTAGGGGCTTGGCTGTCAGGCCGTTCTCTGGACTGACCTTGTGCAGACGGACTGGGTATGGAACTCATAGAGAGATACGTGGATAGGCTTAAGGAAAAGGATTATATCATAGATAGCGATGTCATGTGTTCAATGGCATAAGATAAAGCGATGGCTAGTTGTAGAACTATGGGATAGGGTTTACTGATTTAAGGAAATAAATACATTGGCAGCTGCCCCAAGTTTTGGGTCGAAGACAGTTGGGTTGTTATGCAGGAATGTGCTGTAAATCTACTTTTGTTATTGCTGCCTCTAACTGAACAATTATATTCCATGAACAAATGAAATAGTTCGGATGGAACTTTATAATATCGTTATTTCTCATTTACCTGTCCATTGGCCAAAAAACCCTCAGTTCCCTAAGTTTTTTTATTCTTTCCTTTTCTTGGTTCTCTTTTTTTAGTTATTCGTGTTTCTGTTGTTTGTCCCTGCTGCCACAGTTACATACTATCCATATATCTCATGGTAGTACCCTTGGTATATGATATTTATACATAAAAATCCCCTGCCACGTTGTTATATTATAAAGGAAAATGCACTTCTAAGCTTTTAGAGCTAGCATACTGAGAGTGAAATCTCTTTGTGGATGTGTTTAATGAGATGGTGTAAAGGATTTACCTTTTTTACTGCTTTATATGTTTATTTGTTAAGCTTAGAGGGTTTCATTTTGGTATTCCAGGATAGAAGAAAAGGATTGAGAAAATTTCTCTTATATCCCTTCGACTTTGACCAAAAATTCATTTTGATCATTCACCTTTCAATTTCGGCATAAAAATACTTCGACTTTCCAATTTTTTTCAATGTCATCCTTTAGGGATATATACGTATATACACGAAAAATAGGGTGTTTGGATCAAGCACCCTACACGCATCGGATGCCGTTGTTTCCCACGGTGGCCCCCTCGTTTTTTTTCTTTCAGAATTTTTGGACGGCTCGGATCGGTCGTCCGGTGGTCGGAGACGGCCCGGCACGGCCGTCTGTCCCTTCGAAAGGATGACATTGAAAAAAATTAGAAGGTCGAAGTATTTTTATGCTGAAATTGAAAGGTGAAGGACCAAAATGAATTTTTGGTCAAAGTCGAAGGGATATAAAAGAAATTTTCCAGAGAGGATTGGAATTGTTTAAAAACTCCCCCAGGAGCAGAAAATGTTATAAAACTATCGTTACCTATATTTACTGCTATATTACTCTTATAAGGCTATGTTTGGTTTGTGCAAGCATGCGAGACTATATGCAATAGAGCATTATGTTTGTTTTTTGCTATCATGAATGGCAAAAGTCAATTGGTGTATTTGGTTTATTGTTTTCCGCCCTCTTTTGTGCAAACTGATAATTATTGACTGTATATTCTTTCACCTGGGTCATTAGTCGACCACCTTGGGAACCTTGATGAGTCAGGTAGAATGACCCAATATTAGAAACTATTTATTTTTTCTTCATTTACTTGGACAAGTCAAAAGTGAAGCCCTTCAGATCTTTGATCATCTATGTATGGACTGTTACCTGTGTTTGCTTTTTGGGAGTGGGGACCAAATTGAGAGAAACGTATGTATGTAGTGTTGCCAGGAGATGTTGCTTTTACATTTGGAAAAGAGTAAATTTGAAACACCAGATAATACCATTTCATGCTTCATCAGTTACAGGTACAGCAGTTCATCTTTATGTGAGATGATTTTTTAACGTTCCAACCACCTTTACATTGATAAAATGGGTGAACTCAATATATATCGGAGAAGATTGAAGAAGCTCCAAATGTGAGATGAGAAGTCCAGGAAAATCTCTTAAGAAGTGGAAGTCCGTGTGTTCAAGTTGTACCTGGGGAGACCACCCAGGAAGGTTTTTGTTTTTCTTGAGAATCGCATTTTGCAAGTGTCTGGACACTTCAATGCAGCTTGTCTTTGTATTGTTTGCTCCGGATTGTCATTTGGGACCTTGGTGGGTCCCATTTTGCATCACATGAGAGGATAGGAACTCGTTTGCTTCTTGATTTTGCATTGCCTGTCTCCAAGTTCTGTGTATGTATTCCTGCAGTTTTGATTCTCACATACTCTTTTGGCACATCACTTCAGTTCTGTGCATGTAAAGGAGAAATATTTCGCCAATCCATATTTTGTTAACCTCTGTTGGCATCAACCATTTTTAGCTCTTCTTTCAACTTTAACCAGTTATTTGGTTTTGCACAGATGGAAAGATCTGAGAGGGAGATCAGGGAGTCAAAATTCTCAGAACTAATGAACAAACACTTCGCTGCAAGCTCCATTCCTAAAGGCATCCATTGTCTTTCTCTGCGGTTGACTGATGAGTATTCATCTAATGCACATGCACGCCGACAGTTGCCTTCACCAGAATTACTCCCCATGCTTTCTAACAACTCCTACTACCACTTTATTGTGTCAACTGATAACATACTAGCAGCTTCAGTCGTGGTCACATCTGCTGTCCAGTCATTTCTTAAGCCGGAGAAAATAGTTTTCCATGTCATCACTGACAAGAAAACATATGCGGGCATGCACTCATGGTTTGCTCTGAATCCTGTCTCACGAGCTATTGTTGAAGTAAAAGGAGTTCATCAGTTTGATTGGTTAACGAGAGAGAATGTACCTGTGCTTGAAGCTGTAGAAAACCATAATAGCATCAGGAACTACTACCATGGGAATCATATTGCTGGGGCCAACCTGAGCGAGATTACTCCACGAATATTTGCTTCAAAACTGCAGGCTAGAAGCCCAAAGTATATTTCATTGCTCAATCATCTCCGCATCTATTTACCAGAGGTAATGAAATGTCGTGTGGTACATTCCTCTTCTTTTATTTAAGGACTTCGAAAAATTCTCTCTTTTTATTTTAGTGCGATGAGAAACAATAACTTTTGGTGCTTGGTATAAGAGGCAGTAGCATTTGGAGGTTTAGCCTGCCCAAACCAGGCTAAGCATATCCAGTTTGGGAGTTGAGATTCT
The DNA here is from genome assembly GCA_014282245.1 of Rhododendron simsii. NCBI lineage: Eukaryota > Viridiplantae > Streptophyta > Magnoliopsida > Ericales > Ericaceae > Rhododendron > Rhododendron simsii. The sequence continues at coordinate 5,225,998 of CM024962.1, forward strand.
ACATATATTACCTTTCTTGCGGCTGCTGCCAAGTGGATGGTTCTATTTCTACTCATATCTAGACTCAAAAACTTAGCAGCAGGAACCTCCTATTGGTCTAACGAATCTGCTCTAGAACCTCAGTTCCCAATCTGGGGCGAGAACCTTGTTAGGACTTCAATTCTATTGAGACAAAGCCTCAGCTCAATTAGACTTGAATCTTAGTTGTGGGAACCTCCTGTGGTGGCCAAAGTCCTCAATCTGACTCCTATCGAGAACAAATTGCATTCCTAAATAGAATATTGTACTTGATTTACATATTAGTTTGATGTTTACAAAGAAGCAATTTGCGACTTAACATACACATTTCAACTAAGCAAAACATTAATACTGCATTCAACTGTCTATATGAGAACAGAAATGCTTCTTTAGGCGTTTCCTATTGACATGTCCATTGTTTGTTCATATTCTGACACATTTTAACACAGCCAAAATTATTCTTGCAATATACTCCCTCCGTCCCACTCTAGATGTCCCCTACGGAAATTCATGCATTTTCAAACGAATCAAACCCAAAAAAAACATATTTCTTCATATTATTTTTTTAAAATTTTCTTGCACCAAAATAAAGTACTCATTGAGCATTTTAATTTGGTATAAGAAAATAAAAATAATAAAATGTAGAAATATGTTTTTTTGGGGTTTGAAATTGCAAGAATTCCTGTAGGGGACATTTAAAGTGGGACGGTGGGAGTATTTACTGTATACATATGAGCAATATATGCTGACACTTTCTACTAGACTCTTCTATGTGCCTATTGCTTCGGGCAATTGCAAACAATATGGCTCCTGATAAATTTTTCCTGGGGGATAATGTGACATACTTGTGTAACTTGCCCAATTTCCAGCCTTCCCCCAAAAAAGTTTTGAATGCCTAACCATACTACACTACGTGACGCTGTTTCTACTCTAGGTCAAGTCAAAGGCTTCAGTTCAAGAGTGTTGAGGACCTTGTCCATGACTTTGTTCACAATACTATGATTGGCTACAGATTGAAGTGTAGCCATACCGGATATGAAAAATCCCCACCCCGTATGAAGATGAAGATGGGATTTAAGATCTTCATGCGACTACCAAGAGACTTGAGTTTCTCCAATATCTTGGGATTGCTTTGAAAGCCATTAGGATCCTTAAAAGTCTCTGCAAACTGACACTGTGCTTCAAAGTTATCAAAAGCAGACATATCGCTTAACCTTCTTTTTTTGGTTGCTTAGTTCTGAATTATTGGAAGTAGATATTGCGTGCCTTTAGAACTTCTTTGGGCGGGGTTGGGGGATCAACCATATTGGTTTTGGATTTATTGTTTCCTGCTGTTCGATTCTTTTGTGGACGCACCTGAAGGACATATTTCCCTCTGTTGGGAACTTTTTCTGTATATGAGACTCTTTCTCTGTTTGTGTGTGCGGGGAAAAAATTGCTGACTCTCTGACAGTGCTGTCTACTCCTGTTGCGCAGCTATTTCCAAACCTTGACAAGGTGGTGTTCTTAGATGATGATATTGTTGTTCAGCGTGATCTCTCTCCACTATGGGAAATTGACCTTGGTGGAAAAGTTAATGGAGCTGTAGAAACCTGCAAAGGTGATGATGAGTGGGTAATGTCTAAGCGATTCAGGAACTACTTCAATTTTTCACATCCCCTCATAGCAAAGAATTTGAATCCTGACGAATGTGCATGGGCATATGGGATGAACATCTTTGACTTGCGTGCGTGGAGAAGGACGAATATAAGAAGCACGTATCACGCCTGGCTGAAGGAGGTAAAATTCAAATACGTATTCGTCACGCTACTTTTGTGGGTTCGACTTATATAACAGAAAAGTATATCTAAGGGTAGAATGACATCCTTTGGATCTACACCAGTGGTTGCATTGTTTGTGTTTGTCCGTCTAAGTCTTGTTATTGTAGTTCCTATTTGTGTCCATATAGCTCGTTCAGTATTATGGTCTTGTGTTTTACTAGATTCTGTGTTGGGGTATATGGGACGATGAAATAGTTTTGTTTCAAGTCACCTCAATCAACTGATGCAAGTTTCAAGGCTCCGCTATCATCTTTTTTACACTATGTGTATGACACATGCATTTCATGTAAAAAATGTGCACGTTTCCATCCAAAGTAGTGTTGAAATTTACTTATCAATTTGCTTTGAGATGAATTTAACATTGTTCCACTAAGAGGTTTCTTCAGATTTTCTGTGCTTCCAGTCTAAGCAATCAATGAAATTCCGTTATTTCAATGGGTGTCTACTGTCTATATCATAGTCAAGACTGTTTTTGTATAGGTTTTGTGGTTTTAGCTACTCCCTCCGTCCCAAATTGTGGTCCATCTTTGCACTTTGGAAGGTCTTAGATTGTTACTCTCTTTTGATAACTCAAAATCAAAGCCTTTATTTTGCAAAATTATTCCCTAGCAGTTGATATGATTGCATTTCAAAATTAAAAACAGGGGGTAATGTAGGGAATTAATGCTTCTGTTTGAGTTCAATTACAATTATTACTTGTCCCTTCAAAAAGTTGGAATTTCAAAAGGGACCAAGAATATGGGGTAGCGGGTGTATTAAAAACATTGACTTTGGTATAACTGTGCATACCTCCCCTTTCTCAAAGTGACTCGATTTTGCAGAATCTGAAGTCAAACTTGACAATGTGGAAGCTGGGAACTCTACCACCTGCATTGATTGCATTTAAAGGCCATGTTCAGGCGATTGATCCATATTGGCACATGCTTGGCCTGGGCTACCAGAACAATACCAAGATTGAGAATGTGCAAAAGGCTGCTGTCATCCACTACAACGGTCAGTCAAAACCATGGCTGCAGATCGGGTTTGAGCATCTCCGTCCATTTTGGTCCAAGTATGTTAGCTACTCTAACGAGTTCATTAGTAATTGCCACATCTTGGAGTAGCTTGTTCAACATAACAGAAGAATAAATCAACTTGGGTTTTGCACAAGCTCCTTCGGTAGCTGGAAAGTTGGTTGTTCATATCTCAATTTGAAGAGGGAATCATAAAATTGGCCAAATGGCTGTAGATTCAATGTCCAAGATTCCCAGCTGTTCAGTCTTGAGGAGCTGCATCAACAGCATTCGGTATGCAATACATTCTTTCAGTCTGTAACATATCATTCGGTTGTGTATTTTTTTGGTCGGAAACAAGGACACATTCTTTTGGTCTTCTTGACGGGGTCTTACCTACTTCCTATTGCTTGCCAACTAGTAGAAGAATGGAATAAGGGGGAATACTATGATAAAAAGTATGTCTGTGGAGAAGGAAGTTAAGACCCAGCTCTTTCGAGGATACCACATTAGCGCCATTAGAGTTAGAAATCTATTTCTTTCTTTTTTGTTTTAGTTCCATATTATTGTTGGGAGCCATTTGTTTTTGGATTTCTACCATGATATTTCATTTTTTTAGGTGGTAGGTCTAAGAGATTGATCTATTACAGGTCCCATCGCATTGGGGGAACAATTCTTAGTTGATATATTCGTATTTGTATGTACGATTCATGAGATACATTTAGAATGTGCAGAAAAATTCTTTTTGGTGCCTATTGATCGTTACCTTCTTGTAGAACTCTATTTGAATGAGATCAAGTTAATGAAACGTACCCGCTATCTGGTTATGTTCACAATGTATTATTTCCCTTAATTAGTTGCTGCTGTTATGGCTTTATGTGCACTACTACAGGAACAGCAGAGGGTATTCTTTCAATAATTCTGTGTACGCAGATCTGTCATAGAACATCCAGAAGTTTACCCATTCATGCACTTTCTATGCCAAATCCGTGGCCTGTTTCGTGTGTCCATTGAACTAATGGTATTGTTTTCATATGGATTTTCATTTTTCATACGGAGGTATTTGATTAAGAATGAATAGTTGTTCTTTGTTTAAATGAAAATATTCCTAAATTGTTTCAGTAATTTTTTGAATGTAGAAACTTGACAGAAAAAATGCATTAGCAATGAAATTTTACAGGAATCACAGGATGTCCATTCATGCGCTTTCTGTGACTGGTTCTGTGGCTTGTTTTTGTGTTCGTTGAGTTCTTGATATTCTTTTTCAGAAATGATACGGACCAGGACACTCAGTCCTGGAAACCCAATCAACGGTTCAAATTTAAAGAAACTCTTCCAGGGAAGAGTTCGTTGATTGTGTTTCCTGGAGGAAGTTCGTTGATTGTGTTTCCTGGAGGGTTTACCTGTTTCCTCTTTCCTGGACTGTACCAGGTTTGATTCTTTTTAAATTTGTTTTTCTTTAACCTAAAGGAGTTATTTGATTAAGGATGTATATATGCCCTTTGTTTAAAGAAAAATATTCCTACTTGTACAATTTGGTAACTAGAAGATGACCAGAAATCCATTTAGAATGTTAGTTGTAATCTTGTGGCAGGCCAAGAAAGGGTTCGGTGTCAGCTTTGATATTTTTTAGATATTTTGTGGTGCTTTTGCTCAAGACATTCTGACCCGCACAATTATACCCACCTCTTGTTGAACCCTTTTTGGCATTTTGCTTTTGCTTTGGTTAAAGGTTGGCTTATGAAGTTGAATGATAAGCATTTGATTTGTCTTAGTTATAAGTGGCTTTTTGTGAGACATTGTATTTGGTTATACCTGCTCCTAACTTGAATGGAAGGATGTGAAAAGCTATTGGACATCTCAAATACCTACCCCACCATTTCAGGATACTACACAAGTACAACATCTAGACCTCAAGTTTTGGGAATATTTATTGAGTACTTTGGGAGTTATGTGATGTAGCACTTTCGGTGGATGAGTTACAATAAATGTGATTGTGAGGGTCATTCTTTTTTTCCTAACAACTCAAAAAAGTGTGCAGATGCCTCACCTGCAAAATTTGTTGCTACGTAATTTGGTAAGAGTATAGCAAGAAAAAGTCGCATATTTGGATATGAATAGGAAAATTATGTTCATCCGCGATCTTTGTTATGCTAAAGTTTTAATCGTTATGATAAGACGATGACAGTTTTTGAATTTAAGCTATATCATCTACTGATTTTCTTTGGGAGATTGGTATAGGATTTGTATAGAAAGAATATCCCACTCTTACTCAATTTTTATACTACATCATTAACGAGCAAAGTGTGAGTGACATCTTAGAAAAAATCTATGAGCATTTTTTGAGCAATGAATTAAAACTTGTCATCAAACCATTGGGCATCAACTCTCTCTCTCTCTCTCTCTCTCTCTCTCTCTCTCTCTCTCCCCCCGCGTAACACCATAGTTATTTTTCCCAGAACAAAAAACCGATATAATTTTTTTAAAACCCAATGGTTGGTTTGGCCAAATCCATTTTTAGCTTTCCTGATGGCAATAATCCGCATAGGCAGGGCCTGACTTTTTCTAAAGCACAATTTGTACAATCCATATGCCTCCACTCAATAATTAATAATTATACTTGTGTTTTCACATAATTTATACAAATGGTGTATAGCATTTTACGAAATTACAACATACCACGGGTGATATAACTTAGTAATAAACAGACTTATCTCATTTTTTGTCACACGATTTCTTATTAAATTAGTTAATTTACAACTATTGGTTGTGAATTACTATTAATTCAATGGAGGCATCTAATTCTTTATCGTTTATTTTTAATAGTCATAGGGGAATATTTTCTAAAAATCTCAGATAAATTCATTTCATTCTGTAAAATCATTCGAGATCAATTGGAAATATATTGTACGTACTTTATCCATGAAAATTTATGTTTTTATACTTATTTCTAGACAAGGTTATACTCCAGAAATTATCGATTAATTTTTTTTAAACATAATTAAATTTTTTTTTGGCCTGTTATAAAAGTTTAACTTAGTAGTATTGCTCCTATTTCATTAGGTTAATGGAGTACTTAATAACCAACAATAATCATATTCTAAACCGCCGAGTATGTACCATTGGATCAAATTAGTGGGTGAAGATCATAGATCAACGGTGTTGATGTCAAGACACTAGTATCTGTCCGAGTGATATATAGAGAGAAGATCATATATTAGCCGGCTTCCTATGTCAATTTTTCATTTCATTTGACTTACGAATAGGATTGGAAGGAAGAAGGCTAAAGCGATTAATCCATTGACCTTAGATTTAGTAGACTTTGAAGATTCCGAAACCGCCTCTTTTGTGGGGATTTCTTCCTCTTCTATAACACCCTTTATTTATTCATTAGCCTTTGTTTTTGTCAATTACAGTTTGGTGCCCTCTTCTCCTTCTTCTGATGAACCAAAAAGGATAGAGAAAAAGATCAGTAACAGAGCCAAGAAAACTCTAGAGAATATTCTTGAGTCAACTCTTGTATTGTTTGATTGATTTGGTGAGCACCCACTTGGAGATTTGTGTATATGGTTCCTTTGATTTGAGTGCTGGTTGACTTTTTTGATTGATTTGAAGGTTACCCAGATACTGATTTTTAGTCGGGTTTTTTTTTGTGAACATCCCATTTTCAAGAATTGGTGGTGTGTCATGTTTTTTGATTGATTAGGTTATGTTTGATTTCTACTCTTTCTTTTCTTTTCTTTCTTGTACCAAGAAACGGATTTGAGACAATTCTAATTTTGATAGACCAATCGGAGTGTTGCTGAATCTTATAACTTCCACATGATTGTTTTTCATTGCTTTTTCTAGTACTAAACCATGGATTGTTTTTTCATTTCTGAATTTCAAATCCAGCGCACAGAAAGGGACCGGTAATTGGATCACTTTTGTTGATCCTTATGAAGAACCATTTATTTTAAGCCAGTTTATTCTTGATTTCGAATCACAATTGGTTATTGAGGCGTCGGGATTGATTCTTCCCGATAAATAGCAAGTGAAGATCCTGGTGTTTGGATAGTAAGAATTTGTGAGAATTTGGAAGATGGCTGAAGTGCAAGACCAATTTGAGATCAAGTTCAGGTTGACCGACGGATCGGATATCGGCCCCAAAAGCTTTCCTGCAGCTGCAAGTGTTGCAACTTTGAAGGAAAGCATCCTTTCTCAATGGCCTAAAGGTTGGTTCTTTGATAACATACTGTTTTGTTCTGAATACTGTTTAACCATCATTTGAAAACCAATGAGTTCTAGCTCTTAAATTATGCAAGAAGACAGCTTTTAAGATAGAAAACTTGGAAAATGATGGTCTTCAACTTTAAATGGTGTGGCGTGAATACTGTTGCTATCGTGCCCTGGAAGTTTGTAAGGAAAATCTAGGTTTTGAATCTATCTTCAATGATGTGCAATTTTAGACAGATGCTCATTCAGTTCGAGAAATAGTGAACTTTGTCATTTGAAAAAAATTGGTTGATTTACTCATGCTCAAACATTTTGTGTACCGGTAAATAGGAAAAGCCATATGTCTATGTCTTTGATGATAACATAATGGTTAGAGCCGCTGGGAGCCTGGCACTTAGAAATGAGTCAAATGACAAGAGGAACAAACTAGAACATATGCAAGACTTGTCTGGAATAGCTTCCATTTTAAGAGAACAGATTGAAACCGGTTAGGTCGAAAGCCACAGTGTCGATACCTAAAGCAGCGAACCAAATATCTATCACAGGCCAAAAAAGAAAACTAGGAAGAATTGTAAAAAAATGAGAGTTGAGCCACGCCTGCATGGGTTAATGATGATCAGTATATAATTGCACAAAGTTTGGATCCATGTTTATATAACAGGGATAATTGATAGGCATAGTTTGCATAAAATTGCATAAAAACGAGAGTTGAGCCACGCCTTCATTTCAGGTATTTGTGTTAACAGATGGTAAAGTCCAGTGAAGTTTCACTGTGAAAATTTGATGGGTTTTAAGAATTAGAATAGTAAGCGAAGCAAATAAGTCTCACTAATTGAGGATAGAGTCAAAGAAACACTGTATTTATTAATCACCACGGTATAGTTCGCAACTGATTAGCTTTTAAAGCAATCTTGAAGCTGCGTAGTAGGATTCAATGACTTGTTTAAATTAATGGTATCAACTCCAAAAGTCACTCCAATCTTGATGCAGTCAGATAAGATTCCCTGCACTGGAGAGATGAAGGAGGTTGGTTTGAAATGCATGCTAAACTCCTAAACAGAGTTTAGCGTTGCAGGATTCTAAAATCAGGATTCGGGGTTTACCAACAATAAGCATGTTACAGATTTTGCAATAATGTTGATGGCCCCTTGATTGTTATATTCCTCTTACTTTTGCAGCTTTAGCTCAATTTACAGTGTGTGTGTGTGTGTGTTGCCTTTTGTGGTGTTTCAAACCCCTGGACATGAGTTGGGTTGAACTTGAAATTTGAGGAAATAGACTAGCTTGGAATAGTGACACGGAATCAACATATTTGAGCTCCTTTTTGCCAACTAAATTTCTAGTTTGAAACACGATGCTTATCATACTCTTATATGATTTCTTAAAAGGTAAACTTATTGCAGATCAAATAAAATTTTTCCTTATTGGCCCATGTGTTAGACTGGATTATTTTGTAATCCCATAGGATACTTTATCCCAGCGGATTGATCGTGACGGAGTTAATGACATCAATCCCTCATGGTATCGTATAACCAATATTTTGTGGGATTTCGTATCGGATGCATTCTTTAATCCTGGCTGGCAAAATTCCAAACAAATGCAAGATATGTGGTCCCTTCGATTTTTAGTCGATACTGATCCTTTAATCTGGACAAACAATTGAGGCATTGTGTGTTTGACTGCCTCTCGCTGTAGAATTTATAATTCATTTCTGAGGGTGCAACTATTGAAGATTTATTAATCCTCATCCAACATTCTTATTGACCAGAGAAGGAGAATGGTCCGAAGACGGTGAAAGATGTGAAGATAATCAGTGCAGGAAGAATTCTGGAGAACAGCAGAACATTGGGAGAGTGCAGAAGCCCATTATGTGATGTTCCGGGTGGAGTTACAACCATGCATGTCTTAGTCCAAGCACCGCCTTCGGATATAGGTATATTGTTCTCTGAGATAGTTGAGAACCATTTTTCACGCTTCCCAGTAGGAAATCCATGGGAAGGTCAATTACTAAATTACTGAGAGAGTTTATTCTTGCTGATTACGGATGTCATGTACTCATTCTTTTATGCTTGCTTGAACTAAAATTATGGTTCAATTTTAACAAGGAGAAACCTGTGGTACACATCCCTGCAGCGTAACAAAGGGGTGCATGCCATGTGAATAGTCATAGTATGAGGTTTTACGAGACTATGTTGTGAATGCTGGTTTGCTGTTACAAGGCTTTGTGGTGTTTTTGTGATGATCTTTTGTGGTGCTAGTTCCCAACCATTGTGGTGCAGTTATGATAAACCATTGTTCTTTTTCCCCCTTGTTTGTTAAGCTATTCAAATTTAGTGCCTCAATCTTCTTTCTGAATTCCATTTTCCTTTCTCATGGAGCAGGGAAGAAACTGTCAAAGGGACGAAAGCAGAACAAGTGTGGATGTGGTATATTATAAACTACTGTTTGACGGATCGATAAGAATCATTTAAAGATTGGTTGGTACTTAACTATTCCTCTAATTTCAAGTTCATTTTCTTTCCTGACAAGTTAATTGCTAGTATCATTATTGGCAAGATTCACTTACGTGTTCTTGATACCCTGTCAGGCAATGATACCAGAGTTGGCATTGACAGTCAAATTATTGAGTTGCTGATCGGTGAGGGGGCAGTTGATGAAATCCATACCTATCACAGATCATGTTCTGGAGCAGGTTCATGTGTCCATATAGCCGCTGTTGCTTTCACACCCATTTGGCATATGTTGTTTTGTTTTTGTTAACTGCATTCCACTTCTCTAAATCTAAATTTATGTGTTGAGATTCTTGAGTCGAAATCTTGCAACTTGTTCTAATAATAATAATCATCATGATTTATAGTTGCACCATCTGACCTGCCAGTGCAAATTATTATATGATGGTTGGTATCCGATGCTTTTTTTTTTGATCAGCTGGTAGTTATCCAATGATTAGCAATATAGTAGTGAGAAGATTTCTCACAATGACATCAGATGGGTATTTTTGTATTTGTTTCATTTTGATACGCCATCATTCTTTATACCTAATGGGGTTTAGGTAGTTATTCCTTGCACATTATAAGGAATGGCTCATTTCTCTTTTTTTAGTTGTTTAAGCTTCTTTCTGCAAGATGCCCTTGAATAGTTTTTATTTATTTTATATTTTATAATTTTAGGATATTGAGTCCTTTTCTGTGGACGATTACTTTAGGCATTTTCTTGGCCTTGGGTGGTACTCAACTTACACTAGAGTTGGTGGTAAACAAAAAGCCCTAGCAAGGTCAATTCTCTTTCTTTCTGTACTCCGGGGTTGATTGATGAATGATGAGCTTGTCTGGATTCTTTGCAGAATTCTTTCTACGAGAGAATCCCGTCGATGTTACGAGTTTGAATCGGATCTTGTTGGACTTGTATACTTGTATTGTCGTTTGGATTAACTACCCTTTAAATTTGATAATTCTGAAAATCCACCACCAGAATACCAGGTTGAGGACCCTATTGTTGAAGAAGCCTCTGAACCCGAAATCCTTCCTCCGCCACCAACCTTTGATTCTTTTTCCCACTCAAGTGCCAATGCCAAGGGATTTTCTTTTGATATTGTTCCGCCATCAAAATGGCTTGATAAGCTTTATGAAATCCATGCTTGGTGCACAACGGCCATGCTAGCTCCAAATGCCACATTAAGTGCTGTAATCACAAAATGCACAACAAAATTTCTTGGCCGACTTCGTCAATGGTATATCGCCCTTGGTGAGTACAGACAATCACAGCTAAAGTGGTTGCCTGATCTGGATCATTTCGTTGATGCGCTGCATACTGAGTTTCTTGGAATTCATAGTAATCACAAGGAGTTTATTCGCGAAGAATATCTTAGTATGAAATGTTGCTCGTTCAAACGGAAAGATTTAGAAATCCATTATGATCACATGTCTCAAAGATTCTACCTTTTCAATGGGATGGATGATGTCAATCTGAAGCAAGCTTTTCTCAATTCTCTTCCTGAGCCATTGGGGAAATGAGACATCTCGCTTGCTGATTAGGGTCCTAACCTCGTATGATCATAGCCATCTATATACTTCATGTGGCCAGTTCTGTGGTCATTTCTCGTGCCTTAAGAATCATTGAACTCTATGTAGGCAGAGGAGAATAGGAGACCTTCTGATAAGTTATGCCCCGTTTCGTTTTTTCAAATAAGTACTTAAAAAATAAGTACCTATTTTCAAGCTTAAAAACAATAGACTTACAAAAATATTTTTTTAATTTTTTTTGCAGGATCGAGATCTATCAAATAAGATTCATATTGCATATTTTTTGATTTTAGTAAGCCTACTATTTTTAAGCTTGAAAATTGCAAATAAGTACTTATTTTTTAAGAACCAAAGTGGAACGGGGCCTTACTAAACACACGGGAGGGGAAGGTTGACCCGTTTCGTACAGTTCGGAAGAAAGACGGTTGGCAGCAGGTGGATTAGATACATGGCCCGTTCAAGGGACAATGAATTTTGAGGAGGATATTTGTTAGGGTACTGATACCCTTGAATATATTCTTGCCACACTCATTCCCAAGCTCTTGTAACCTTCACAATCTTTGGCACTTTGATTCAATGGATTCAATATATTCTTTCCCAAGCTCTTCCCTCTCGTCGCATGGTATTCAATAAGTTTCTCTCAACTATTATTTTTGTCGTTCTATTTCTTTCCACTCATTATTTCAATAACCTCCCTCAAAACTCCAAGAGAACAACCCTTTTTTTGGTAAGTAAAGATTTATTTCACCAAAACAAGCACGAAGCTTACGATGAATCAACACGGGCATCCCCCTGGCAACCAATACATCAAAGGTCCAAACAAAGACCAACAACCCAAACCCAAAACTGGAAATGACCTATCGACAATTGTTAATAGCAAAAATACTAGAATCTAAAAGCCACTCATCGCACGGCTTCTTGTTTTGAGCCGAGAACTTAACAGAGGACCAAGAGCTAACCTTATCCAGAGCAAACGAAGCTTACGATGAATCAACACGGGCATCCCCCTGGCAACCAATACATCAAAGGTCCAAACAAAGACCAACAACCCAAAGCCAAAATTGAAAATGACCCATCGACAATTGTTAATAGCAAAAATCCTAGAATCTAAAAATCACTCATCGCACAGCTTCCTGTTTTGAGCCGAGATCTTAACAGAGAACCTAGAGCTAACCTTATCCAGAGCAACCCTTGTTTATCAAATGGCAAGTCTTTTTGATCCATGCTGTCATTAGCAATTTTGCAGCAAAGTCACACTTACCGTATCCGTCTGTGTATTATTGACAAATGAATCTACACTTCTCAAAGTATAAACCGAGTACTTCCATATGTCAATATCATTGTCCAACCCCCCGACCTCACTTCTTCCAAGGCTTGCTTCATGTGACAAAAAGCTACAATTGTGCATAGTACGGCCCCCGTTCCGCTTTTTTCAAAAAACCTTCTTTTAAAAAAAAAAGATAATTTCAAACTCAAATATAACGAAAATGAAAAATGATTTTTCAATTTTTTTTTGCACCATTTAAAAGATCTCAATGATATCTATTAAACAAGATCCATATTGGTAGGAAAATATTTTGCGTAAACACATGATTTTTGACTTTGAAATTTATCTTCTTTTTCAAAAACCTACTTTTTGAAAATATGGAATGACCTCTAAGCTCGTTATCAACGCTCCTAAATTTACAGTATTAGCTTCAATATGAGCAATCAAGCAATCATTCATATTGATCTCCCGTTCATATCTTTAACCAGTTCTTTATGATTTTTGTAGTCGAAAATGCTCTTTCCACACTTTGTCTAGCTACAGGCCGGTAAAATCAATGTCAATTTCACAAGCAAATAGACCAAAGCATATGTACATGTGAGATTCTTTTGAGTTTACAAAACTCGCTGCTTGAGCGCATGCCAACAATGTAGTTTTCAAGTTGATTGTCACATGCCATTAGGTCAATTGCAGAAAATATAGATGGAATTTTGCAAGATGAATTTACATTTACGTACTCCAAAACAAGAAACAAATGAATTGGTAGGGCTCAAGCGCGTCCCAATTACAAGAAACTCGGGATTAACATAAGCGATTGTTAAGCTCCTAAAGTCGAGTCTATCACCCTACAGAATAGCTCAACCTAGTACTGATGGAATGACAAACTTATGATCCATGCTTGGAATAACGATAGGATACTTTGCTGCAAATTTAAGGCAACTTTTGAAAGTAGAGATTCCAACCGATCATCTCTCTCATTCCCAGGAATCGCTCTTTGCACACTTTAACAAGTTTCATTTTAGGTGCAATGGCTGAATCTTTTCCTTTGCAGTACTTTAAAAACAACAACATATTCGCGATGCCGAAAATATGTTTCAGCAAGTGTAAACATGAAGCAAATTCATTGAGTCAGACAGGCAATGCTGAACTCTAAAACTAAACCATTCTGGTTTGGTGTATTCAAGAGACGGGTGATGGGAAAGTAGACTTTCTCCTAAACCACTTCTGGTTTTGGTGCAAGTGTAAACCTATGTCGGGAGAGATTATTCGGTGTCCTAATGCACTGACACGTGATGCCCTAGTCTCATTTTTCACCATGTCATGGGAGGGGGAGTATACACAAGTTATTGGGAGGTAGTATATGCATGTCTTGGCAGGCCTGCTCCGCGATTTTAATTCAGCTTCAGCGATGGCAAATTTATCTAATTTAATTAGAAATTTCTCTATACGTACGGAACATAAAACAAAGTAAATTTTTTTTTTTTTGGTTGAAAATGATTGTGCTTGTTTTACCTTGTTTTGTTTTGTTATCCTGGAAGAGTAAGAAATTCATTAGATGAATAAACAGTTTACAAGAGATAAAGCAAAATATCAAAAATTAACTACACTGAAATGAAAAATCCTGCACTAGCTCAGTCCAAAAAGTGATGGTCTGTTGTATGTGAAGCATAAACAAAGTCGGGTTTCCCTAGCAAACAACAATTTTTTCTTTATTAATATGTGAAAACAAATGCCTAAAGGTTCGTTTGGATGCGGGATAAGAATTGAGGGTATTAGTTATGAAGGAGGATAATATAGTATGAGATATTCTGTAAGAAGGGTGGACGTACATTAATGTAACGGGGGGATTAAATAGTACTCCACTTGGTTTGGATGAGGGATAAATTGGGAGGATAAAGTTGTTTTGTAGTTGAAATGGAGGAGAGAGAGAGGATATTATGTAATAACATCCCAAAACCTCCCCATAAATAATTCCCTTTCTGGGGGTATTAGGGGGTACAATAGAATCCGGGGTTTAACTAAAACCCCCTCAATTTTACTTCCCAAATGAGATTTAAGGCTCGAGCCCACGGGCTAAAAAGGGGATATCATAATCTCCCTTCACAATGATGCATCCAAACAGGTCCTAATGGACATCTTTATGCTCAACCTTTGAAATCCTGTACTAGCTCAACGTTATTTGGTTAAAGCCATGTATACAGTGTTTACTACTTCTTCCGTCTGTTTTTAAGTATTCAGTTTCATAACTTCAACTTTTGACATCATCATTATATATTTTGCATCAATATTTACCTTTACTTTTTTTACTTATCATTTATGAAAACATCATCATTGCATTTTTATTCCACATTTACTTTTCTTACTTACTCTTTATAGAAATATCATCATTGCATTTGCGTGTGAAATTTTGATTGTGATTGTAACATCTCTTTCTTTAAACTCTCTCATGACACAGAAGAAGTTATCCTATCTCGGGTCCCACAGGGTAGGATAATCAATAGACTAATTTTATTCCAGCCACGTGTCCAAACACAGTACTCGAACCCCACTGAGCGCCCCTCCCCCCCCCCCCCCCCCCCCCCCCCCCCCCCCCCCCCCCAAAAAAAAAAAAAACTACGGGTACACCGTTTATTATACATCAAATACACACCGTATTGTGTAGAACAAATATCGAGATTCTATACAGATGATCAGAGTCGTTCAATTTCATTAAAATATATTTTGTAGATTACGTGTAATAATCAGCTTAGTCGGATATCAGTAAGGACTTGATCTGTTCTGTGCTCAAATTTCTAACAAATAATTGAGCAAAGAATCGATTAAATCCTAACCGATATTTGATTGAGCTGATTTTTTACAAAGATCCTTTAATAATATTTTAAAAAAATTGAGCGGCTCATTTGCGCGAGGCTTCGAGATGGGTCCCATATAATGCGATAATGACATGGGTTCAGACAGAGCCATGAAGTCATGAGTTCAAGTCGCGGGAGCATCATCGTTAGGGTGAAATTGTTGGGTCTGGAGTATCCCTATAGATTTGGTCACACAATGCTACCCTCTGTAGCCGCTCTAAAAAACAAACTCATGATTGCGATATCAAATGCCATAAAAGACTTAATTGAAACTCTTTCCAATACCAACCGATTCAATTTTGAAAGATTGAGTGAAAAAGCAGTCCAACAAATTGTGCGCAAATGATGTATCCCGAAATGATACCCATAGAAGGACTCTTCTTCTTTCCTTCCACTGCCCATCTAAACACTCCTCGAACATACGAGAAACTGAGAGAAAGAACACTCCAAACCAATACTCCCCACCCCACTCCTCCTCTTTTTTAAATTCCCACACAAACCCCCACCTTTTCCCCACATTTCACTTTCACTCCTGCAAAACCCCCCCAGAGCTCTCGACGTCCAACGCCGCCGGAGAGTCTGAGCTTCTCCCCGACGATGGCCTCCATGACGTCAGTGTCCGGCGTCCGGTTTCTTGCCCCGCCGCCCTCCAGTTATGGAGACAGAGCCGCCTTGTTCTCGAAGCAACCTATCTCGTCTCTGAGGTTCTCCGCCAAACAAGGTTCCCTCAGAACCATAAATTCGCTGAGATTGAGCAAGACTAGCGATGGTTTGTTTCTCAGGAGAAGAGTCGAGAGGTCGGTTGTTGTTCGATGCGACGCTTCTAATGGAGGAAGGGTACGTGTATCCGTTACCTGTATCTATATCTATTTTATGTGTGATTTTCCGTTTTAGTTTTATTACCTTCTTACGATGATTATGTGGTGGGGTGTGGTTTTGGTGAACTGGATGCTCTGATGAATGAGAGGATAAGGTAGTGAATGAAGGAGTGGGTTTGTTTTGAGAATTGCCAACTTACTTTTTATTTATTTTTGGTATTGGGTTATGGTTTTGGCGAGTCCGAATTTGGTTACCCTGGCTGAATGAGAGTGAAAAATACTCTCACTCTAATGGGTGGAAAAAGTTTGGGTCCCCCTACAACCAAAAGGTGTATTGATCCAATGGACCCTATACTTTTTCCATATCAGAGTGAGGTATTGTTCACCCTCATTAAGTTAGGGAGCGCAGATGAAGCCAACGTCTATTTGAACCCCCAAGTGTCAATAGAGTATACGCCCGGGCATACGAGATGCATGCGCAAATCATATTATGCAAAAGAGGGTGAGTGGAAAACCTTCATTTCAGAGTAATCTCTTATCCTATTTTGAAAAAGAGGGACTGAGATTAATCACTGATGAAATCTGAGATATGAAAGTACAACATAGGGGAGAAGGAAACTAGGGGTGACAGTTTTTTTTTTTTTTTTTCTGACAGTTTTTTCTGACAGTTTTTTAAGACAGTTAATGGGTCAAATGACAGTTAATGGGTCAAATGTGACCGAGTTTTGAGGTTGACGTTTTCACCAAAAAGAGGGTTCATTGTATAAATAGTAGACATAGTGTAGATATGAGAGTTGCTGATCAGCTAGTTGCCTTCAACCCACTTTCTAAAGTTGTGTGTCAGTGTTTCCATCAAATTTGTAAAATAGAACAGCCTTTGATTGAGGCAAAATGTAGCCCTAGTTCTTGTTGGAGATCCAGCCTCAAATGTGTTTGGTAAATAATCAAGAAGTTTTTAAGGACGTTTGTTAGTATGAGTCTGCGTGGCCTGGTTCTTTCATAAATTTCACGTGTAGTGTGGAAGTTTAGCGGAGGTGAGGATGCTTATAGGAATGTGTGGTAAGAGAAGGGCAACTAGAATTGTGAATGAAAATGTTCACGAAATGGTAGGAGTGGCATCAATTGAGGATACATAGAGAGAAACTGGAATAAGATGGTTTGGTTATGCATAACTAATGTTGCTAGGTTAAATGGTAGATGCAAAAGAAAGAGTGGTATGATAACTGGTAAAGCAAATGATATGTGGAGGGGAAGCGCTGAATGACATGGAATTTCTAAGTTAAAGATGATAATGTATAGAACAAATTTAGTATAAAGCCTTTGGTTTGTCAAATGGTGGAAACTTGAAGCCTATGGATTGGGTTAGGCATATTGTGGAAGTCTTAGCTGTCATTTTCTGCGTACTGATATGTTTTGACATCATGATAGATTACCCAACAAGAGTTCACGGAAATGGCTTGGCAAGGTATTGTGTCATCGCCAGAAGTGGCAAAAGAGAACAAACATCAGATAGTGGAGACAGAGCATTTGATGAAGGCCCTGTTGGAGCAGAAGAATGGCCTTGCTCGCCGTATCTTCTCCAAGGCCGGGGTGGACAATACGCGTCTTCTAGAAGCTACTGATCAGTACATCAAGCGCCAACCAAAGGTAATACCTGAGATAGATTCTATTTTCTTTTGTTTTCACTCAATAGGTAATGTTTCTGCCTGGTGGGGACTTCATGAATCGTTTCTCTTTTGGAACGTCTGTAAAATTTTTAATGTAGCTTACATAACCTAAACCTCAAGGATGAACACCTACTTGTCGTCCTGGCCTTCCTGGGGGCTGAAACGTCCGTACTTCATCCTATGTAGTTACCCTATTTTCTAATGGACTCCATCTACATAAAGTAAATTAATTGGACTTTAACTCAAGTCCAGGGAAGCTCCCCGTGCTCACCTTTCAGTTGAGGAACCCATCGTATTGGAGTTAAGAGAATAAAATTGTCTTGATTATTATCACTTGTATGATTTGATTAGAAACATTTTGTTTATCAGATAACACAATTGTCTGTCAAAACATATATGATAAGCTCAATTTTGTTATGTCTATATGTGTTCAATAATCCAGGTTCTTGGAGAGTCAGCGGGTTCAATGTTAGGGCGGGATTTGGAAGCCCTGATACAGCGAGCCAGGGACTACAAGAAAGAGTACGGTGATTCATTTGTGTCAGTAGAGCATTTGGTGCTTGGTTTTGCACAAGACAATCGATTTGGGAAACAGTTGTTTAAGGATTTCCAAATTTCACTCAACACCTTGAGAAATGCCATACAAGCCATTAGGGGAAACCAGAACGTCATCGACCAAGGTGATAACAATTTCCTTTCTTAGCTGTCAGTTAGCTAGCTTTATGTTTACTTGATGCATGTTGAATTTTGGGCTTTATGTCCAGAATTTGTGCCTTTATAATGTTTAGTTTCTCTTTGTTTCCTGGAATATTTTGTTTTAATTGCTGATCCTAATTTATGGTGCATTATCTGTTTGCCACTTTGTATAAAGAGGACTCTTTTCTTATTTCTTACTGCGTCTTTTTCCCTTCCCTGTATGTCCTTATATATTTTGCTCCAAAATTGTGCTGGTGGTTTCTTGACAGTATGTAAATAACTCCAGGCTATCTTTGTTTTCTTTAGATGGTGTAAATTTGTAATCTTTGAAGTGGGGAGATTATAATTCATGCAGTAGGTCTGCAACCCTTGAGATCATTGCTGGGCTCGGACCATGGAAGCGTGACCCCTTACCAACCCTCAAGTCCTTGTGGGAATGCTTGTATTTTTGTTGTCCTGTTTAATGTAAACTCGGTGTGATGCACCTTTCCCTCTACAGTATTTTCCTTTATGTAGAGCTGAACTTTCCGTTGATGTCGTATCAGGGAGTTTCTTTACCTAGTTTATACGACATTGCTTTGGTGTACTGGTATATCTGAAGTTAATTGTACAATGAGGCGTTCTTTTGGTGACTAATGATATGATGATGTTTATTATGGAATGATATGATGGTGTTTATTATGGAAGCCTCACCTTTTAGTTTGGTACAGATCCTGAAGGCAAATATGAAGCATTGGAGAAATATGGCAAAGATTTGACAGCCATGGCAAGAGCAGGAAAGCTTGACCCCGTCATAGGAAGAGATGATGAAATACGCAGATGTATTCAGATTCTCTCCCGGAGAACAAAGAACAATCCTGTGCTTATTGGTGAGCCTGGTGTTGGTAAAACGGCAATTTCAGAAGGGTAAGCTGTGGTCTGTTGAGACACATTAATATTGGTTTGCAAGAAACAAGTTTTTGGCATTCTTATACATTTAGATTTCATTTCCAGATCGTGGCTAGCTTGATGCAGTTTTTGTTAGCCCATGGTCATTCTGGATCATTTGCTGTATGTTAAGATAGGAACCAGTGAAGACAATAACTTGCGTATGAGCGAAGTCTCAGCAGTTTTTTAGCCTGGGCATATTTAGAGTACTGCATCAACAGTTCTTTATTGATTAGGAAGGATTTGTTTGAAATTTTGTTATTTAGATAACGCTCTTTACTCATTTTTCATTGTGCTGGGTTCCGTACTTTAAAGGCTTACAAGGCCTGAGCTGATTGTATCTTCCTCTTATGTGCATAATTAAGTATGCTTCTTCAACAGGCTTGCCCAGAGAATTGTACAAGGGGATGTGCCTCAGGCTTTAATGAACCGGAGGGTGAGTAGAGATTCTAGAAGTTTATTGCAATTTTGTCAAGAGAAATTAGTGGTTTTATCTCTTCCTTTTACTTCTCTCAATTAGGCTTTAATGAACCAGAGGATTATACTTATGTCATAAGCCCTTTGATAATTTAACCGTTGAAATAATACACTTTCTGGTTCCAGTTGATATCCCTTGACATGGGTGCACTTATTGCTGGGGCAAAGTATCGTGGAGAATTTGAAGATCGGCTGAAGGCTGTGCTGCGGGAAGTAACAGAATCGGATGGACAAACTATTCTTTTCATTGACGAGATCCACACGGTTGTTGGGGCAGGTACTTGACTGGGCTTCCTGTTAATTCAGAAAGTTGAGATGGCAATTGTCCTTTCTCTGGATGTTCATCTGGTAGTTGGGTCCTGTTCCTTGAATATCTTTAAAACCACTTACCTGGTTATATCAAATGACAAGTAGTGTATCTCTATTGTCTATTCCCGTTGGTAATTACATATAGTTTGGTTTAAGAAATTTCTTTTGATTTCCAATATTTGGGATGAGGTTTGCATCATGATTTATGAGATGAAAGCAAATGTGCTCTTCACTTATGTTTCAGGTGCTACAAATGGTGCAATGGATGCTGGCAATCTCTTGAAGCCCATGCTCGGTCGCGGAGAATTGAGATGCATTGGTGCAACGACATTGGATGAATATCGTAAATATCTTGAAAAGGATCCAGCGTTGGAACGCCGTTTCCAGCAAGTTTATGTTGATCAACCAACAGTGGAAGATACAATCTCTATTCTTCGTGGACTGCGTGAAAGATATGAGCTGCATCATGGAGTTCGCATTTCTGACGGTGCACTTGTTGAAGCAGCAATTCTCTCGGATCGTTATATCAGCGGGCGTTTTTTACCTGACAAAGGTATGCACATGAAAAGTCCTAGGGATCTTGTTTTTCTGAAACTGGTCCAACCCAACAATCAATTATTATCATTCACGACAAGTCCGTTTCATATTGCTACTCCCTCCGTCTCAAACAATTGTTCCAGATGTGGCTCTTAGCTCATCTGGTTGTTCCCCTTGACTTTCAAGGGGGAAGAGGTCTGGGGTTCGAGTCTATGGAGAGACGTCAAACCCCCTTTAGTTGTTAACTCACTAATTTCCCACTAAACCTCCACCAATGTATACAATATTGGCAAAGGAAAAAACCTTTTAAAGGGGATATCCAATTTTTTTTTGATCCGAGGGGATATCCATTTAATGCAGTCAAATTCAGCAGGTATTGATTTACTATACTGGTTGCCACTTTTTGACAGTATTGATAACCATTTGTAAGGGGGGTTTTGGAAACTAAAAGTAGTCAAAATGGACGTGTTTTAGACATCCCTATAAAGAAAGATATGCAAACAGAAAGGGACAGGGAAGTATCACGTCTGTTCTTCTTCACAAAAAGGCTGTGTTGTGACGTGTATGTAACTGAGTGTTATGCTTTGACACCAATTCTTATTCCAACTGCAGCTATAGATCTGGTCGATGAAGCAGCTGCTAAACTGAAAATGGAAATCACTTCAAAACCTACAGCTCTTGATGAGATTAACCGTTCAGTGTTGAAGCTGGAGATGGAGAGACTCTCTCTTACAAATGATACAGACAAAGCTTCCAAAGATAGGTTGAGTCGTCTTGAAGCAGAGCTTGCTGTCTTAAAAGAGAAGCAAGCACAACTGAATGAGCAGTGGGAACATGAAAAAACTGTCATGACACGCCTACAGTCGATTAAAGAAGAGGTATGCCACTCATATAAGCCACTTTGAGTTTTTGTGTTCTGACTTCTGAGTTAGGGGACCATTGCACTGTGCTCCCCTAGTTTAGCTGATTGAAGTTATTTCAAATGACTATGCTAAATCAAAAGGACATGGCTAGTTCAGTGGAAATTTGCAGAATCCGAAGGAAGTATTAATGCAACATGCTTCTATAGAGATTGCCTGATTCGTTATTTGATTGTATAGCAGGGTTATTTTTGTAAAGTTTTCTATTTTTGGGGTTTTGAATAGTCCATTTACGGGACCCAAGTCTGTCATTTGACGGTGATTGAGATGTGAGGAACCGTTGTGCTTGTTTGTGCTCTCTCCATGCCTCAAGGCTCCTAAGACTCTAGGGTTTTCTCCCCTTTCCTCCTCTCTATCCTTCGGTCTTGCATGATTTTGGAGAGTGGTTTGATGAGATATTGGTACTGCAGTTCTTTTATTTTTGTTTGAAATGGAACTTTGAGAAACTCCTGCTTACAAATTAACTGATGGTGTTTGTATTTTTACAGATCGACAGGGTAAATCTTGAGATCCAACAGGCTGAGCGGGAATACGATCTTAATCGTGCTGCTGAACTCAAGTATGGGAGTTTGAACTCTTTGCAGCGTCAACTTGAAACTGCAGAAAAAGAATTGGATGAGTACATTAAGTCAGGGAAGTCCATGCTCAGGGAAGAAGTTACCGGAAGCGACATTGCTGAAATTGTAAGTAAGTGGACAGGAATTCCCATTTCCAAGTTACAACAATCAGAGAGGGAGAAGTTATTACATTTGGAAGAAGAACTGCATAAACGTGTTGTGGGTCAAGATCCTGCGGTGACATCTATTGCTGAGGCCATCCAACGATCTCGAGCAGGGCTCTCGGATCCTCACCGTCCAATTGCCAGTTTTATGTTCATGGGTCCCACGGGTGTTGGGAAGACGGAGTTAGCAAAGGCATTGGCTTCCTACATGTTCAACACAGAAGAAGCCCTTGTGCGAATTGATATGAGCGAGTACATGGAAAAACATGCAGTTTCAAGGTTGATAGGAGCCCCACCTGGTTACGTTGGGTACGAGGAAGGTGGGCAATTGACAGAGACGGTTCGCAGGAGGCCTTACGCGGTTATCTTGTTTGATGAGATAGAAAAGGCCCATTCTGATGTGTTTAATGTGTTCCTTCAAATTTTGGATGACGGAAGAGTTACTGACTCGCAAGGTCGCACTGTTAGTTTCACCAACACTGTTATCATTATGACTTCTAATGTGGGGTCACAATACATACTAAATATGGATGACGATACCTTACCAAAGGAAATGGCCTATGAGACTATCAAGCAGAGGGTAATGGAAGCGGCAAGATCGGTTTTCCGCCCTGAGTTCATGAACCGTGTGGACGAGTACATAGTGTTCCAGCCTCTAAGCCGTGAGCAGATTAATCGTATTGTGAAGTTGCAGGTATGTTTCTCCACTCTGATGGTTCTTTTGTCTGCTGTTTTTTATAGTATCCTTTGCTTCTGGAGGGGAAGGTACAATGGTAGGATTATTTCAGTCACTGTGTTACTAGGAAAGCTAATACCTTATTTTTATTACGTTTTGCAACATACATTTCGAGACATGGTACGGTGGGCCTTTGTTTCGAAACATTGAATTTACCTATCCAAAATTGATCTCCTATGTTTTCTCCGAAAAAATGAGTTCAAAAATCTAAATCAAGAGAAAGTGGAGCGTTGGCAATTGAAATGGATGATTATAAATTGGTCACTATGCTCTTAGAAACACGGATTCATGTAGCTGACTCCAATTGGTTGAGTCTTAAGGCTCGGTTTGTTTTGGTTTCTTGGGCTTCTCGCTTGGAAAAGTATATTCTAGTTTTGTAATCCATAGATGTCTGCCACCGTAACACAATCTAGGGCATGTGGCATACCATGTGTCCGTTTCGATTCCCATTCTTCATACTGCTACAAGTGGGGACATGGTTCATTCGTACGTGCTGGGCATATTTCGTTACTTTGTATGCTTTGCCTTGAGGAAAAATCTGGAAAGACTGACCCTTCAGTTGGGCATTTCAATACCATGTAGAAATGCCATGCTCCCTTTCTTTGATACGTGTTTCAAACTTGGATGTGTTTCCTCAGTCTTTGGAGAACTCCTGAGTGATGTTGTCCTTTATCTTACATCATGTTTGCTTTTGTACTTCAGTTGGAACGAGTGCAGAAGAGGATAGCAGATCGAAAAATGAAGATCATAGTGACCGATGGTGCTGTTCAACTCCTTGGAAGTCTAGGTTACGACCCCAACTATGGTGCTAGGCCAGTGAAGCGGGTGATTCAGCAGAATGTTGAAAATGAACTGGCAAAAGGCATCTTGCGAGGAGAGTTCAAGGACGAGGACACTGTGCTAATAGACACAGAAGTTACGGCATTCTCAAATGGCCAGCTTCCACAGCAAAAGCTGGTCTTCAAGAGGATGGAACCCAGTTCAGATGCTCCTGCTGCAGAAAACCAAGAGGCTTATTCACAGACTCTGTGATCTGACAACATTTGTAAATATTACATCAATATAGGTTTTACAACGCCATGAGCTAAGGCACCTAGTTTTGTATTGAATTTTGTTTAGTCATTTGATAATGCATCTCTCTTGTAGCAGTCTTATGCTTTGACCATATTTTTCATACAGTTGTCTAGGGTTTTAACCTAATTGCAAGTTTTCAGTAAAGCAAGAGATCAAAATTGCAAATGGCAGATTGGCAGAACCGAAAGAGAAACACTTGAGGAGATAGGTATAATTCTGGAGAATTTATACAAGGCATGTTAAATACAATTACAAAACTTGTATGGCTACTGATTACAAGTCCATGTAGCCATTACTTAAGATGGGAAAATGTTTGCAATCGAAGTCTTCCGATGTATGTAACACCTATAACACCTTCTTCGCTTGGTGATGCTTGTCTAACAAATTAGGTTGGTCCCGGGAATGAGGTCCTTTTCCGCCAAAAACCACCATTAGTCATTCCGAGTTGAATTTTCCATGAGATGATACACCGTGTTTGTTTATTACCACTCCTTTGTGATGCTCGCTACGTTAGAGCTGCTTTTCTGAAATAATCTTCCCTCCCGAACTCCTCCATTCACATAGAAACCTTAAATAGACATCCGGGCAGCCTGTTGCAAACAAACAAACAAAAGTTTGCCGAGCAAAAAAACACAAAACAAAAAGTTAAGGGTTTAACAGCAGGGACGCAATATGGAAATCCTGGCAAATAGCCAAATAGGTGAAGGGAATATTCCATTTGTAATCGAATGACTTATTTACTTGAAATGGACAGGCCCTCTAGGAAAATCAATATGCAGCATCTCTAATTCAGAACAAGAATTATGCCATGATGCCAGAACAGGATCATTAAAACTCTTACACTCAGTTCTAAGATCAATTGGGTTCAATGGTCTCCAATCTTATCATCCCATGAAATTTTTGAAAACAGAGACCTGTTATTTTTTGATCACACGAAATCTGGAAATTTGTTCACGTGAGCAGCGAGATGAAGACAAACCTGTTGATCGTTTCTCAGACATGGTTCATTCCATGGATTCTGGTCACTGATTCGCATAACACTGGTGTTCATTGTCCCCCGTAATATTGTTCTAACTTCCATTAGAGTCGGTCATAGTAAGAATACCTGAAGAGAGAGAAGTGGGAAAAAAAAAGGTTGGCCATGACCCAAGCTGGTGAGCAAACAGTTTTAAGTACCTCTCTGGGATAAGAAAACCACCTCTTCCGTAATGGGACAGGTCTTTCGGTAAAGATTTGAAGCATCAATGCCCTTGTTTTACCATCAGGTTTAAGACTGATCCTGCGCATTCTTGCGTATAATTTCTTTGCTAAATTACTCTTGCCTCTTAAACACATTCCTTGAATGGCAGTATTATAGAGAGATGCATCTGGTGTACCCTGCTGCAGAAAAACAGTAAAGAGTAAGCTGTTAAAAGCTGGAATGAAAATAAATCATGAATCATGAAAACGTCTAATCGTGCAAGAAAATTCCACCTCAAAAGAAGTGGGTACTCATATATTGATTAAGTATCTGGACATTGGACTCCTAAGCACCATACAAGAAAATGCCCTGACCTACTTCACAAACTCATAAAGGTAGTTTTCTTTTCTCCAAAGTCCAATGGTGGATTAAAAAGCGAGAATATTAGCAAAAGATGAGATTGGAAAGCAAACAAGATCTCATGACACAAGAAATAAACATGGAAAAAATAATTGGCAGTAAATTTCAGTCATTCAAGAATTTTGCATTTACTCTAACAGAACCTTATTTATATCTGAATATCTCTAACACAGTATAAACAAGTTGGGGGTTTCATCTCAAGTGCCAAGATTACAAACTTCATTTTACCTAAGTGTGCAAGTCTCTCGTATACATGGATAAACATTAAACAAAAGTGAACGTAAATATGACGTAAGACAGAGAGTTGAATATATTTAAATGGGCTGCGTTAGCAATGCAACTTACGTTTAGCATTTGCTCCACTTCATACCAAAGTGAACCCCAGATACAAACTCTAATTAAAGCCAATAGAGTGAATGTGTCTGAAGCACACTTTCGGTCCAACATGTGCTCATACACTTCCAAGGCAACATTTGGCTTCCTTGCCACCTCACAAGCTCCAATAACAAGATTATATGAGGGAGTTGAAACAGGAAGTCCAGAAGCTTCCATTTGCCACAGTAGCTGCAAAGCTCTATCCCACCAACCAAGCCTTTGGCACGACATCAAACAGGTATTGCATATATTCAAATCTAACGGAGACATTTTCTCCTTTTGTATGCTCTCAAATAAATGAAGAGCATCAGCATGTCGATTTGCCCTATTTAAGGCACCAATCAGGGCATTCCATGTGTACGAATCCGGAGAATGACCAAAAGATTTCAACAGACTGTAAATTCTAAATGCAAGCTTCACTTTCCCGTCCTTTCCTAATGCGTTAATCAGTGCATTGCATGTTACCAGATTAGGCTTCAAACCCCTCTTCAACATATTTTCAAACACATTAAGAGCCAAATCCCACTTCCCCTCCTTACCACAAGCTCCAATAATAGCTTGCATCTCATCATTTGCAGGATTCAACCTACCTTGAAGCATCTCATGGTAGGCATCAATAGCTAATTCATTCTGACCACAACGCACAAATATAGAAACTAATAGGGAATAAGTGACTGCTGTTCCAGTGAGGCCATTTTCCTTCATACTTCTCCAAATTCTAAGTGTCTCAACCCAATCGTCCCCTTTGCCACATATTGATATCATTGTGTTATAAACAACCGCGTCAAAGACCTTTTTACAATTACCATTTCTTCCTAATTCCTCAAAAATGTCCAAAGCTGCGTCACAGCCTTGAGCATTTCCAATTGCTTTAAGTACCAAGCTACAAGTATGGCCAGTGATATTGTCACTTGCTTTCATCGCTTTAAAAATACTTAGAGCATCATCCAACATTTTGTTCCTCAAGAGGCACGAGATAAGAGAATTACATGCATGTAAAGTTGGTTTAAGACCTGAATACTCCATGGACCAATACAACTCCATCGCACTTCTACTCTTATTCATTCTGCTAAGGTTCAAAATTCTTTCTGATAACCTCTCTTCATTTCTTTCCTCAAGAAAATGAACCCTATGCCTATTATCGTTTCTAGTTCCCGCCCTTTCTGAAATTGTTGAAGACTGATTAGCACCGCCGGTTTCAGAATCTGAGTCCAGTTGAATCGATGAATTATCCCAAGGAGGTGGTTTCAGTTTCAGTAGGTTCAAATCAGTTTCTTCCTTCTCTCTTCTACTCAATATATTTTCTTCTTCACAAGCTAACCCATATTCGACAATAGCAACCTTTCGCTGGAATGCGAAAGAACTATCACACACTTGTGATGATTTTATGCTTTTACGCCATAGATAAGGCAAGGTCATCATCTTCAGGCCATTGCTTTTGGCACGCCTTCTGTTTGATTTTGTGTCTGAACTAAGGTATATACAACAAGAAAAATAAGGATAATGGGTTCTATATTCATGGATACCTGGGTTATGTGAGTGATATGAGCAGCTATACCCATGGGATGTAGTGGTGATTGCTAATAAATTGCTCAGTATTTCTACCATATTTTCGACACCAAAAAGGATAAAGAAACAAACTTGATATTTTCTTCACTTGATTATAGACAGTGGGAATAAGGGTAGGGCTGAGAGTTCATGAAACCAATTTCAGGAGATACTAATTCAACCTTTCCCAGATTGTTTAAACAAACTTTTACCTGGAAAAGGCCCGACTTCATGATTGAGTCCATGGGAACGAAGCATACCCACATAGGATATGGAAGGAACGGGTATCCGTTGGTACCACCCAGAGAACTGAGAGAGAGCGAGAGAGAGATAGAGAGAGAGAGTGTTGCTAATGTGAGAATTTTGAAGTAGTACGGTGTGTATCGGCACTCCCTGGATAATGACCAAC
This sequence comes from Rhododendron simsii, assembly GCA_014282245.1. Classification (NCBI taxonomy): domain Eukaryota; kingdom Viridiplantae; phylum Streptophyta; class Magnoliopsida; order Ericales; family Ericaceae; genus Rhododendron; species Rhododendron simsii. Next base: position 5,253,998 of record CM024962.1, read on the forward strand.
TACGCTTAGCACCTTGTACTTTCACTAGCATTTTACTTTGACCTACTCCATTTACCTTTTGCCCTATTATTTTTAGTCCTTTTCAATGTTTGTGCATTTTTTTTATAAAGGGAATTGATTTCTACACTCTCTTTTTTGATAACTACACTATTTTTTTTTTTGGATTTTAATGTTGAAAGTGTATATATTTTTTTTTGCTAAAAGACAAAAAAAGAGTGTGAATATCAAAAAAGAGAGTGTAGAAATCAATTCCCTTTTGAAATTGCTTATATCTTCAATAAATATTCATAATCTCGAAATTTTTTGTACTATAAAACTGATTAAGAATTATCAAACAAGATTTATATTGTATATTTTTTGAGACCTATAACAAAATATATAAACGATTAAAAATTGACACGAACATCGAAAATGAACAAACAAATTAGGACCAAGGGAGTTTATGTCACACTTCAATTCATTTAGTGGTAATGACGGCGCCGCTCACAAAAGTTGGTATAATTGCCTCAACATTGTTACGAGGAATAATTGAAAAGAAGAAATTGAATTCAGATTCTTGTAAAAATACAAGAAACCACAGTGGGATTGTGGTCACTGTATAGGATTTGTAATGAGAAGTCTCACATGCCACTTCTTAGCCACATAAAGACCACATAATCAACCAATATAATTATTTGTTTATGTTCTTAATCTACACCCTGCTCTTTAACCTATTTGTGAGAATTTTAGTTTGAGATATTTTTGACAGATATTTTCATGTGCACTCACGCTACTGATCATGTACGCATACGCGCATTATGTGTCCTAGGCCAAGTCACATTACTCGCGTGGGGATGCGCAAGCAAGAGCATGAACGTTATAGTGTTTTTGGAAAATATTTTAACCTACTAAATTTACGAGAGCAAAGACTGAAAACGCGAGTGCATAATTGAAATTGATATTGATAGCGGGAGCGGAGGGCATTCTCCAGGATTTTGTGACCTAGGATGGGAGAATAACATCGTAATTTGACTCTCGGAGTGTAAAGGGTTACTGTAACAATTGAAAGTATAAGGGCTAAAGTGGAATTCCAGCGATATAGACTATAGAGTGCAGCTAATTACCCAAAATAAAAAGGGAAGAGGGTTTTCTTCTGGGTTTTAACAATCGTGGGGAAGAAGACTCAGATGGGTATGTTTTTCGGCCGATTCCTGTAAATGGGTGCTCTTGAGTATCCAGTAAAAGTCGTGAAAATTCTATTTTACTCGCACATGTTTTTTCAAATATCTTTGAAAAATGTGGTGATACTTTGATACTGGAGCAGATGAAGAAGGAAAGATAGGGAAGGAGGGGGCAGTATTGGAAGGGGTTGCGTCCATAGCATTGTTGCCATGTGGGTCCATCTCTGGACACTTCATTCAACTTCCCCATTCTGTCTGCTATGGCCTCCATGGCACTGGTAAATCTTTCTGTCTTTGTGTACATGTACATTTACATGTATATGTGCATTTTTTATTTACTACTCCATGAAGTAACAATACAATACAATGCCATGACTTTTTTTTTTTTTCTGTTCGCTTGGTCTTGTTTCTTGTTCTCTTCCATCTGTACAGTAGTCGCATCGCAGATATCAAATTACCGGTGGCAGTGGTTATATGGTCTCTGGACTCTCTATAGAACTAGGGGTGTTAAATGAACCCAAATACTCGAGCTTAATTTGTATTTGGATAGGTTGAAAGCTGGTGCAAATGCACTCTACTCTTGTCTCGTAAGATATACACACTAGGTACTAGGCCACCAGGTGACATGAAGATCTGTGGTTCATGCCAATCAATCAAATGGAACAACTTTGTAACTATACCGAAAGTTTGTTACAAAAAACTAAGTTCAACACACTTTTGAAGCTAAGTTGTTAATGAAGCTTGAAAAATTCATTACTTTGACTCAATAAGCATATAAGATAACGAAGCTTGGGCCTGATAATGTTTTTAAACCAAACAACCCATTTCTCAGCTCAACTCTGCTCTGCTCCTTTTCCCTCGATATGAAGCTTATAAATGCTTGGTTGTATTCATCAAATATTAGTTGCAGTCTGCACTCTGCTGTAACTATAATTTGTCATACGTTTTTACCAGGAATAGAATTAGTAGTCTCACACACACAAGTTACTAAAAGGTTATGGAGATCTACATTTCATGGGAAGTTCTATTAGTTTGTTACTTTGTTTTTGAAGATTCACCATTCAAGGGAAGTTCTTGTAGCTTACAGCCTTGCATTCTTTTCCCACCCAAAGATCTTGGCTACAGGATATTTTTGCTATTGGGGTCGTTTTAATCCCGGCTATGTGATAGTGGGTTCCTTTCCTATTACCGTGCCAGTATTCGACTTGATCTTGACCCATTGTTATCCCCCTGAAATAGTTAAATGGTTCTCCCTTGACATATGTTTCTTCTTTCTTTGAAAAGAGTTGGCATGTGAAAGGGAATGCAGCAGAGGTGAGGATTACCGCCTGATCAAGCTCACAATCACGGACTATTCCGTATGAGTTGTTTACCCTTCCTCCCTTGATTGTGATTTCCTCTTCCCTGACTTATTTACACCACAAATATTTGGTGCCATTGACTTTTCCTTTCTTTCCTTGTTTCTTTTCTTTCTTTTTCTTTTTCTTTTGATATGACGAGCATAGAGTAAAGAAGAACGTGATGTGGTGGTGGAGTGTAGAGGACATGATGCTGCTCGGTTTTGTAATGTTGATCATGCTCATGGGTAAGCTAATATGTTAGCTACTATTGCTCAATGCATAGCGTCTGAGGAAAAATGTAATACCTGATTTTCAAGTGTGTCTTGTGTTCTTTATGCTGATATCCTTTATCTTAGATGTGTTAAAATTTTCGGTCATCTATTTACTTTGGGCTATTCTTCAGAGTTTGTTAGTAGATTAATCAAACTTTAACCATGTGGATATTTTTTTTTTCTTTTCTGAAAGGGTGATAATAAGGTTCATAAAACGACACCACATGTAATAGATAATATGATTGATGTGAGCATGTATTTTATAAGCATATAAAACTCCTAGTTTTGTATGGATTGTCTTGGCTCAATCTACTTTTGTCTCTCATTCTAGACAGTTTCACACAAAGTTGCTTCATCATCAAATTACTTAATTCATTCTGCCGGTATGCAGGTGGGAGAAGGATGTTGTTGGTATGGTTGAACAGGAGCATGGGAAATGCAAGATTTTAGTTTCTTTTGAATGTGAGACTCTGAAAGCTGAGAAAGAAGCAGAGGAACATATAATGAAGTTCATGCCCAAATTAGCTGGGATGGATGCCGTTGGTAAGCATTCGAGTTCGTTTTTCGTCCTGTCCATTTTTCATTGTGCCTTATACTAGTTACAGTTATTTCGGATAAGAAACTGTTGGACCATAGAAACTGATGGATTTCCTCTCTGTTGCGTTAATGAATGAGAAATCATAATTTCCTTACCAGAGGATTTATGGGGCAACTGTTTTCTAGAAGCAATGAAAATAAGAATTCTGTCATCTTAATTTTCACAAATTAACAAGGGAAGTTATTTCTGTTTTGTCCCATGTGTGTTAATTTGAAACAATTAAAGTGAAGCGTGATTTTGTTTGCAACGGGATCCAAGGACAATGGAATGCTTCTAGTGCTTATATATGCTATCGCAGAGGATAATACATGGTTTTTTACTCATTTTGGAAAGCAATTCCTTCAGGGCCACCCTTTGTTGAGTTGAATCATTGCTAAAATGTAGTCACTACCAAAGTATTCTGGTCCTCTTTGGGTGTATGATTTAGAGCTATATTGTCCAATTCCTAACAAGAAGTTTGAACATGCAGTTAATGTAGGCCAGATGAGAATTGAAGGGCTGGAATTCGAAGTAGGTGGAGGAAATGAGCGCGTCCACGAGAGTGTGTAAGAATTCTCTCATGTTTGTTACGCTGGACAGTGCTTTGATGCCTCTGCTGTTCAAATCCGTTTCGCGCCTGCGCTGGTTGGTGTTTTTGATTTACATGCTCTTGTCCCCTAGGGAGTAATCAATCTTGACGTAAAAAGCTTCTGCATGGGTTTATCTGGTTGTGGTGTGCATGCAGAATTTCTTTTTGTTTTGGGATTGCCAGTTATTGCAGTTGTAATTTTTCAAGCACTCTGTATATTCTGTTTCTCTGTTCACCAGAATTCCTAGAGTGCCACTTATCTTCATACTACTGCCAATTTTGGCTGCAGACCATCTTCCTTATTTTGTTTGTAGTTGTTATATATGTTACTAATCGTGATCTAACTACCCCATGGCCTCACCATTTTGCCCCGTCTGCATTGCCCTCTTTCATCGTCGTTTGCACCTTTTCTTTCTTTCTTTCTGGCACAGAGATCAACGGTTGCTATGAAAAAGTTATCAGATCTTTAGAACAGCAAGCTTTATGGTTGTGTTGCACATTACGCAAAGAGGAGATTGTAAGAATATTTTGTTGTGTCCCTATGGATTTTTTTTCCCGTCGGTAATTGCCATGATCCAAGTACAGCATAAAACGTTCATGCAAAAACAATGATGAGAGGAACAAGAACCATCTCATGCTCACTATCAACCAGTTCCAGAGGTAAGAACAGGAAAACAGATAGTATTGAAACAATGCAGAGGGTTTGGGGATTCTCAAGTATTATTTCTCAACTCCCTAATTCATCTTTAAATGTTCATGACGGAAAAGTAAATATTGCGAGGTGCAAACTTCATAGAAGCCGAAATATGAAGAAATAGAAAATAAAAACACGGTAATCATTGGAATATTTCTTATACGATTCCACAAGAGTTTCAATTTTGAATAAAGTTACATTCGCGACATTTATTCTTATTCTTTTCATCTTTCTCTGCATCTCAATGCAGGCACAAACTTTCAGATACCTTATGTGGGGTGAAGTTTGAAAAGAAATTCAAGTCACTTGGTAAATTAACTGATTTCTCACAAAAAAGCAGTCGCCGTAAATTATTACAGACACTACTCCAACATTCAAATACAGTGCATTGTACCAATTTTTCCAAGTGAGGATGAGGGTAACAAATGGTTAGACGCAACTCCTTTAACATTGGGAAGCTGCAAATTTATACATAGCCTTGATGCCCTGAATCACAGTTGTTTTCAGATCCACCAAAAAGCTGTGGAAGAATAACGGGTTACAAGTTCCGCTTGTGGCCTGTCTGATTGATCCAGCATCGGATTAGGATTCTATATTTGCAGTGATCCAAAACCTGTCCAATAGAAGCAGATTATGGCTGCACCAATCATTGAAAAACCCCATATAAAAGAACAGCGAAAGCAGAGAAGGGAGGTTTGGCCATTTGTCAAATTCAGTTTTATGTGTTAGCACTAGGAATATAGTGCCCACCACATTAATCGAAATAAACACACATGAAGAAGTGGCAAGGCAAAGTGAAAAAACCATTTGGGAAAATGACCTTCGACGAGGAGGGACCTCAACTCACAACAGCCTTGTGTAGTTGTGTTACTGACATCTATCTCTCTGAAGCTAATTGAGCCTAGGTACCAGACAATTTGAGCTTCCTTGCTGTGATCTTCAGCAAGAGAAGGTTCCCCTCGGGAAACCTTGACTTGGTAGTACACATGAACTTCTATACATCACTGAGGGTAGATAGGAACAAGATGTCAATACTTTTCATGTGGTCTCTAACTTCAAAGGATTAGTCAAATAGTCTGCAAGGTTTTACATCGTCCTATTATGTTCAAATTGGTAATCAGTGCTAAGCCAACCTTCAAGCCAATGATATTGTGACATCCTATGCAAAATATATTGTAGTCTTGTTGGGCGTAATCAGGCAAAATTTTCAAGCTGAACCCAGGTTACAATGTTTCTACCCGAGCTCAAGCATGGGCAACTTACTTTTTAACAAGCCCCATTGAAGCTCCAGCTTTCCTAATATTTCAAAGGTACTCTAGAGTCTGGTGTCCTGGGCCCTAACTAAGCAGAAAAATCTAACTTATCAAGTGAAAAAACGACAGGAGAGCCAGTTCAGAACTAGGCCAACTGGTGAAGTAAACAAATAGGGAGATTCATTCCCAGGAAGCGGGAGTGGTCAGATAGGTATCAAATGGAATCTTCAAAGTAATCTTCAACTATGGAAGATGTGCTTTGAGCTGCTTGATAATTCCCTAGGACATAAGTAAATTACAAAATGCAGCAGTAGATAACACAATTTAAAAAATCTCCTCAAGATAACACAGTGCAATAACAATTTAAAAGGAAGAAACTATGACATGAAAAAATTACAGGAAAGTATTTGTGGAAGATGTACCTGGGTTCACTTCAAGTATCCTCCAACTCTGATGCCTCTGAATCAGATAACGGCAAGAGAGTGCAGATTCCAAGCATGTGCCCGTTAAGGCACACATAATACTCTACACAGTCTTCGTAAGAACCTAATCTGCAGCTAGCACTCTGTGGTACCATTTTTGCTTGCAGCATGCTCCACAGTTTCGCTTTACAATAGGGACACACCTCTGATGGGTGAAGCTGGGCTCCCCTACCGATCAGCATCTTCCGAACTTTTGACATTGCAAATGACTTGAAAATGCCCCGGAAAAACCCCACATCTCCCTCTTCCCCATGGTCAAGATGCTCACAAGGGTCTGAAACATAAAGAACATCACTTCTGCATTGCGGTAAAAGAAAGCTTTTCCCTGAAGTCCTAGAAAACCGGGTCCTATAAACAAAATGGCCAGGGATATGGACATTATTGAACAAGCCACCCTTGGCAGCTCCAGAACAGTAAATAAGCAGCTTCCCAAGTGCCCTCCAATTCCCATCAACGCTGTGGCTCCCACTAGATTGCAGATCAAGCATCATCTTAGGAGCTCTTACCCGACAAAACTCCTTCCACAGTGCTCTTTTAGCAACATCATCAAACCATTTGCACGCACAAGAAAAGGCGGCTATCAACTTTGGGTTCCAGTTTAAGTGCCGAAAAATTAGGAAGATCACATCCTCGTTTAGATGCCCTTTCGTGCATGCACAGCTTGTTGAGTGTATGCAGCGATACTGCTTTGTTAAAATCATTGTCTCCACCTAGTAATGCCAAACCTCAAAGGAGTTAATGGTCAATATTCATCGCATTGTCCCCGCCAAATTTTCAACTGGGTGTGCTACAAACTAGGATCAATTATACAGTTCATCAACTTGACCTTACGAAGTCCTATATTTATGACTCTAAGGTTAATAGTGGTAAAGGGCTGATTAGCAAACACCAATACAGTATAATCACCAGTTTAACATATAACAGTGGTTTCTCATGAAAGACGCCGTTGCTTAACCAATATCAGAGCTGATCACCAGAGCAGACTGTTTAACCTCTACAAATCCAACGGGTATTCTAAAATGTTGCCAGCCAAGCATCAAATAGTACTATATGCTAAAAAACTTCAATGGCTCATGACAGATTGGGAAGCACTTCCTGCAAAAGTCATGCTGAATTTCATCAAATGATCCATCTAAACTTTTCTTTGGCTTTCCTTTATTTAAAATTACTAATGAATCTAGAAGACCCAAACTTGTGAAGATAAGAATTAGATATCTCAGTTAGATCAAGTGGAGTGACTCATATCACTCAGAATTTGTGAGTGAATCACAGTACGAAGTATGAGCAACGCACTTGTATCGGCACCAAATAGCAAATTAACAACTGACGGTTCCCTGAGAAGTACCCAACAATCTGAGAAACGTTTGCAACTTTGTTCCAAGCAAGGACCTTAAGGCTTAAGATAACAAATCAGTTAAAATGAAGTCCAACAAAATCGGTCAAAGGAAAGTCGACAACTTGACATCAATTCTTGAGGATGACCATATACCTTGGGCATGCATCTTACACTTGCATAAGCATCAAAACTCGGACGAAATATAGGACATTGAAACAGATTGTTAGGCATGATCCCATCATGTGGGCTGGGTGATAGTCAAACAGTTGACTCAAAAATCCGTAAATTTTACAGTTCCAAATAAGCATGACCTTGAACACTTTACCCACATATGTTAAAATCCGAACCTACGCCTTTACACATTTATCAGAAGCTATAGCACAAGAAAAACAAAAAGCAAATCATACTCATCACACCGCACGTCCGCACCTCTTCCGAAATAGATCAAAATGGACACAATCACTTAGATCAGTTTAATATCAGTTCTCATCCACACAATAACAACGAACATTACCAATCGAGGGGGCTATTTTGGCGGGGTAGGACCGGAGTCAGTCCTAACCTTCGACAATATATGGACAAAGTGGTTACTCCCAGAAATTTTCCCAACTATATGTGTGGATATATATATATATATATATATATATCTTCTTCTTTTTTTTTTTTGGGTAAATAAGTGTGTGTGTTTATATATATATATATAGATATACCTTGTACATAGTATATCTCAAGTAACCCTAAGATCCAGAAAAACCTGGACTCCAAAAATGAAGTTTTCCCAGGAAAATAAGCATTCATTTGAACTTCATTAGAATTTTTCAAGACTTTGAATCAGATCAAAACCAACCAGAGCCAGCTTAAATTCAACACCACATCTAACATATTAGGGTTTTGCAGTGGACAACTCAGAAAGGATGAAACTAACTGCAATTAACCAAGAAACCTGCAAGAAATACCTGGAAAATCTCCCTATCCAACAGGGTTAATTTCGTCCGGGAAAAAAAGATTATGGTTGCTGGGTTTCCCTGAGCGATTTGCAGAAATGGTAGTGGAAGAGAGGAGAAGGGTTTGGAATTCCCTATGCTATAGGAGAAGAAAACTATACTCCATATCATTTGCGGGAAATTCTAGACCACCCCGGCTGTGTCAGAGATGAATGCTGGACGAATCAGTTAATGCCAGTTGGATTCTGACACCCCATACATGACGTGGCTTCGCCTGGAGAGTTCAGTGGGAACCACGTTGTTCTATTTGGCTTTGGGTCAAGAGGTCATCGGCGCCAAGGACAGTCAAAGTGATCAACCACGCAACTAAGCGTCATCATTTAGTCTGAAGGCTCGCGACCCGCTCAAAGCCCGCTTGGCCCGTCGAACTTTTATCCGGCTCGAGCCCGTTAAACGGGCGGGCTATCACGGCCCGTAGTTTGTAATGGGCGGGCTGGGGCCTGGCCCGTGAGCTCGCCTGTGGTACCCGTCCAAAAGCCTGCCAACGGGCCTGCATATTAGCCCAAAATCCCATAAAATCATTTCTTTTTTTCTTTGGTTTAGTTTTACCCAAAGAAATTTAAGCCCATCCGTTGGTTCGCCCGGCTTTTGGCCAGCCAGCCTACCAATTGGGATAGCCCGTGGGTCGGGTTTGGGTTTCAATTTATGGTAGGTGGCCTGGCCTGCTCAGTCCACCAAAAAGAAAAAGCCCAGTTGGCTCCGTCCATGAGCGGGCTTGGGCAACGACTTGGCCCGATGATCCTTACATGCAACTTGCCAATTGCGATCTTGTCGTGGTCCCTTCTTTACATTTTGTGCGTGGCAACGCAGGTGTCCCACCCCGGCGTGGCCGAGCATCTCGGACTTATTGTTATGTACACTTCCATAATTGTTTATACTCTTGAGTGTGAGGGGATATGATCACAAGAGCTGCTGATAAAGAAAATTGAATATCTTAGGAGTAGGGCTACAAACGAGTTAAGAATTTGAGTTTGAGTTCGGCTCAAATCTTAACGAGACGATCTTAGTCATTTATTAAACGAGTCACTTTAATCGAGCAGATCCTCCCTTAACAAGCCGAACTTTTGTTGAACGAGCCGAGCTCTACTCGACTCGTTTACTAAATGAGCCGAAAACTCGAGTTCGAACTTGACTTGTTTACTAAACGAGTCGAGCTGAGCTGAACATTAACGAGCCGAGCCGAGCCCCGTTCATTTACATCCCTACTTAGGAGAGAGTACACTTAAGCCCCAGGACAGGATCACTTGGCCAATCCTTTCGGGTTGCTTTTTTTATTTTTATTTTCTTCCTTGAAATTTCAAATTTCTTTTCTGGTGCTTAAATTTTTTTTGATCACTTTGGTTGGAATATGCTAATTATAAATTATCTAACTATTTAAATTATCTAATTTTTTTTTTATCACTTTTGTATATTAGGAAAATTTCACTATCTCCTGTGCACTTCCTCAATTGTTAGGCTTTGTGTTCCAGTGAAAACTCTTTTATCCTAACTGTCGCTTTGTGTTCAGTTTAATTTTCAACAATTTTAGCCATTATCAAGATTCAAAGGGTAATTTCAATTCCAATTGAGGTGGATAGTGCCGTAAGCACAGGCAAACACTAACGAACATGCATAGCAAAAATGTTAAAAACCCCTCCGCGCAAAACCCCTCCGCACAGAGTCACAGGGTGATGAGCACCCAATGTTGTAGATATTTGGTGCGACTAGTCCCGTAGTATGTTGGTTTAACTTGCGTTTATTTAGCTTTTATAATGATATTGCACGTAAGGTAGCTTTTTGTGTATTTCAGGTAATTCGTATAAATAAGGCGCGTTTGAACGCCAAGAAATGCTCCGGGTGCAACCAAGTACTCAAGGCCATGTGCCACCCCATTATGGTGCTCGAAAGATGGTTTAGGGATTGCTCGGGTCGCCCAAGGGTCAAGGGAATTGAAGGAGAAGTGAGGATTTTACCAAAACCATTCATCTTCCGACCAGCTGAGGGTAGAATTGACATAACTTTTGATGTACAAATTACTTTTGATCCAAACCACTTGGGTTAGAAAGTAGACTCAACGAGCTTTCCAACGGTCCAAAGAACGCCCAAATCCGAGTTCGGGAGTGTCCGGAGCGAGCCTGCAAAGTTTGCCCAAAAAAGCTGTAAAGCGGGTACCGGTACTGGGCAATTCCCAGTACCGGTACTGGGTGTCCAGAGATCAATTTTCCAGCCCGTTGAAGCCTGGTACCGGTATTGGGAGTTTTCCAGTACCGGTACTGCCTGGAAAAATCTGCCGATTTTTGCTACCTTTTTCTACATTCCATTTATGGAAAGTTTCCACTTATGGAATGTTTTTGAGATATTTTGGGGATTTTTTGGTCCTTTGAAATTTAACTTTTGAGCCCTATAAATAGGCTTGTATGCCTTTTATAGAAGGGGGCCATTTTCTAGTCTTTTTTAGGCCTATGTCTTTTTTGCTTTCTAGGAGAACTCCATTGTTGCTCTCAAACTTTCTTAGCTAATTTCTTCAAGAACACTTGTAAGTCTTTGTCTTATGTTAATTTCTTGTTTATTAATGTTGTAGCTACTAGTTGGATCTTCATATAAATCAAGTTTATTTTCGTTTTTATCGGTTAATTATGTTCATCTTTCCTAGCATGATTTCTAGTCTTTTTGCTATGTGTGAGTAGTTGTTCGGGTAAGTCTCAGGATAATCTTTCCCAATGACTTAGGTGGTTATTTGGTTCTCGAACTCTCGGGCTTAAAATCATGGTTTTCGGAATTGGATTAATCTAGCCATTTTGGTCTAAACGAGGGGTGTTAACACCTTGGTATGTTGTTTAGTCAAGCGGTCTTGACAAGCGGCATATTGAGGGCTCGTGGCCTCCTACGTGTTAGATACATTAGCAAAAATAGGTTTGTTTAGTTCCGTTTAATCACATCTTTTGATAAACGTAGTCGTTAAAGTTAAATCTTCCGAGCGTGAGCATGCGGTCGTGACTCTCACTTGAGTTATAATCGAGAACCAGTAACGGCCCTTGTCAAGGGATAGACGATCCCTAGACTTGCCTCTTTTAGTTTATAAAGTTCATTTCTTGTCTTTTCCATTATCATTTCCGTTTAAAGCAAAATCAAGTTGGCCGTCTTAAACGCCGCGCTCAACCATTTAAACCTACAATCCAAACTAGCTATATTTCGATTCTCTGTGGGTACGATCCCGGACTTCCGGATATTATGCTATCGATGACCTAGCCCTACGCTTGGGGTTTTCTCAACCTTATTCGAAGGCGAGGTTGAAGGCTAAGCACAGGGGTCTTCGGCACAGAGTCTGGCCTCCTACCTCTTTGCATCACCACAAAAAAGCTCCGTCACACCCACTTTTTTTACGTTTTAAATTGGCAATTTCAATAACGGAATTACAACTACAACAATGAAAAGTCTCCATACTGTAAAGGGTGAAAACATCTAATGGGTTGATTTGAATTTTGGAATCACCATCAAGACACCCAACAAATGAAAAGAAAGAGAGCAATACCTGGAAAAATATAAAGGGGAAAAGGAGTGAGGTAGTAAAGTAAATGGTTCAACTGGGTATGCATGATAGAATCAAAAGATGAAGGAGAATGCAGAGTTTCAAATTTGAAAGTAAGTGTAATTTTGATCGGTAACAATTTTGTAATTAAATGACAGAGGTTGGACAATTTAATAAAAGGGAAATCTCATCTCATCGCTTGGATCAATTTAATCTCAATCATTCCAACAACTTATCTTCACACCATTCTGTTTTATAATTGAGAGATTTTGAATTTCCGATTGAAAAAAAGAAGATATATTAGAGTTCAACGGGTCTGTACTGACCCACAAAATAATCTTTTGACACTAATAAATTTTATTTTTAAATTCTCCCAAAGTTGCAAGTTTTGGTTTGGAATTTTTTTCCTACCCACGTGAATCACACTCTTTCACAAAGGCTTTCACGTCCTTGTCAACTTGGCTTTAAAGCATCTCTAACGAATGCTAGTAGTTAATTTGACTCTTAAATACCCCATGGTAGCTCAAGAGGCAATTGGCAACCTCTTCTGGCAAATTTCTTGTGAATTTCATAATCGCGGTCTAGATGATCTGCCTTTAATCAGATCGAAGAAAAAAATAGTTGAAACATGGTTAAGCTAGTTCAAACACCACCGTCGAAAAAAGAAGAGGGCCTTAAAGCATACGTAAAAAGAACGCATATGAGCCTTTCTCCAATGGGAAAACTATACTATGCCTTACTATACACAAATATCCACAATGTGAAATGATAAAGCTATGTTTGGATGAGTTTTTAAAAAAATTTTGAGAAATTTTTTATGAGAGTAATAATTGAAAGTAGGAGTAATGAGTGGAAAAAGATAGAAAGAGAAATGAAAATAATGATTAGAGATAGGGGTAATGAGTGAATAATAAGAATTGGAAGTAGGAGTAATGAGTATATTTTGAGTTGAATTTTTATTTTTTTTCAAAATGAGAAACGAACAAGGCAAAAGAGCATCCGCATCAGGTTTTTTAAATTTTGGACCAAATTACACCTTAAAAATCCACTTTATTATTTTAGCTACTCACTTTTAAAATGTCTACTGCATCAGACTCTTTACTCTCACTTTCTACTCAATTAAATATTCATACTTTTATATTTCCTTCATTTATTCCCACATTTCTCTATTCAATTAATAGTTAAAAAGGTGAATAGTGACTCTTTAAAACAAAAGAGTCACTGGAGCAAAGTTATTTATTTTGCAAAGTAAAGAGGAAGGAAGAGAGGCTGGTGCAGGACATTTTTTTGTCCATTTTCTCATTTTTGCTCTTTACTTTAGTTTAGAGAGTTGTTTAAAGAGTCACATGCGGATGCTCTAACGAACTAGCGAGCGGGTCGCGCGCCTTGCCCGCGGGTATACCAATTACCAATTACGCAAAACTGTGTATGTTTTTTTCTTGGGAAAATTTCAAAATAGCACCTAAACTTTGGATCCAATATCCCATAAACACCTGAACTTCACTTTATTTCAATTAGGCACCTGTGCGTTACAAAACCCCTAAATTCAGGCACCTACCGTTATACTCCATCCATTTTGTTCAAAAAAGTGCTGATGTGGCATCTTTTACCCATTAAAAGGCCTCACTGCACATGGTAGGAAGTGGGGAAGATGCACGCAATCAAAACCCCACCATATTCTTCACTTTTTCAAGGCCAATACATCTAAATTTTCGTCTGAAATTTAGAAAACTGAGAGAGAGATGAACTCAACATTGAAATTCAGAAGTAGTTTTCGATGGTGGTGGTGGGTCGGCGTCAGTGGGGACTCCGGTAGTGGTGGGCTGTGTTGTTTTCTGTGGGGGGCTCTGTTGTTTTGATTGGTGGTGGTAGTTCGATGGTGGCGCTCTGGTGGTGTTCGATTGGTGGTGGTGGTTCGGTGGTAGTGGTTCCTGTTGGATTTTGGGTGCTCACTGTGATTAGGGAGAGAGAGAATGTTTGGGAGGATGGAGGAGACAGAAGTTTTTTTTGGTTCAAATTATATACAAATTTCCATTTTTCGATTGCCATTTTTTTGTTTCCATCACAGGGGAGAAATGGGGGGGCCTCGTGGTGGAACCCTTCATTCCATGTAAGATCCAGATTGTGTAGTGAAAAATGACCTAACCTAATTGAACTGAATTAATCGAGTGGAGGCAGGCAGGGGAGATCTCTGGATCGTAGGAGAAGCCATTGTTTGCTCTTTCTCTCTCTCTAAATGAAGGCTATGATTCTCTACCACTTATGGAGCTACCCTTGTGTGCCAAAGGGCCACTTAACGGGAGAAAATTGCCACACAAGCGATTTCCATCACACAATGGATGAAATATAACAGTAGGTGCCTGAATTTGGGGGTTTTGTAAAACACAGGTGTCTAATTGAAATAAAGTGAAGTTCAGGTGTTTATGGGACATTGGGTCTAAAGTTCAAGTGCCATTTTGAAATTTTTTTTCTTTTTACTTTCCTTTTTGTCAAATATTAAGTGAAAAAGGAAATGCATAAAGAAACACCGCTTATAAACAAGTGTAAAGGTAATCAACAAGGCAAAAGACAAGGGCTAAAATAGTGCTTTCCTACTTTTTGGAGGACCATGAACAGTAACATTGTACTCACGCTTTATAGTATAGATAGATGTATGGATAGTTTAAGGGACCGAATTTTACCCAAAACAAGAAGGCTAGTTAAATATTCATCCTCCAATCTATTAGAAGTTATGTTTTCATTCCGTCCACTGTTTAGGGTTATGTTTTCATCCTCGTATTTTTATAAACCCAATTTTGCCCTTTATACACCATGTTACCTATTTTTTGGATTCTATATAGGTAAAGAATTTTGGGATTGAAATATAACTTTGAAAGGTCCCAAACGAAAAAAAAAAAAAACTGACTCTATGCATTTGTTTCCATGTTTCACGCTTTCCATAATTACTCCCACAACAAAATTCCCTATAATTATGGCCACACAAATTATACCAAAAAACTTATCACAACACATCCACCCATTCCTAATCCTAGCAAAAAACTGATCACAATAGATTCTCATCCGAAACCTCCATTTGTTTGCATTTGACTATGGTTAGGGATTTGAGGAGTATTGGATCGACTGCCGTGGAGGTTGGTTGTGGCACAGGGAGCGAAGTCGATGCGGCGGCAGCTGAGTGCTGAGAATGGAGACAATGGCAGCGGCGGTTTGTTTTTTCAGCTAACAAACAAAACAAAACTTGAATTAGGTAAATTGGTCGTGATAATGGGGATGGCTTGGCTTTTGTTGTTGTTTCAGAGTGGTGATAATGGGGATGGTGGTTCATTTGGTAAATTATTTGTAGTTATACTAATTTTTCAATCATTTCATGATAAATTATTTGTATCGTTTACCATGAAATTTGTTTGAGCATAACTTGAAATTATTAAATTGGTCGTGTATGTTGCACACATGTTGCTTGGAATATTTACTAGCAACTGTGACTTCAGCAATATTGGATCATGGTCAATTGATCGCAAATTTTATAAAAACTTACAATGAATTATGATTCACAACCATATTTCATGAAGCAAGGATTATTTTCCATCAAAATTGGTATTGGTCAACATAACATGATAAGTTGACCATGTTTTGCATGTATTGATCATGTTCAAATGTTCATGTATTTTCCGCAAAGGTGTTGTGGAATATTAACTAGGCCAGTATGATCAGTCAGCAATGGATCATGGTAAATTGACCGTAATTGTTATAAAAACTTTCCATGAAATATTTTTTTCAATCTTATTTCATGAAACATGGTTAAATAACCATCAAAACAGGTAGTTTCATGAAAGAAGGCCACTCTTTGGAGTATGACTAAACTCCATATTTGGAACCTTATATACGAGTTGAGTTTTGTTCAACCTCCTTAAAAGAGGGTGAACATTACCCTCATTCTTATTGGCTGAAATGGTATGGATCCCACCTTAAAGTAATATCATGCTTACCAAAAAGTGTATTGCATGGTAAGCATGACACCACTTGTGGTGGAATTCACACCATTTCAACCAATAAGAAGAAAGATAATGTTCACCCTCTTTTAAGGAGGGTGAACAAAATTACACTTTATATACCCCTTAAAAGAGGGTGAACAAAATTACACTTTATATACCCTTTTTGAATTTAAGATAACGTCCGCAATTAATGGAAAGAGAAATCAATAGGATTTTTTTTATTTTAAAGTTTGAAAATCCTCCTATCATATCCCCTTAATTGATGCTTTCATATTCATCCGAATCCCCTACATTTAGGAAATAGTAAAAGTCTCTCTCTCTCTCTCTCTCTCTCTCTCTCTCTCTCTCTCTCTCTCTCTCTCTCTCTCTCTCTCTCTCTCTCTCTCTCTCTCTCTCTCTCTCTCTCTCTCTCTCTCTCTCTCTCTCTCTCTCTCTCTGTAGTATGAAGGATAATAATGGTAATTCACTTATTAGAAGGATGAAAACATAAGTATCAAAAAAACAGGATGAATATTTACTTGACATAACTAAAGAGAATGATTATTTAAAAACTCCTTCAAGAATTGCGAAAATTATTCAACACTCATAGAATATATGAACAGTATACTCTCTACTCTCACAAAACATGTGGGGCCCACATGAAAGACACATGTGGGACCCACATGTTATGTGAGAGAAGGAAGTATACTGTTCATATACTCCGAGACTATTAAATAAGAAATTAAAAATCAAGTTACCCAAAAATCAAAGCCACACACCGCCACACACCATGTAAGATTTGTCGTTAAAAGGCAAGTGCAACTTTCGGCATAATACAAGCAACCCTAGCGTTGAGGGACCTTTCCAAATTATATAGAATTCTGTCCCCAAATCTCGCAAACAAAGGCCTAATTGGGTGTTTCTTAAGGAAACATCCGATAAAATATGATACAAAATATCCCAATTAGGTGACACTTGTCTAACCATAGGAATGTATGAGCACCCGTGCCTGTTACTCCCTCTTTCTCTAAATAAATGTCTATGTTATTATTTCAGACATTTTTAAAAGTCATTTATATCTTCCAAATTATATTATTTTTTATATGCAATATGGATTTTATTTGATAAATCCCAATAGTTCTTTTAGACAAAATTTTGAAAATTAAAAAAAATGATATAAATTAAAAGATATAACTTATTTTAAAAATTTTGGAAAAGTGAAACTAGACATTTATTAAGGGACGGAGGGAATACATATAGAATCCAGGTTTATACAAAAGTAGTCATTTAAAAAATTATCCTTATTGTCCAGGAAGAAGTACTATAAGGAATATTCATGAACCACAAATTTTGATTTTTAATTACATAGGTGTGGATCTATTTAACTCATAGAGTATCGGCTTTTTGAGGGTTGGGACATGACAACCTTATTCCGATCCTTAAGCACTTTGGACCCGAGACCACCCTCTTTTTCTCAAAGCAAGTATAATGATTCATGCAGATCAACATTAATTTTTACGCTCGCCCGGACATCTGAGTTATAAAAAAAAACCCTTGTAATTTTTACATTCCTGCAATTTAGTCCTATCATTCTTCTGTTAACTTGCTGACATTCTGAAGAAGAGACTCATTATTTGTGCAAGTAAAAAAATTAGAGTGGCATTTTGGGCCCTTTCGATCTCAAATGCTTTTTTTGTACTTCTCTTTTTGCCCCATCAAAGGCTCGAATTATGGTGATAAGATAACAGAAAAGGTGCAGGCCCAGTTAAAGAATTGTCTGCAGCCGCGCCGTGAGCACAGAGAGAATTATTCTTTCTCCTTTTTAATAAAAAAATACCATTGGTGAAGAAATTTATACCAGTGGGGCACAATTCAAAACATGCGACTTTGTTGTAAAGAAACAATTTATCTATCTTCTTTTTCCCAATCTAACACACCTTATGGCTTTGTTTGAACTATTTCTTCCCAATCTCTCTATTAAAAAAAGTGCTTAAAACTATCACTAGCAAAGTTGCTACAAAGAAAAAAAAATTAAAAATTACAGTGAATGGAGGCATGTGTCATCGTCACATTGAGTCCAAACACGCTTCTACATCACATATTTAGGTGGAACTTAGTCTTGGGTCACACGTGAATATGTAATAAAAAAGGATGTTACGATACTATGTGATGGTTCTGGTGCTCCAAGAATACTTATTAATAACTTTTCCTTATTTGGAGTTGCTGTATTAGAATTTCTAAGATATTACTCCTTATAGAGGTTAAAGAAAAACAAAAATCCAGTGAGATCCCACTAGTCCTTAGCTATCTCCGCCACTGAATACCATATGCTCGTCGCAAGCAGTGGCATACCCATTTCTTTTTGGAGGGTTTACCCTTTGTAGGGGATCCCCAACCTAAAAGATAGGGTACTTCAAAGATATTAAAATAACGTCATATTACGATGGGATATATGAGAAGAATAAAACAAGTTCGTCTCTTGAGCCTATTTTGTTAGTTTGATCTTGGCATTTTTTGCTGGTTGCAAAGAAATTTGAATCTTAACTCTTAACAAATTTGAATCTTAATGCTAACCAATATGATATGGGAGAAATGGTCTACAAATTGTAAACATTACTCAAGAAACTAGTCATGGCAGGACAACACTAAAACTCTTTAAAAATAGTTTGGAATGCCAACATACCACTCTGAATATGTCCTGCTAATACACATGAAACAAGAGTTTCTGAAAAAATCACATTAAAACACAACATTCAAGAGGCAACCATCATGTGAAAACCAGTATCAACAACCAACAAAAACAGTCAAATTGCATTGTTATTTTTCTTCCCCTTCTAGTAGTAGATGAAGTTAAGAGAGTACTAAATTTCACTCGCAATGCAGATTAACAAAAAAAGAAAAGTAAGACACAAGAAGAAGCATTCCCCCTTGAGAAATGGATGCTAAACAGGTCAGAATCAGATGGATGCGAAGCAGGTCAGAATCAGAACGCGTGAGTCCCAAATCAACTCTCTGAAATCCAAGCTTTCTAAACTCAGCTGAAGCAATCTACTTATTGCAAATTCACAAGTTCCTAAAATTCAGTCCTCCTTTAAAAACTCAGGTTATTTTTTTGTACCATTTCTTTACAAAAGCAAAACAATGAGGAAAACTTGGATTGCCCTCAAGAGACAGTTTGTGTTGAAGGTTTACTCTCTTGTAGGGATATAACTGTTTCAAAAGCACCCACCAAAGCCTGAACCTTACTCTTCCTACTCTCAACAAGCTTACTCGCCGTCTCTTCAATCACGTTATTGAACAAACCAAGTGCATCTTTCTTCTCCTCCACATCTTGATGCCTCAATACAACTTTTCCAGAATCACCATTCGTACCATTTGTTTGAAGATCAACTCCTCTCTCTTTAAATTTTCTCCTTCGAAAATCGGTGTTGGTATCTTGGTTTTCCCCTATCACTCTTCCCCGCCTGAACCTGAGCCTCCTAGGGCCGCTATTCTCTTTAGTAAGTTCAACCACCTTTCCCCGCCTGAACTTTAATTTTATAGGCACACAATCGTTATCTTCAGACAGACTAATTCCAGCCTTTTTAGGTACCTTGTTGAGATTCCCATCTAAAATTTCTGCGTCGTGCAAGTCCATAATATCACTGCTTTCGGAGATAGAGTCGTCATATTCATCAGCCTCACTATCTGTGTATTCAAACTCCCCATGAGCTTCATCCTCGTGAAATGACAAAGAGGGAGATTTTGGGAGGGATGAAAATCTGGGTGATGATAGTGACTGAGGCAGAGGAGAAAGAATGGCACTGTCTGTGCATTCTAAATCTTGAGCTTCATCCTCGTGAGATGACAAAGATGGAGGTTTTGGCAGGGAGGGAAGAATTGGTAATGACAGTGGTTGAGGTGGAAGAGAATGGATAGTATTATCTGTGTATTCAAACTCTTCTTGAGCTTCACCCTCTTGAAATGATGAAGATGGAGATTGGGGGAGGGATGAAAGCTTAGGTGATGACAGGCATGGAGGTGGAGGAGAATGAATGGTACAATCTGTGACTTCAAACTCCTCTTGAGCTTCATCCTCATGAAAAGATGAGGATGGGGATTTGGGGAGGGATGAATGCTTAGGTGATGACAGCCATTGGGGTGGAGAAGAATGAATGGTACTATCTGTGCATTCTAACTCCTCTTGAGCTTCACCCTCGCGACATGACAAAGATGGGGATTGTGGGAAGGATGAAATCTTAGGTGATGATAGCGAATGAGGTCGAGGAGAATGAACGGTACTATCTGTGATTTCAAACTCCTCCTGAGCTTCATCCTCATGAAATGACAAAGATGGGGATTTTGGGAGAGGGGAAAGCTTAGGTGATGACAACGATTGAGGTGAAGGAGAATGAGTTGTACTATCTGTGTATTCTAACTCGTCTTGAGCTTCATCCTCGTGACATGACAAAGATGGAGATTTTGGGAGGGGCAAAAGTTTGGGTGATGACAGTGATTGAAGTGGATGAGAGTGAATGGTGGAATCTGTTTTTTCAAACTCCTCTTGAGCTTCATCCTCATGAACTGAAGTTGATGGGGATTTTGGGAGAGACGAAAGCTTAGGTGATGACAACGATTGAGGTGGAGGAAAATGAATAGTACTATCTGTGATTTCAAACTCCTCTTGAGCTTCATCATCATGAAATGAAGTTGGTGGGGATTTGGGGAGGGACAAAAGCTTCGGTAGTGGAAGCACTGGAGACGGGGGAGAATGAATGGTTCCAGCACTTTGTTCAGATTCCAGAGCTTTATTCAGCGTTTCAACCTTGGTAGCATTCAAGGTTTTCTCAGGGATTTTCTCATTGTTTGGTTGTTTGGCTTCAGGTTTTCGAATCCTCTTCTGATCCTTTGGAGGACACAAAATTCTCAGGCTTCTGGAGTTTTCAACAGTTAAGCTTGCAGTTCTATTCAGGGAAGGTTTGGGGAAGAGCGAAGCTGCTGGTGATTCGAGTACCTTCTTCAAAACTGCTTTAGAACTCCCTATCTTTTTGCCTATCTTGGTTTCCCTTTCTCTTCCGCCATTCAGACTTCCTGCAGCATCAGGAGTATACAATGGCTTCACTTTCATGGTTTTTGGTTTAGCAGAAGGATTGCGTTTTCCCAAAAAATTATTTTGCTTCTCATTTGATGAAGCTTGTGTAGAAGAAACTCCAACTTCTGTTGATGTTGATGAAACTTTGTGCTTAGGAACGTTGGGAGAATCAGAATAAACGGTTTTGGAAACAGTAGAAGGCTTAGGCTTCACCACTTTCTTTGTCGTCCTCTCTGCTGGAACTCCAGATTCTGCTGGACTCTGCCTATCCGAAGGAGTTGTTATTCTTTTTGGAAAAGAACTCCTCGGCTTCACTTCAACTGCATGTTTCCTTCCATATTTGCAGAAATCATGGCAAGAACCAGTAGAAGCTCTGAGATAATGCGGGATAACACTTTCCCTACTGTTCAGAGAACTTGGGTTTCCAGTATAGTTTCTCCCTGAACTACCCACATCATGTAATGAACCAGTAGAAGCTCTGAAACGAGAGGGGAGGATATTTTGTCCATAGTTTGGAGTCGATGAATTTCCCACATAGTGTCGTCTCAAATTACCTCCATCACCGTAAGATCTACTAGAAGCCCTTCGAAAATCAGGGTGCTTATTTTGTCCACCATGTAGAACAGCTGGTTCTCCCACAGAATCACCTCTCTCTGGTGCCTTAACCATTGACTGAAATGTTGTAAACTCAACAAAAAGGTCCTGAAAAACAAAAAAAAAGGAGCGATACTTTGAAAATGAAAGAAGAAAGGGGCATATTGGATTGATCAAATGAAGAACAATCCCCGCATCACCAAAGAATCGATAAATTAGTAGCAGTTGACGAATCATACTCACCGGGACTTGTTCTGGCACTATAGGAGAATAAGAAATAATTCTTTCATGCAGAATATACCCAAAAGCTAACCTGAAAAAGAAACTAAATGTTAGAAATTTATTCTTTAGATGCCCAAAATTCGAAGTACTATCAATTTCCTAAACCAAATGCTTCTGCAACTTATTTGCTTTTTACTGGCAATGGGGGGAAAAAAAAAAAAAATTCCAGAACTACAATCATGATTCAAATTTTACAACCATTTGCTTCTGTGGAAAGTCCAATTTCCATAGAGCACTTACAAACCAATTTCAGCCGAAAAGGACAGTCCAGCTTTCACAAAATGGTGTAACTGAAGCATCAAAGGGTGGTACAACTATGGTAAAGTGAGGAACTGGAGTTTTCTAGAGTTTAGGGGAATTCTACAAGGCTGTAGCTTGAAGGTGATAACTTTTCTACCCTTAATTCCAAATCCCAAGTAGGCAAGTAGCCGTCATAACTCTAGTAGTCATTAAAAAAATGATGCTCAATACAAGGGAAGTCAGTCTATAACAACTGGTGATTCTCAGAGGCTTATTTGTAGGTCGCTTGCAGAGAAATCAATGCAGTTGAACAATCAGCATATGTATAGTAATTTAATTTCTGATGCACCGAAAGAAAAGTATGTATACAAGGTGTAAAATCAGAGTCTGAATGAAGTGATTGATAACTTGATATGAAGAAAGCCTTCCACCATGGCTAAATTAGATCTAAAGTTATTTTTTCCGGATAATCAGACAGGAAGTCAAACAATAGAAAAACAAAGAGTACAACAACAACAACAGAACAAAGAGTACAAACTACATAAATTCCTTCCCTGGTTACGAAATAGCACAAGATAAGCAGAATTAAGACCACGGGGTTTTGCCCAATGGTTGTGTAGAGAGCGTAAGGTCTAGGGTTCGACTCCTATGAACATGAGATTGGCCCTTGTATAACATCCTATCGTCTGACCCAAAAAAAAGCAGATTTAATCTTTACTCAAATAGAACAATTCTGTGATTGCCAAGGGAACTTTGGCCCAACGGCATCTCGGGTGCACTTAGCATCTATTAGGTGCTTGGAGAAAAATGAGATCAAGAGTTCAACAATGTGTTAATCGAACTATTCCAACAATAATGGCTTTCGGGGATAAAAAAAATATTTGTATATGATTAACGTCATTCGAATCATTGTCCAAATTCAAATCTATCAAACGCAAGCATATTAATTTTTCAGTCAAGAAAATCTAAAACCTCTGAAAACCCCACAACAGAATCATACCTTTTTTTTTTTTTTTTCCTTCCCCTTTTCCGATTATCGCAATCGAAAGAAACCGAAGAGCAACTGAGCCCCGGCAGTATAAAGCAGAACAATCGCAACCGAAAAAGGGACAGAGAGAACACTGATCAAGGCTGAAGTTTGAGCTCAAAAAACTAAACGAAACCCACGTTGGGAAACGGTGAAAAGAAGAGAACCCATGTCGTGGTTTTGAAGATTGAAGAAAGGGATATTCGAATTCGCAGCATTAAATGGAGGAAAAACGAAACGGAAAGGAAACGCGTGCTTAATACCTTTTGAAGATTTAAGAAATCTTTCTTTTTCTCTGTATCTCTCTTTGTGCTGTGCTTTACTAGAAAGCGAAGAAAAGGGTAACAGGGAATGCGTGAATGAATGAGGCCTGATCGAGGATAAGCAAGCAATCCACAATTCTCTCTCTCTCTCTCTCTCTCTCTCTCTCTCTCTATCTGTTGCGGAGATCGTTCGAGTAACGTCTAAGTTCCAACGTCTTTGCAGTGTTTTGGATTCAGCGGGCTTTTCCTATTCTCGTTGGAGAGTGACAGGGAGCGCAACAAAAGTACAAAACTATGGGTACACCATTTGGTAATTTTGGTGTACACAAAATCCATACCGATGTGTGTGGGACTTATCTCGGAATTCTATACAAATGATTGAAATCGTTTAATTTTTTAAAATATATTTTTTAATAAATCTTTTTAAAAAAACAGTTCAGTCGGATATCGGTAAAAGCTTTATCAATCATTTGCTCATTTTTTGATAGAAAATTGAGCGAAGAATTGATCAAGTATTTATTGATAAGTCATTGAGCTAATTTTTTTACAAAGACCCTGAAAAATATATTTTGAACAAATTAATCGACTCCGATCACTTGTGTGAATTTTGAAATAGATCCCATACAACGTGAGTGCATTTGAGTCGGACTCGGAGAGAGAGAGAGAGAGAGAGAGATGAATGAGTAACTATTCTAGCCCTTATATCTCGTTACAAGTACACTTATCTTTTCGGATAAGACATTTTCATCGTGATCCAAAGCTAAGGAATAACATTATCATAAAAACAAAATAAAAATCAAAGAACGATAAGATCGGTTTGAAATTGGGTAAATTTCACTGACACCCCCGCGATTTTTATAATGACAGATATCACTTTCAAGAATGAGAAACGATAACATATTTCATGCGGTGTCAATGTTCATTTCATCGACATCCCAAACAATAACTGTTCAACCAAACAAGTAATGGAAGAAACTCAAAGTGGCTTACATCGATAGAGTCACTCTATTTGATAATAAAATAAATAATACAAAACTCTCAGTTCTCATTTTTTTTTTTTTTGAGGTATGCACCTATAATAAGGAGCAAAAAAAAGACTGTGATATATTAAATTAATGATCAAAATTATAAGGTAGTGATTTTGGCACTCTTCTTTTTATCATCCGCAGTCCTCTTTTTTTTACTCACTTGAAATTACTGTTTTACCCTTTTATTAGTTCAATTTTTACATACATCAATAAGATAATATATGTAAGTTTCAATTTACAATAGTTCAACTAAACATGTGATAGAATTAATTAAAAGTGCCTTACATAGACAAATTCACCGCTTCTAATAATAGAAGTAATAAAAAAACCATCAACTCTCAATTATTCTTAATCAAAATAACTTTGTATTACCTATTGGAAGAGCTATTTTGATAGAAACGAGTAATTTTTTGAATAAGCTTTTATTTTATTACTGTTGAAAGAATTGTTTTGGTGAGAAAGGATAAATTGATTACTTTTAAGTCTAGAAAATTGAGAATTGAGAGCTTTTAATTATTTACTTATTATCAAATAGTGTGAGTTTGTCAATGTAAGCCAGCTTTTGGCTGACTGCATCATGTGTTTGGTTGAACAATTGTTATTTGATATATAGTGAAATTATATGGATTCTGCTGTCATTTCCCATATGTGAAGGTGATATTTGTCGTTAAAAAAAACTTCAAGGAAACTGGCACGTGTCGGTGGAACTTAAAGTTATCCAATGTTTAACTTTAATATTTTCCTTTTCAAAAATACTATGCGCACCAATTGAGGTATACTGACCAATTTGCGGGCCCACTTTAGAATTCTGCACAAATAGTCTAAGTAATTCATTAATTTTAGAATAATATTTAAAATAACTCCCCCCCAAAAAAAAATAAAATAAAATCAGCCCATGGAGTTTTGTTTTGTTTTTTTTTTAATAATTAGATGTCCGAGTCAGCTTGCGCGTACCTCAACTCCTAAATTCTTTGTGCAAAACTCTTAAGTGAGCTCCGCAAACCGGCCTGTGCACTGTCGATCGAGAACCTTGTTCTATCCATTATGCCTTGTTCTTTTTACAATTCAAAAAGAATTTTTTTAAAAATTTCTTCTAGATTCTTTCTACTTCCAACATTTCTTTCTCTATCTTTTTCAAAAAACTTTTTAAATTCTAATCCAAACAAAGCATTCGTTTCCCTGACTCGATACATTCCTGATTCATCGAGAATAATAAAGAAGTCGTCAGCACTGGGATTTGTTTGTCTCGATTCATTCATTGAGTCATATCGCAGAACATATCGTGAGAATTCGTTCACTAGCTAGAGAAATTGTTTTTTTTTTTTTGATCCTTGCTAGAGAAATTGTTTGGAAAGTAGGTAAAGTAGGTATTGGGTGGCGTACTTGTTTTGCTTTTCCGTTTTTTCATAAGTTTGGGTATTTTGGTTTTAAAAAAAAAAATTTTGGGTATTTTCTTTTTGAAGAGCAGAAAATTCATTTTTATTTTTGATTCGCAGCAGAAAATTCATTAGATGAACAAACAGCACAGATACGGTTCCACTGAAGGAATAAAGGCTCTCTCAACCCTATCTCTCTCTTCCTCTCTCTCAACCCTAGCCACCACAACTCCTCGATAGGGTTGAGAGATAGTCTCTCTCAACCCTATCTCTTTCTTCCTCTCTCTCACTTCCCCTCCTCCCGTGGGTTCAATACCCGTGTGCGGCGGCGGGAGGGGGAGGCCATGGTACTATTGACTCCCTTTTTAAAATTTTTTTTCCTTTCTGTTTCTCCAGATCTACGACTTATCATCTGATCTGTGAGAGTTTTGTCTCTCATTCAATGAGCGTTATTAGTTTCGTCTTTGGACGAATTTTGTCTACAAATCGGGTTATCTCAATCTAGATTGTTTCACAATGATATCTGTGCTTCAGCGTTCTATCCCTACACGATGTCTTTGGCGAGGCAACCCGTGAAGGCTTGGCAGATCTGTAATTCTTGATAGTTCATTAGTGCATTCATACTTGGATGGAGTGCATCTGATCGTCTCATTTTTGGTGTCTTTTGTTCTTAACTTTGCATTTTTTATTGTTTGAGACTTCTAATTAGATATTAGGCAGTTTAAAAGTGTCGCTATTACTTCAGGCCATGTCTGGGTTAGGATGAAAGACATTGATTGCCTTGTGATTTACTTGTTTTCTATTTGTTAGAAGATTAGTTTGGTTTTATCCAAATTCTTTGTAATGATCTCCATTTTGTAAGTGCCACTGGGCGTTTATTACTACAATCTTTCTCACTTTAAAAAAAAGAAAGAAAAAAGAAAGAAAAGAACAAACAGCACAGGAAATAAAGATGCATAGAAATAGAAAAGTGAACTAAAAGAGTTTGTTGATCATTCCGATTAGGATAAACTAGAATTTCTTCCGGGAAAATTACGGGTCAGTGGAGGACGAAGGGAATATTCACCACTTTCATGGTCTACAGTTTTGAAACTACCAATACATGGTACCATCTGTTTTAATTACCAATACATGGTAACCATAACACCGGTGAAACAGTGGGGACAATTTTGCCCTTAATATAAAACGGCGTCGTAACATCAAAACCCTTTCCCTTCTTTCAGCAAAAAAAGAGCACGTCAAAATATGAAACAGACTTTATGTTATATTCAAAATGACCATCACATTAATTGAAAAAGACCAAGTCATATAGGGTTCGATAAATCTGATCAACTCAATCTTTCCTAGGCAAAAAAGGGGCAAGTCAATTCATGAAAAAGACTTTTTATTATATTTAAAAAGACCAAGTGATATCTTGTTCAGTAAATATCATCTCCCATTCAAACTGAACTAACCTTCTTCGAGCAAAAAAAGGGCACGTCAAAAAATGAAACAGACTTTATGTTATATTGAAAAAGACCATTACATTTATTGAAATAGACCAAGTCAAATAGAGTTCGACGAATGTCATCTCCGAGTCAACTTGAACGAACCTGCTTTGGGCAAAAAAAGAGCACGTCACAAAATCAAAAAGACTTTATGTTATATTTAAAAAGACCATTACGTTTATTCAAATAGACCAAGTCAAATAGAGTTCGACGATCTCTGAGTCAAAGAGGGTCAAATAGACATTTCAAGTGGGCACACCATGTATTTGTCAATATTTTTCCTCCTGTCATGTAAGTGGTAAATTGAAGACTTCAGATCATGAAATTAGAATTTTTCCCGGTCAACACCTCTGACCGGTCATTTTCCCAATTTCTTCCAATGCCGACAAAGATTTTATGATCTGCCAAGTTCTATCCTCGTAAATAGTTTCTCATTGGTCAGACTATGAGATAGAGATGGACTCCTGGACAAAGAATTTCTCCTCGTCTGTTGTAATCGCGGATCAGCATGCCGCACTGAATATGTACCCAGACCCTGTACACATCACCTGTCACAAGTGGGATCGGGGTGGGTGGTGGTGGTGGTGGTGGTGGTGGTTGATGTTGTTTCACGGTACTCCTACGAAGTCCCGATATAGGAAATTAAAAGATAATTACTTTGACATAGTTCTTCCATCAATGGTTAATTCAAATATTAGAATGGTCATAATAGATTTATGTCCTCAACATATTACAGTATTGATTCCCAGATTAGTTGGTCCATTAGAGTGGATTTTGAGAGAGAAAAGAAATTGAACCAGCCAAATCCTATATAAGAAGAGGGTAAATAAAGGAAAATGATAATGCCACGATCCCAAATGCTCCTGCCACGACACAATCTAGAATGCCTTATATACCCCTTCCACTCATTTTGGCCTGACACCTCTCTCTCTCTCTCTCTCCCCTCTGTTTTCCCCTTTCTTTTCCTTCCTCAGATTACAATGTCCCATTTGAGAAGAGAAATGTCCCATTTGTGATATTTATTTCATCTTGACCAGCAAACTATGATGTTGGGTCTTGAGGAGAAGTATTGTACAGGTTTATTAGTATTTTCCATGGAAGGAAAGAGCCTAAATACATAGGATTATCTCAATCTTGACCAGTAGAATATATTGTTGGGACTTGGCAACCTAACTCCTCTTTTCACTCTTTATACAATTCTTGAATCCCTATCCTACAAGGATTTTTGGATGACTTCAATGGGATTTTAGTAGAGGTGGCAATCCCAACCCATATTTTGTAACCCGCCCAAATCCGTCCACTTATAACCCAACCCAATCCGCCCATATTTTATAATGGGTTTATATGGGTTGAACCCATATAAACCCACATTTACATGGGTTTAAGTGGGTTAAAAATGGGTTCAATATGGGTTAGAATCAAAAGACCCACCCCTGCAAAACAGTGAACTACGGGAAATTGATCGACAAATCTCTCGCTCATCCTCTCGCTCAAGCTGTACGCCTCATGTACAAAACAAAAATGAGCTATTTTTGCTAGAAAAAAGATCCAGTGAGAAAAGTAAATCCACACAAATACTCTCTCTCTCTCTCTCTCTCTCTCTCTCTCTCTCTCTCTCTCTCCATTTCAAAGACAATCTCCAAAATCGATCCCTCCGACAAGGCCCGTTCCACTAAGAACGAGGAAATTTTTGGTGTCATGTCGGTATATCTCACGCGGTATCCGCTCGGCACATTCGGACCGTTAAATTTATCCACACAAATACTCTCTCTCTCTCTCTCTCGGGCTTTTTTTCGTTTCGATCTTATTCAACTTTTTTTTGTGCTTGTTATTTTGCGACAGGTATTTTACTATATTTGATTCGCTCCAATCGGAAAATTAAAAAATTATGACTTTCACCCAAATTACTTTTTCGATTCTTTCGTCGAGACGAATTAATAGAGGTTAAAAGTTTCTCGCAAAACAAGCAAATACAAAAAAATTTTGAATAGAGACAAAAAAAAAGGTCACTTAACTTTTTAATCCAAACCTAAGCAGTGGCTTCGGCTCTTCGTAAGTCTCTCTCGGCATACATAAACTAACCATATTCTACATCATTGATTTTAATAGTAAAACCGGAGACGATTTCGTGTTTTTTTTAAGGCATGACTTGCAGTTTTTTTCTTATTGATTATGAAAGGTTCGTAGATGTAGTATTTTTTTAAACAAGTTTGAGTTTCGATATAGAGTAACTAGTTTTTTTTAACATATATATATATATAATTTTTAAAAAAATTTAAAAAAAAAAAAAAGAAGAAGAAGAAAGGAAAACGGGTCGGGTCGTGCGGGTTTGGGTTTGACTTGACCCATATTCGACCCGACCCATTTCAACCCGTTTACTTTTTGACCCATATTTGACCCGCCCATATTTGACCCGTGACCCGTTTCAACCCGCCCAAACCCACCCGGACCCGCCCGTTTGCCACATCTAGATTTTAGTTATAATGTCAACTACTGTTAAAGTAGGCAAAACTAAAAAAAATGTTTTTTAATAACTAAGGGTGTTTGGCAGTTTAGCAATTTCTTCCTTTTTAAGTTTTGGAGATGGGTTAGAGATGCTATAAGCTAGCTACCTTAGTCCGTAAGGAGAAGCAAAAAAGAAAAAAAGATCGGGAAATATTTATTTTAAGCAGTTTTTAATTAAACCGTTCATCAAATCTAAGCTAAAAAGTACTCAGATCAAGTCTTTTCCGGTCAATTTTTTTTTGCTAATTTCTAGCGGTTACCCTTAAAATTACGTTCTAATCACATTGAGCGGCTCGGATCATCAAAATTTGATCGGAAACTATGAGGTATTTTTTTAGGTGTCTAATTAGTTGTCCCTGGAACCGCCCTGAAAAAAGATTATCTATAAAAAAAGAAAGAAAATCACAATGAATTTCCTACAACACAAAGGGGATGTTTGCAATAGTTGTGGGAACAAAATTTAGATTTTAGCTTCGATCGGTTTTTGTTGTAGATTATAAATTTCAATTTTAATTGAAGTAACTGTAAAATTATGATTAAGCTGCAGTAAAATCTAATGTATTGCAAAAACATAAAAATAAACTTTTACTATAATGCTTACAATCCGGAATATGATCCGAAAAGCATCCAAATCCAGTTTGTCTAGAATCAATTATATCCGTTTTTCAACTGCTAAGAATTTCTAAGTGTAGCCCATAATAATCTCAGTTGATAAGAATTTTCATCAAACACTCGCAAAGTCAATTTATCCATGCTTTGAGAATATATGAGTGGCACTGTGGCAGTAGTAGGAGGGATAGTGCACTCTCCGATGCTCTCTTAATGCTCTTCTTTTCTTAGGCTGTGTTCCAGAAATGGAATAAGTTCTTATTTTTTGTTGAATAAGAACCCCTGTTTCAGAAAAATAAGGAGATTTCCACTTATTTGGAAGAATTTATATAGGTACCAATGGGTGTCGGGAGTGAAATCGCACTGGTGGCCACGCCGGGCAGTCTCAGGCCACCGGACGGCCGATCCGAGCCGTCCAAAAATTGTAAAAAAAAAAAAACCGTAGGGGCCAGCGCGGGAATCAACGGCATCAGAGGTGTGTAGGGCGTTTGATCCGAGCACCCCTTTTCCATGTGTATATGATGATTCAAATATACACGGAAAAGGGGTGCTCAGATCAAGCGCCCTACACACATCGGATGCCGTTGATTCCCACACTAGCCCCCTCAATTTTTTTTTTAGAATTTTTGGACGGCTCGGATCGGCCGTCCGGTGGCCGGAGACTGCTTGGCCCCGCCGCCGGTGCGATTTCTCTCGGCCGGTGCGCATTATCATAGCAACAGTCTTATTTTTTGTATAAGGCAACTTCAAGCTCAAAAATCATGTGTTTATGCAATAATTTTCCTATCACTATGGATCTTGTTTGATAGATCTCATTGAGATCTTTAATACGGTGCAAAAAAAATTGATTTTTTTTTTTCATTTATATTATTTTTGGGTTTGAAAATGTGAAAGGAACTTTTGATTTGAATTTTGTGGAATGACCCTTATTATTTTTGAATGAGAAGTTGTAAAATAAGTACTTATTTTTTAAGAAGCGTTGTGGAACGGGGCCTTAGAATTGTATGGATTTTATTTTGAGCAAATTTTTCTAGTGGTCCCTCTAATTTTATGGTTGTATCAATTTCGTCCCTCTAGTTTCAATTGTCTCAATTTCGTCCCTGTAGTTTGTTTTACGTTTCAAATTGGTAAAAAAAAATATGAATAAAAAATTAATCGCTCCAATTTTCAATCCGGTTGAATGGGTGCGAAGATGTTATTTTTTTTTAATCATTTTATCATAAATGGTCGTAATGAATTTTTGGCTCTAAGGCTTTTCAACGAGCACCCAAAGACTCCTTATTTAGTTTCAGGGCTTTCTTAGGGTGCTCATTGAAAGGTCTTAGAGCCAAAAATCCATTATGAGCAATTAAGATAAAATGATCAGAAAATAAGATATTCGCACCGGTTCAAACGGATTGAAAATTGGAACACTTTTTTTTTACACAATTTATATATTAAAAAATATAGTTAAAAAAATTAAGTGTTTCAATTTTTAATCTTGAACCGGTGCGAATATCTTATTTTTCTGATCATTTTATTTTAAATGCTCATAGTAGATTTTTGGCTATAAGGCCTTTCAATAAGCACCCTAAGAGAGCTTTTAAACTAAATAATGAGTATTTGGGTGTGCTCGTTGAAAGGCCTTAGAGCAAAAAATTTATTACAACCATCTAGAATAAAATGATCAAAGAAATAAGATATTCGCACTGGTTTAACCGGATTGAAAATTGGAGCATTTAATTTTTTATTCATATTTTTCCGTTAGTTTCATTAACGGTGTTAACGATTTACCAATTTGGAACATAAAACAAACTACAGGGACGAAATTGAGAAAATTAAAACTAGAGGGACGAAATTGAGACAACCGTAAAACTAGAGGGACCACTACGAAAATTCCCCTTTTATTTTTTAATTCTTGTGATGAATGAAAACTTTTTGCTTGAGAATATACGAGTTTTTAAGGGGTTTTTTTTTTTGTGTATGAGGATAACAAAATAAAACAAAAGGAATTGAAGTGATGGGCCACCCGAAAACGAGCCCTTTATTCTTCTCCTATATCAAAATGAACCCTAACCTATATATATAGGTAGATGAGATTAGTTTAGAAGGGTGATCATGACCCCCTAACTTATGGCAATTATATAATGGGACTGTGTTCTCTTCCTTTCTTGTTCCTTAATAGATTAGTCAAACACTTCCTTTATTGGCCAAGAAAGAGATTAATGACCAACAATTTATATATATATTTTTGGAGTTTGGCTCACATGCGCGGATATCATATGTTTTGGAATTCGACTCCCGTCCGCCCATATCATTTTTTCAATTTGATGGGCAACCATTTTCTTTTTCGAAAAGTCACACTGTTAAAAAAGGCTTAGGGGCCGTTCTATAGCCTCACCTAACTTTGGTTAATTCTATTTATTAGTATTTCAGGGGTCCCCAAAAGTATTGTAATAACTCCATGGAGTAGCGTAGCTTTAGGAACTAAAAGCCTAACCACTCAAGAATGAAGGAAAATCATGCACAAGATTTTCCTATCAAAAAGTAACCTTCCATGGGTTTTTTTTATAACTCAAGTATACGGATCAGTTTACGTGTACTTTGAGACTAATCTTACGAGACCAATTCTACAGTCCATTTGTAGGGTCTCTATTAAAGATAGAGCAAAGTTCTATATGAACTGACAGAATTGATAATATCAAAGAAATTTTAAATCTGTTACTTTAAGAGAAAGTGAACTCCGAAATTTCAACTCTTGACTACTAGGGCAGCTCCTTGGATTTAAGTTACCCCCTTGCCATTAGCTTTAGGAACTAAAAGCCTAACCACTCAAGAATGAAGGGAAATCACGCGCAAGATTTTCCTATCTAAAAGTGAAGCCAGGGGACTTTCTCCACGTATATATCTACTTCCAGAAGCACACTTTTCCCCCTCCTTTTTCCTACTTTCTATCCTTTTGGTTGGTGAGAAAATTCAATAAACCATGATGAAGTGAGGCTCCTTGCCATGAAGGCCCAATAGGAACACAAAAATAAAAATGTGATGATGGATATCAAAAGGAGAAAACAAAATAAAGATATACGCAACGAAATAAATAATTTACGTGGTTTTGGCATAAAGTTTACGTGCGAACATAAATGGAGAGATTTGACAATAAACGAGGAGAATAGCCGGTAGCCGGTGAAACGGTTACAATGCACACCCGTTGTGTGAGGTGTATAGTTTGCACCCATCTCATACGCCCTTAGAATGCCAAAATGTGATCAAGGCCTTCAATTATTTTGAAAAGAGTTTTTCAAGTTAAAAAGAGTTAAAGATTTTCAAAACCCCGGCTACCGGATTCTCTCTCTCTTTCCAAACCCAGCCTTCCCCCCGAGGCACCCATCTCTCTTTCTGCCCACATTAATTGCCTCGAATTATTTGACTAAGCCAAGTAAATCGAATCAAACTAAACGAGATCGACAGAAGCCCTAGCCGTGTTTCATTATCATTAAAGATATTAAGAAACCCTTTTTTGTCGATAAAAAAAAAAAAACTATACTAAACTAAAGCCCTAGCCGTCTTCTCTCTTCCTTTCCCTCCCTTCCCCTAGGATTTCATTAGGGCTGTCCACGGTCCGGATCGGATCGGATTCGTATGAATCCAATCCTAATCCGTATCTCGCGGTTTTTAGAAAATAAAATTCAATCCTAATCCAAAAGTCTCACGATTCGGTTTGGATTTCGAACTGTGAATCACGGTTCAGTCCCGGTTTTATCCACGGATTTCCTTCCTAAAAAATAAAATGATGCTACCACCATAATCATATTCCAAATAAAAATGCAAACACTAATTTCCATTATATTGTCCAAATTGTAAAGGCAGTAAAGGCATTAAGGCAATAAACATAATAAAGGCAGCAAAGCAGCAACCAAATAAAACTAAACATTATCCAAAATACACAAATTCTGGTCAAGCATGATCTACTTATTAGAGTATCCACAATGCTATGATCAAAAGTAAAAGATTTTTAAAGTGAACAATGTTAGTGCAAAATATAGCTCACAATGCTATAATCAAACTTAACAACCTCCTTAGAAATGATCAAATTTTGAGCTTTGGATAACCAAAATTAGCAACCTTTTGACAATAACCAAATTTAATAGACCCTACATATCTCAATCAAATACACCAATTATTATACAAAATTGTTCTCTCTTCCCTTTTCCTCTCTCTTTCTTTCTTTTGAACAATATTTTGGGAAAAAAAATATTTTACTAAAAAATTAATTTTTTTTCGAAAATAGTTTTTTCCAAAAAAAAATTTCAAAAACTATTTTCTATTTCTAGTAAATAGTTTTTATTAGTTTCAAAACTCTTTTTAGAAAATTTATTTTCTATTGTTCACAGTTTTTAGTTTTTTGTAGTTTGAAAATATGATGTAACAAGTTTTGGTTATCAAATTTTGATTACACCATTGTAGACATCTACATTGCTAACCTTAGCAATCTCTTAGATGAATAATCAAAAGCTGATGTGGCATCTTTTGGTTATCAATTTTTGATTATATCATTGTGGATACTCTTAGATCCCATAAAAACGAAACAAAAAATAGCAAATTTTTGATTATAGCATTGTGGATACTCTTAGATCCCATAAAAACGAAACAAAAAATAGCAAATTAGTTTCTCAAAACAAACAAGCAAATTAGTAAAATTATAATTATTTATATATATTACACACACATATCTATATTTTTATTTTTTTAAATATCTCACGGTCCGGTTAATCCACGGTTTTGAAATGAAAATCCAATCCTAATCCGTATCTCACGGTTTTTTTAATTTTTAAATCCGTGTCCGGACCATTAATCCACGGATAAAATCCAAAAAGTACAGATTGGATCGGTCCGGACCGGTTTCACGGTCCTCGGTTTTTCTTGGACACCCTTAGATTTCATCACCCTAATGCCGCGGAGGAGGGGAGGGTTTTTACCTCTAATGGGTGTTTTCCTTCCTCTCAAGTTTCTTGTTTCAATAACTCTTCCTATCCGATGAGGGTTTTCTCTCTCGATCTCAAATATAAGAGGCTTTTTTTTTTTGTTTTTTTTGTTTTCCTTCTTTTTTCATTCTCCCGGCTTCTCCTTCATCATGGAGATGGCATTTCGTGTTTCAACAATAACAGTGGTGATAGTCCTTTGGCACGGTGATGGTGATCTGATGACAAATCAGATCAATTGGATTGGCTTTCTAATATTAGATTCATTTGGAAGGGGTGCTGTTAGTTCTGTGAGTGCTGAGGTCATGGCATGCAAGATACCTTACAACTTGCTAAGTTGTTGGGTTTGGATTTCTTACGGTAGAAGGGAACTCACATGCAACAACTGATTCGAATTTTGGGTAGCAAAGATTTCCCTATAGAAGTGGAAGTTGTCATCGAAGGCATTCGCCAAAAAGTTGATCAGTTTAAAATTTGTGATTTTCTTTTTATTCTTTGATCGGCTTTGACAACTTCGGGTTTGCGAGGTTCTAGCATTCGTACTTCACAAGTTAGACCTCCTGATTGGTTATTAGATCATTTGTGGAACGATAATCATCCTTAGCCTGACACCATTCATTTGGGAGTTGGGCCGGGATAAATAGCTAGGGGTGGGCATCGTGTCGTAATGTGTCATGTAATCTCGTATTCGTGTTAGAATTCTCTCAACCCTAACCCAACCTATTTAGCTTTCATGTTATCATGTTCAGTGTCAAAAATAGCTGACCATAACCTGCTAACTTCGTGTCGGGTACGTGTCGTGTTATCGTGTCCTTTCATGAATTCCCATCCCGCATTGTGTCATGTTTGTGTCGTGTCATTTTGAATTCGTGTCAGAATTTTTTCAACCCTAATCCGACCTGTTTAACTTTTCGTGTTATCGTGTTGGGTCATATTTGTGTTTCATGTCAGAAATAGCTGACCTTAATCCGCTAATTTCGTGTCGAGTCGAAAATTTCCACCCCTAAGGATAAACACCCATATTTTAGGCGCACCATATGCACTTGGTATTTTGAACCACAAAAATTAGGAAAATCACTACAAAAATTTGTATTTAAATTCAGAAAAACCTGTACGTATTTTGAACCACAAAAATTCGTAAATAAATAATTTAAAACCAAACCAGACTGAGCCTTAAGTCCCAATCAATTAGAGTCGGCCACATGTATTCGTATTTTCCATTGAGCTCTGTCAAGGGTATCGTGTTTTCCATTTGTAGATTCAAAAAAATGGAAGAAAATTAAAACAGGCAAAAAAAAAAAAAAAATCACTCTCAAACAGAAAAAGATAAAAATCGATGGAATTCCTTTGGATCTCAAACAGATTCTTCGAAATACTTTTCAATTACTAGCTAGAAAATTTTGAAGAGCAATATTATGGTGATCACATTTTGAATACCATATGATCTTTTATCATTGCATTGTAGAATGGGCTCCACTACATGACATAAGAGGCACATTCTACCAATGTAAAATGGTGACACATTTGGATGCTGACATAGGCAGGATAGAGCTGAGGGACATATTCTACCAATGTAATGGTGACACATTTGGATCATGAGCTTTACAATTATATTTCAATATTAACCACATCCTTTGTGCACCTTAAGTAGCCCAAAAATACACCTAACTCATCCCAGTATTTGATCATGAGCTTATTTCAATATTAACCACACCTTTCGTCCACCTTAACTACCAACATCCAGCCTACAAATACACCTCAATTCGCATTGTGAAACTCATCTCGTTAAAAACACACAAAACACATATACAACTTCAACAACATTGCCAATGGGCAGAAGAAGAAATATTGACAATGGAAATTCCCTATGCCTCTCTCCTTGGTATCTTTACTATTCTTGTCATTTACCTCTTCTACAACCACAAATCAAGTGGAAATGCAAACCTTCCACCTGGGAAGACTGGATTTCCGGTGATTAGGGAAACCCTCGAATTCCTCTACATTGGGTGGAAAGGTCACTCCGATAAATTCACATCTGATTGCATAGCCAAGTACTTGTCTAACGTTTTCAAAACAAGCCTTTCTGGCTCACCATTGTTTTTTTTTTCTCCGAAGTAAACCAACACGGATTCTTATTCTCCAATGAAAACAAACTTGTTTGGGTATGGTTTCCCCGTTCTAAATTTTTTTGACAGTCCACAGAACCCTTTCCACTGAAGAAGCCATCAACGTCAGAAAACAAATTCGAAACTTCATCAAATCGGTTTAATGAATACCTTCACACTCTACCACTTTGTTACCCATTTGGAAAACAAGGACATGGTTTGTTAAGTATAGTAACAATGTTAGGATCCTCGACGCTTATCAACGAGCGACAGACAAGCAAAAAAGTGTAGTGCTCAGCGAGTGGTGTGGGCAATGCGAATTGCCCCGACTCTTTCTCTCTCCTCCGAGGGAAGGGATTCCGTTCCCCACCCTTTTGAGAAAGGAGAGATGCTGCCGGTTCGCGGGAGCGCTTTTGAAGCTGGACGTCAAGCGCTCGCGAAAAATACAGAGTCGCCACTTAGGTTTGAAGGTTCGATACCCAAGGAACCGTATTTCGAAGCACTTGCCGCGCCGTTTGATTTGAAAAAGTTTAAGGAACCAGTCCGTCATAACCATATCTGGGTTCGGGAGCCAGGTTACGAGAGGGGAAGGGTTTTATGGCACCCCTCTCGCCCAATCCGGAGATCGGTCTCTACTTAGGCATTTGCGAAAATGTTTGTTTTGCGATTCTGTTTAATTAATCATTTTTTAGCCAATTAGGGCGGGGGAACAGTTAATCGGGGATTTAAAACTGTAACACGTTTTGCAAGGTGTGGTAAATAGCATGCATGGATGAAATAAATGAGATAAAACTGAAAACTGTTTTCTGGATGCCAAAACAGTGCAGAGTATGAATTTATCACGAACAGTGACCAACTTGCATGCAGAAAATGGGAACATGCA
Organism: Rhododendron simsii; assembly: GCA_014282245.1. Taxonomy (NCBI): domain Eukaryota; kingdom Viridiplantae; phylum Streptophyta; class Magnoliopsida; order Ericales; family Ericaceae; genus Rhododendron; species Rhododendron simsii. The sequence goes on from CM024962.1 coordinate 5,292,612, forward strand.
AGTCACACCATCGCGCGACACACCCATACCATCGCGCGAGTATCAGCATCTTTTTACAGATTCAATTTTATCTCCTTCTGGGCTCTGGAAGGACCAGTGCACACCCAGGACAAACCAAGCAGTTTATATATGCTGGAAATAACTACTTATTACAGTCTGACTGAACAAGAATAACACACAACCCTTAAACAGTGAGGGTGATAAAAACAGAGACCAAAGGCCTAGCTGCCCATACAAGGGCAATCACTGGAAATGATCAAACCATCGCGCGATGGAGTCACATCATCGCGCGATTGTTCTGACTGGACATCCAGGAATTGCTTTGCATGCCTGGGCTCTGAGACATATTCAGAAGCTACCCAGGGGCATTCCAACATGAACAAGGAAAGCAAAATACACTAATCTACTGATTTTAACATGCAAGACAGTGAGGTATATCAAATATGATTAAACATGGAAATATGAAATCATATAAACTGGATCAGAACAAAAGACCCATCCCCACGAGAACCATATCGCACGAGCTAGAAGCGTCGCGCGACTATGTGGGTTCATCGCGCGTGGGTTCTCATGTTCGCAGCATCTTGTAAATTTGCTGGCTTTGGGGTCAGAAGCTGATATTGATTACCAGTCCTGACCCTGTCAGCCCCCCTCAGGGATCAAGACAGTAAAGGCTGAAAGTTATACCTTTGCTTGAGAATGGTTTGAGTGAGGTGGTATGCCTTTGACAAGGGAGAAAGTGATAGTAGTTTTTGATTGAGAGGGAAGATCAAGATTGTGACTCTTGTTCTTTCCTTTGGGATTTTTTTTTGTAACCCTTTGAAAGAGATCAATGGGGGGGGGGGGGTTTATAGGGAAAGAAGGAGCTTGTTGGTGGTGAACATGGCTAGGCAGCCAGCCAACAATGCTGGCAGCAATCCCTTGGTAGAGAAGTGGGGTTTAAGTTGATGGGAGAGTGGGGGTTTAGGTGGTGCAAGGATGGCCGAGCAAACGCCGTTCAGCTGATGGAACGGGGTCACATGGCCCTGCAGGCGCTTCATCATCACAAAATCCAGCTGGATACGACAGGTGTCGACCATCGCGCGATGGAGTGGAACCGTCGCGCGAGGGTTCTAACTTCCCCGCGATGGTCAATCAGTCAAAGTTTGACTTTGACCACCACCTGGCAAGTGAAGCATCGCGCGAGTGTCTCAGTGCATCGCGCGAAGGTCAAACCCATAGTCAAAGCTGGACTCAATGGTTTTGGGGTTAAGGGACGGGTTCCACATACACCAAACTCAAAACCATTTCAATCAAAACTGTTCTCGACCTGATTCATCATTGGGGGAACAAGAAACTGAACAGAAATAAATTGAAAAGAGACCAAATGACTGAGAAATCAGATTGGGGTGTCTACAGTAGTCCCTCTTTGACGGCACGCGGAGCACCATTAGTCGGTACGGGTAACGTCAAAGATTTCTAGACACCCATCTAACTCACCCAAAGGTCAATTAATCGAAAAGCGCAAGACAGTATATACAAATACCGTGCACCAAGGGATTTGGACGGATGGATCGTCGCTGATTGGAAATTGGACGGTTAGATCGTCGCTGATTGGAAATTGGACGGATGGATCGTCGCTGATTGTAAAACGGACAGATCGTCGCTGATTGTAAAATGGACGGATGGATCGTCGCTGATTGTAAAATGGACGGATGGATCGTCGCTGATTGGAAATTGGACGGATGGATCGTCGCTGATTGGAAATTGGACGGATGGATCGTCGCTGATTGTAAAATGGACGGATGGATCGTCGCTGATTGTAAAATGGACGGATGGATCGTCGCTGATTGTAAAATGGACGGATGGATCGTCGCTGATTGGAAATAATGCATCTTTGATCCAGAATATCTCGTAAAGATCCGATATCACTTGCGAGCTCTAAGAAAGGCTTTGGGGGCCTCAAATATGATGACGGGCCGAACCAGGGATCAACTTTGGTCAACGGCCCAGGCGGACCGTCGCGCGAGAGAGCCACACCATCGCCCGATGGTTCTTTATTAGGGCCTGAATCTGAAACGGGCCCAGACCCGGCCCGCGACTGCTGGCGTCCTTTTGATCGACGGGGACGTCTTGAAACCGCTCACAGCAGTTTCAAAACTCCCCAAACTCTATTCTCTCTCAAACTCCCAACTCCAAACCCTTGCTTTGCTTTGATTTCCTGCCAAAACCGAGAAACCCAAGCGCATTCACTCATCCATGGCAGACCACGGCGATGGTGGCAGCGGAGGAGGAGTTGTTGACCGTCCGGAGGACGAGGGGGGACCCATGGTGGTCGAAGTGGGCGATCATCCGTTGGCGGAGGCCGTTCCAAACGTCGGTGCAGAGGCGGCGGGCGGCGGCGATGGAGAACAGGGCCATGCACAAGCGGTCGAAGAAGATGGGAAGCATCGCGCGACGGAGTCAGATCGTCGCGCGATGGAGGGGGACGGAGCAGTGCCTTCTGAAGTCGAGCAAATGGATCCAAGCACGGCCGTGAGCGGCTCGGTAGTGGTCGGCGGTGGTTCTGGTGGCGCAGGCAGTGGTGGTGCCGATGGTGATGGTGTTGGGCCGAGCGAGCATCCGCCGAGAGATCCGGCGAAAGGCAAGGATGTGGCGATCGAGAGCGAGCGAGCCACGGAGGTTCCATTCGCGTATAGAGAGGAGGATGTGCTTTTCCGTCCAGCGGCGACATCATCGGGTCATAGGCCGATCACAAAGCAAGATGTTGCCGAGCTTTTGAGTGACGCGCAGCTTGCGCGGCTTTTGGAGGACAACCCCGCGATAGGGGCTGCCGTTTTAGAGGCCCGGGAGGAGAGAGAGCGGGAGATTGCCGCTTCTGAGGCCGCGGCGAGGGCCGAGAGAGAGAGAGGGCTGCAGAGGAGGAGCTCTTGAGGGACGTGGAGGCCGAGGAGAGAGCCGGTGTCAGAGTGGGGGGGTCCCAGAGTGATGGCAGTGTCGGAGGCGGAGAGTTTGACTCGAGCTCCGTTTTCAGTAGAGGGATACAGGGCACCGGTACCACATTTGTTCGTGCCGTTGGGTTTCACAGCATATCGGCCACGACAGGCGGATTATGACCCCGAGTTGGTCTTGAGAGACCCTGATACTCACATCTCGCGCAGCTGGTCTGAGGTAACTTTCTAATAGATGCTCATTCCTTTGTTTAGATACAATTCAAATGTTCTTGAAAGTTTGTAGAGTAACAGCAACAGCAAACCCCTGAATAGAATTTGAATAGCGATACTATAACTCCATGTTTGAACATCGTGCATGAGATATAATAACTTGAACCAACCATCTGTAGGCAGGCTGCAATACCATAGCTTCATGTTTGAACATCGTGCATGAGATATAATAACTTGAACCAACCATCTGTAGGCAGGTTGCAATGATTACTTGGAACTTGAAAAGGAAAGCATTGCATGCTGACATGTCTTTTTGTTGTTTGTATCCAATGCAGGAGAGGGCGCGGCCCAGAGATATCCGCGGCTTCGGAGGTGCATGCAGTTCTTTAGCGCTGTACCAGGGTTTGCCAGAGAGCGTGAGACAGTTGGTGGACGCGGCAGGCTTCAGAGAGTTCATTGAGACACTCACTCCGGCTAGGAATGACCATGCTGTCTTGGTTGCGCTTGCAGAGCGGTGGTGGGATACCACAAATACCTTCCACCTACCGGTTGGGGAGATGACGGTGACGCCCACGGACTTTGCGGCGATCACGGGCCTGAGAGTTGGAGGAGAGCCCATCCCGTTTGATTCGGGCATTGAGCAGGACGAGGCAGCCTTGGAGTGGTTTCTGGGCGAGGTGCCCAAAGTTGAGGAGGGGATGGCGAGGTACGGGCAATTCACCCGATACCTGAAGAAGAAGGTGACAACTGAGCAGGAGGCGGAGCAGATGGCCCGGGCGTAATTGCTGTACCTTTTTGGTGCTACCTTGTATCCAAACAGGCGTAGCAAGGTTCACTTGTCCTACTTGCCAGCGCTGAGGGACCTGAGGATGGCCTCGCGCTTTGACTGGGGTGGAGCAGCACTAGGCGCGGCCTATGGCTTCTTTGGAGACTCGTCGAGGACAGAGGTGAGCACTGCGGGGTACTGGCGGATTTGGGAGGTATGATTCTGCACACTTTGATATTCGCACTTGTATTCATTTTGATAGCATAATCTGTTCAATAGCGTTTTTGCATGCATTATCGAATTTAATCCATTGACAATCATGCAGCTCTGGGCTTACGAGGTGTTGAATATGTGCCGTCCGGTGACAAAGAGCCTGGACTTGGGGATGCTCCCACGTGCACACATTTGGAGCAAGAAGAACATGGGGGAGAAGAGAGGCAGAGGAGATCTGAACGGCTTCCGGGTATATCTTGACGAGCTTCGCCCCTCACAGGTATAACATCATACTTTGTAATAGAAATAATCAAAGTGCATGCCCCTTTTTATTGCTTCGATGCTGTCGCTGACCGATACTTGCATTGTTTGCTTTTACAGGTTGAGTGGGACCCTTGGAGGGGGACAGAGCCTGAGCCCGAGTACTTGGCTCGTAGCAGGGCTGTCACGGCGAGCAGAGTGCTACTGGAGTCGGCCTTTGGCTGGCAGTGGTACTTGGGTGACCGAGTGACACGCCAGTCACTTGGGTATGCGAGGTTTCAGGTGCCCGGACCGCTTCCACCACGGGCCTCACACACAGGAGAGTACACCTTGGCTGAGTTGGAGGTCTTCACACGGCCTGATACTGACTTGACATGCCACTTGCGTCCTGATATGGACTATGCAGTCTATCAGAGGGAGCGCTTGGCGGGGCCACTGGGAGTACGAGAGTTTAGAGAGGTTCGAGGCCAGGCCCGAGGGGCTGCTGAGGCGAGGAGGGCCGTTTCAGGGAGGCCAGGTAGCAGTGAGAGTCGCTCGAGGCGAGGTCCGAGTGGACCAGTGAGAGGCGGGCCTCCAGGGTTGACATGGCAAATAGCAGTGGTGGATTCTCAAGGCAATCCAGCTGAGTTGCACTTAACCCCGGCCAGAGTTGAGCCAGCGCCCGTTACTGTACCCGTAAGATACTGTCGCATTCATTACTGTATTCTGATAAAGTTTGAACTGCCATTCAATTGCTCATATTCGACTCCTCTTTGCAGGTGCCCAATGAGTGGGTGAATGAGGCTGTCCGGCGCATGCTTGCGTTGGAGAACGTGATCAGAAGGGCGGCGAGTGGCCTACCGTTGGACTTGCGTTACCCTCAGCCAGTAGCTCGGAGATCTCAGGTATATCCCTTTAGAAAATGATAGATTCCTGCTTTCGATATATGTCTGTATGCGATACGTTCCTGCATTCGATACATTCCTTTGCTTTGATTGCTTCTTGATTTTGCTTAAACACACCTGCTTTTAGAAGATGAAACATGCAAACATATGCTAATATACACAATGTTTATAATGCAGGCACAGGGACAGGCGGCTCCTAGGAGAAAGAGCGCAAGAGAGTCTCCACAGAAGAAGCTTGCTGCAAGGACTCCTGCTCCCACGCCTAGCACGAGGCCACAGGCACGGGGCCCACAGCCACCCATCGGCAGCGAGGAGGCGGCTCGAAAGGCCGTGGCGCAGGCCGAGGAGAGGTACCAGCTGAAGATGCGCCAGAGGCCTTCACAAGGCGAGCCGGTCCGCAAGAAGCGGCTGATCCTGCCTGAGGTCTCCGAGGAGGAGGACGAAGAGGAGGAGGAAGACGAAGAAGAGGGAGAGGAAGCGTCAGACAGCAGTGGGTCTGACGACTCAGCAGAGGATCCAGGCTACAGGGTGGACCTCACAGAGAGAGACGACGAGGATGACGACGGAGAGGGCGACTGGTTTGGGGATGACTGAGGGCTGCTGAGGAGCCTTTTCCCACTTTTGCACCTTCTTTTTGCTTTTGGGCCTGCGTGCCCGCATAGATAGATGGAAGGCCAGAGCGCCCTGGTCGATACTTTGATAGACGTTTTGGAGGCCTGCGTGCCTTTTCGACTTGATGGGCGGATGTGCCCGAACTTGACATGATAGCTTTGGGTGGCCGAAGTGCCGTACATGCAGTAGTTTTCTTCATTTGGATGTGGATAGATCACAGTGTTAGCCATAAAATTTGCATTTTGCGGTTTATTTTACTTGTGCAATGGGTTAAAGTAGATAAATGCTTACCACTAATACCGTACTTGCATTGATAACGTACCAAGACTGTACACAGACACGGAGACGCGTACAAAAGAAACTTAGCTCGAAAGAAAATGAGAAAATACCTTAGGACACAGCTAGGATACGGACAATATAATGGAATTTTGGACATTTGCCATCCAAAACTGAAGATATCTCAATCGGGATGAAACTGACACTAGGGTAGGGTCACATATGTGCAAAATGACCTATGAGAATAGATGGAATTCGAAAAATATGTCCAAAAATGCCAAAGAGCCACGGACACGTCGAAGGACACAAAGGGGACACGAGATAATAAACTAAGACTCTATTATGTCCCTGGACTGAAACCGACACCTCCGTATAGTCACATTATGTCATTATGACCTGTACGGCATGAGAGAATGAGGGGAAACCCTTTGAAACGAGTTTTGACTCCCTAGAACGGCCTTTTGAACTTGAAACGAGCCACGGAGGGTCCGAAATCTTCGTTAAACGCAATTTTTCGAATCCGGCGCTTGGATACAGTCACACATGCTTATAATGACTTGCTGGAACCATAAAAATTGTAAGATAACCTTTGGAATCCAAAATGACGAAGTTGGGCAGTAGCTACTGGAAACTGTCAAATTGCAGGTTGAACCGTCGCGCGATGGACTGAAACAATCGCGCGATGGAGGGGTTTTGAACAGTCGCGCGATGGAGTGACATCATCGCGCGATGGTTTGGGCACACCAGGCCACCTTTACTTGACCATCTCAGAAGTCCAGGGCGGTCAGGCCTTGTCATCACCTTTTTCAGAAGTTTTTATGGGACGGTGCAGAGATGCCCTGGTTTCAGAAGAAAGGACAGTGCAGCAGAGGCCTTTGCTTTGAGAAGGGGAAATGCTTCACGCATTCAGGCTTATAAAGAGACTGGTGCTTCATTCAGTAGAAGCATCTTCCTGGTAATTTTCCCCAAAAATCAAGATGGCGAACAACCTCCCAGTGTTGATTAGCCCATGGCTTACTGCTTTTGTTGCTGGAGATTGGCTCTCATTCCGATCTCACGGGCTAGCCGCATTTCGTTTTCTCCGTGATGTAAGGGTTCGCCCTGAGCTCTTGATGGCGGCCTTGCAATTCTGGGATCCAGAGGTCCATGTGTTCAGGTTTGGGGTTAATGAGCTGTGCCCGACTGTGGAGGAATTCCAAGCGTACCTCCAAGGTGTTGCCTCGAGCGTGATTGTCGTGCCGCCTTACCGGAAGAACATACCAAAGCTCCTTCAAACCAGCCTTGACATTACTAGGGGAGCAGCCGAAAGTTTGCTAGTCGGAGGACAAATCAATATCATGCGCCTAATGGAATGGTACGGGCCAGAAGGGAATGTAGAGGACATGGCTTTGCAGGCCAGGCGTCGCTTTGCTTTAACAATCAGCGTGCTGGCTGCTTATTTATTGGTGTCCCCGAATGGGCAAGTGAACCCTATGCTGGTGAGCGTTGCTGCTCAAATGGGTTCTCGAAGGAATGTGGTGCCGCTTGTCTTGGCTGAAACACTCATGGGGTTGGACTTGGTTTGCACAGGTCAAACAAACGTTTTTGGCGGTAGTCCACTTCTGTTGCAGGTAAGTTCTCACTCAGCTCACCTTTTTCCGTTTTTCGCACATTCTGCTTTTACCTCGTCTCTCGGCTAAGGCTATATAGGAGTTTCTCACTTGTTTTTCCGCTCGAGTTTATGTGGTTTCTGACTTGTTTTTCCGCTCTTGCAGCTTTGGTTGTCCGATAAGTTGGGATTGCTCACTGCGCCAGAGGCAAATTGGCCTCATCTGCCCGGCCGAATGCATCAGCGGGGCATGATTTACCCGGAGATGACTGTGCATCAGTGGTACACATTCATGAGAGAAATGTTGCCGAACGAGATTACTTGGAGGCATGAGGCCCTGAACATCCCGGATATGGCCTTGAATTCTGCAGGTTTTGAGAGGATGGTGATAGCTGGGCTGACCGCTTTCACATTCTACATTCCCGGCCGTATTCTCCGTCAGTTGGGAATAAGCCAAGGGCTTCACCGAGCTGGGATTGAGGACTTCCAAGTCCCTGCCTTTACCTTCCAGAATCTGAGAGGATATGAGCATAATTGGGGCCTGAGACAACTCGGAGGAGCTGACCCAGATTTCAGCACAGAGCTTATGCCCCGATATCGAGCATGGCTAAAAAGAGAGATTGCAAGCAGGCAAAACAATGACTGACTCTTCGGCAGACTCAAATGATCTAGAATAAACTGTGAGCCTGTTAAGGCCTCGAGCATTTTATTCTGTTTTTTTATGCTTAACTGTTTGTGTAAGACTGCTCAGCCTGTGTAATAGAAGTTATAATTAAATAAAAGTGAAAGTCGGAGAGCTTTCCTCGCTTGTTTCAAGTGCTGAACCACAGCATTCCGTGAACATCGACCCAGACTCTGGTAATAGGGGACCGTGGATCAAGTTGATTGATTATGACCGAATCTCACAGAGAGATTGCCTACGTATCCCTTTTCAAGGAATCAGGTCAAAACGTAGTTCAGGCAAAGGTTCGCTCGGGTGTTTTAGCTCTCCTTTTACGCTCTAATTTTTGCCTAGAACCGCCCGTGCGGGTTTTCGGTCTAGCGAGCTGCTTGATTGATGCCTATTTATTTTTGCCTAAACCGCCTTCTCAGGTTTTCGGTCTAGCAGGCTTGCTCTAACTTTTGCTTGGAACCGCCCACCCTTGTGGTTTTCGGTCCAACGAGCTTCTCTCAGGGATAGTAACGCTTGAGTTGATCTAGGTTGACCAGAGTGTTGAACTCGTTGCCATCAAGATCAATGAGCTGAGCTGCTCCCCCAGAAAGGATGGTCTTAATGATGTACGGTCCGGAACGCTTAGGTCGGAACTTGCCGCGGGGATCGAAAACTGGCGCTCGAATCTCCTTCGTGACCATGTCACCTTCAATTAAGTCCCTAGATTTCACCCTCTTGTTAAATGCCCGGGCAATTCTCCGTTGATACCCTTGAACATGATACAAAGCCCGGAGCCTTCTTTCATCAAAAAGCATGAGTTCAGCGAATCTCCCACTGAGCCATTCAATTTCCGAAAGTTCTGGTTCCACCGCAACCCTCAGAGATGGTACCTCGAGTTCTATGGGGAGAACTGCTTCCATTCCGTAAACCAAGGAATAAGGGGTTGCCCCTGTTGATGTCCGGATCGACGTTCGATATCCCCAAAGAGCTAGAGGCAGCTGCTCGTGCCAGTCCCTGGCGGACTCTGCAGATTTCTTGATGATGGTCTCGATGTTCTTGTTTGCCGCTTCAACTGCTCCATTTGTCTGAGGGCGATAGACGGTCGAGTGATGAATCTGGATCTTGAATTCTTCAAAGAGTTCCAGAACTCTACCCTTGAAATGAACCCCATTGTCTGAGACGAACGCCTGCGGAACTCCATATCGATAGATGATATTCTTCCTGATGAAATGAGCGACCTGGACTGCAGTTAAGGTCTTGTATGATTCAGCCTCGACCCACTTAGTGAAATAATCGATCGCTACTAGGATAAACCTGTGACCATTTGAAGCAGAAGGTCTGACCATGCCGATGACATCGATGCCCCACACAGAGAAAGGCCAAGGCGAAGTCATGCCAAATAGGTTAGAAGGTGGTACATGCATCAGATTAGCATGGATTTGGCACTTGTGATATCGCCGCACGTAATCCACACACTGAGATTCCATAGTAGACCAGAAGTAGCCCTGACGTAAGACCTTCCTAGCAAGCATGACGCCGCTCATGTGGGGGCTGCAAATCCCTTCGTGGATTTCTTCCATAATTCTGACAGCTTCAGTGCTGTTGACGCAGAGTTTGTGCATCCCACAATGAGATCTCCGGTACAACCTCCCTCCACAGATGATGTAATGAGCAGCGATCCTTCGTAACGCAGTTTGGTCCTTCTGAGAAGCATCAGATGGGTATAAACCACTCTCGATGAAGTTCCATATGTCATGGTACCAGGGTAGGCCATCATCCATATCATCGATGGCGTTGACACATTGATAAGCGGGATGGTCCCGTTGCTCGATTAAGACAGGACGGAGCTTGACACCTAACGGCAGTTCAACCATGGAGGCCAGGGTAGCAAGTGCATCAGCGAAATGGTTCTTCAACCGAGGAACATGAGTGAAAGTCACCTTAATGAAACGAGGGATTAATCCCTCTAAGTCGTGATGATAAGGCTTCAGTTTCTCCTCGCGTACTTTCCAGTCTCCATTGGCCTGAGACACAACAAGATTCGAATCCCCGATGACTTCAAGCTTCTCAACACCGAGCGCGAGCGCAGCTTCCATACCCACAATGCAAGCCTCATATTCAGCTTGGTTATTAGTGACATCGAAATTAAGCTTAAACGCAAGCGGAATATGAGAATCGTCGGGAGTGACTAGCAAAACCCCGATTCCGAACCCTTTCTGATTGGCTGCCCCATCGAAGTAAAGAGTCCAAACATCCTCAACAACTGTCAGCACTTCCTCATCTGGGAACGCGAAATCTGAATCCTCAGGCCCGTCGACGGGATGGTCAGCTAAGAATTCTGCAATGGCGCGTCCCTTTACCGACTTTCTTGTGACATACTCGAGATCAAATTCTGCTAAGAGAAGCAACCAACGTGCTAACTTACCAGTAAGTGCAGGTTTCTCAAATAGATACTTGAGAGGGTCCATTCTAGAAATCAACTTCACTGGGTAAGCCAGCATGTAGTGTCTTAACTTCTTAGATGCCCAGACAAGGGCCTAGCACGTCTTTTCTAAAGCGGTATAGCGTTCCTCGGCTCCAACCATCTTCTTGCTCAGGTAGTAAATAGCTTTCTCTATTCCCTTGTCCCCTTCTTGAGCTAGCAAACATCCCATGGACGTAGAACTCACAGATAAGTAGAGAATGAGAGGTTTTCCCCGTATAGGCGGCATGAGAACAGGCGGGTTCTGTAGATAGTCCTGGATCGAGATGAAAGCTGCTTGGCACTTTTCTGACCATACGAACGGGGTATTCTTCTTGAGTAGTCGAAACATCGGCTCGCAAGTTAAGGTTAACTTGGCGATGAATCTGCTGATGAACTGAACCTTCCCCAGAAAACTCCGCACCCCCTTTTCAGACTCAGGTGGCTTCATTCACGTATTGCTTTGATTTTCGACGGATCGACTTCAATCCCACGGGAAGTGATCATGAAACCCAGCATTTTGCCTGCTGTGACTCCGAAGGTGCACTTCTGAGGATTAAGACGCATCCGGAACTTGCGGAACCTTTCGAAGAGTTTCCTTAGCACGTGGACATGCCCTTCCCGAGTTTTTGACTTGGCAATCATGTCATCAACGTAGACCTCAACCTCTTTGTGCATCATGTCATGCAAAATAGTCGTGGCAGCTCTTTGATAAGTCGGACCAGCATTCTTCAAACCAAACGGCATGACCAAATAGCAGTAAGTCCCCCACTCAGTGATGAAGGTTGTCTTCTCGCGGTCTTCAGGTGCCATGAGAATCTGATTGTAGCCTGAGAAACCGTCCATGAACGAGAGCAAAGCATGCCCTGCAGTATTATCCACCAGCACATCGATGTGTGGCAAGGGAAAATCGTCTTTGGGGCTTGCTTTGTTCAAGTCCCGGAAGTCAACACAGACACGAATCTGGCCATTTTTCTTAGGAACAGGGACGATGTTGGCCACCCAAGTGGGATACTGAGAGACTGCGAGGAAACCAGCGTCAATCTGCTTAGTGACTTCCTCCTTGATTTTCTGCACCCAATCTGGTCGCATCCGTCTGAGCTTCTGTTTCACTGGCTTAGCATCGGGCAACAGGGGGATTCGATGCTCCACTATCTCAGGATCGATACCGGGCATGTCTTGATGAGACCATGCAAAGATGTCGCTGAACTCAGTGAGGAGCTCTTTGAACTTACGATGCTCCTCCGGATCTAACGTGGAGCCCACTTGAACCATTCGAGGATCACTCTCATCTTTCAAGTTTATTAAGATTATCTCTTCTTTTAATGGCTGAGCATGCCTTTCGTCTTCCCTTTCAATGAAAGCACGGATTTCCTTGGGGATGTCCCCATCGAAATCTATCCCTTCATCGTCAGGGTCGACACAGTTTATATAGAGATCATTCAAGTAGTCAGAAGAGGAGTCCTTCATTTCATAAGACCCTGCAGGGTCGCCAAGTACAAGGGAGTCGAATTCGAAGTAAAAGCTATGACGTGGAGGGCCGAGAGGCACAAACTCCGACTCAGAGCTAGACTTAGACTCAAAAGACCTGACAGACTCAGTGTCGGACTCAGCTATGTCATCAATGCAAGTAAGGCGCGGCTTGAAAATGCAATTTTTAAGGCTACCCTTAGCTTCCACGATAAGAGAGGTGGGATCCTCGAGGGCGTCGGGCCCGAGCATAAACACTTCGGCCTCCTCGGCTTCTTTGGCCAAACCCACTTGAGAGAATTCTCGGAACAGCTGCTCCAAGCTCCCCTGATCGAAAGATCCCAGCCAGTCAGTCTTCGGCTTGGGTTGGCTAAGCTTCCTCTTGAATTCCGCGCTAGCTGGCTCTTCGTCACTGGAAGACCAAGTATCATCCGCAAAGATCTCAAAACCAGGTAGCAGCTCCCCGGTGACCGAGTCGATAAAGGGCTCAGCTTGCCCACGATAGATATCATTCCCCTTTTCACGGACGAAGTAGCTGCTGGGATCACCATAGAGGGATCGAGGTTTTCCCGTGTATTTCCTTCTTTTGGCATCATTGGCAGAGGAAGAGTATCCCAAGCCAAAGCGGCCCTCACAGGAAGGAAACGCAGGGAATTCCGGAATCCCTTGTTGGTGAATTCCTAAGCCAAGGCCAGGTAGATAGGACATCCTTCTCATAATGTCCAGAGCGACAGAGCTTATGATGAAGTCCCCATCCACGTTGATGGCCATGACCGAGCCAGAAGTATCAAAAGAGAATCCCGCGAGATCGACGTCTTCGTTGTCGTGCGCGATACCCAAAACAGGTGTGCCGTCCTTCTCGAGCGGGCGAATGCCTGAATCCCCGCAGATAATCAAAGTCCCAGTGGGAAGTCCCAGCATGACTTTCTGATGAAGAGTGGATGGAACAGCCATGATGCCAGATCTGTGAAGCCATGGTCTTCCTAGCAAGAGATTGAACGAGGCTGGAATGTCGACCACATGGAACTCGACATCCATTTTGAATCCCTCTGCATCGAGAGTGAGCACGAGTGTGCCTTCAACTAGACGACGTGTGCTGTCGTATGCCTTAACGGCCATGCTGGAAGGTGCAAAGTCCTTCTTAGTTAGTCCCAAACGGTGAGCCACCCTCAAAGGGCAAACATTGATTGCCGAGCCGTTATCGATAAGAACGGTTGGAACCCAAAGTCCTCGGCACTTGACAGTGATATGCAAGGGTCGATTGTGGTCAACTCCTTCAAGCGGCAGATCCTTATCGGTGAAAACCACGGTATGCTTAGAGGCAGGTGGGAGGATAAGGGAAATCATCGCTTCAGGCGTGACGTCCGGACGGATCTCAAGACGAGAGAGAGTGTGGCAGAACTTCTGACGATGCTCCCGGGAGGAACAGATTAGTCCCCAGAGTGATATGGCAGCGGGAATCCGCTCCAATTGCTTTTGAATCATGTCGTCGTTTGGGGCATTAACTGGTACCTCAAATGGTACAGACCTTGAGAAAATAGGAGGTTCGTTCTTCCGGTTAGAAGAGTTGGACGAACTTCCCGCTTGCAGATTAGCAGGCTGAAAGACTCGCCCACTTCTTGTAACATTAAGAACGTTCTCTAAAGAGGGTACCATTTGAGGGTCTTGACTATCGTCCCACAGATCAACAGGGACTTCTCCCAATTTGCGCTTCCCCTTGTCGGAGGTCGTAGGGGCCACAGGCACTTCCATGTTCAAACCCAAATCCTCAGTCAGATCTTTGATCAAGAGTGAATCCCAAAAGTCCGGATCCCCAACAGCTATAGCTTCTTGGATTGGTTCTGTACTAGCGACGAAAGGGACATCCCACAGCCCTCCATCAGCAAGGGAGCGATTGACAGTCCAAACCTCGGACCCAACCTGGATGTTGACTACATCATTGACATCCCAAAGATCAGCTGGCGGCACAAGGTCCGTAACCATGATGCTGCAGTCCTCTTCAGGAGGGGAAGGCACAACAGGGCGCGGAAGGTTTTCGTCGACGATGAAGAACGTAGGATCATACTCGGGATCAGCCACCGAGTTAACCAACCTGTCAAGAGTGGAAGGGAAGAAACATTCCCCTAGGACGCGGGTTTCATCCTGAGTGAAATCCTCCTCTAAATACTGGATTTCATGGCTGGGCAGAGCGTAACCCTGGAGAGGATTAGGGTCAAATCCTAATGGAAATTGCCAAGCAGGCTCGGGGTCCCAATAATACTCCTCCTCAAGCAAAACAGGCTGAGGTTGTTGGAAGAGCATGTCCAACGAGAATCCGTCCAAAGGATCAACCATGGCTGCCTCGTAATTGGCCATCCAAGCATCATACTAGATGTGGTCAAAGGGAATGTCTTCAGGATTAGGTGGGAAACCCTCTAATTCCAGTTTAGTCCATTCATTGATTATGGGGGTGGCATAGTCGTCATTATCAGCTATAGCCCACCCTACGGCTTGCATGTCAAGTTGTTGCTCTGGTTGAGAAGGAATAGTAGATCTGAAGCGGTCCACCAGGCTTAGGGAGGGGTTTGGATCCGTCACGTTGAAGTACGGATTATCCATGGTAGAGGCAGAATCGAGATGTACAGCAGGCATAGGCTGGTGGAACAAGTCACTGATGGAAGTGTTGAACACAAACGCTCCATTCTGTAGACGTGCAGAGGGCCCATTGAAATTGGACGACTGTCCTTCCTCGGAGCGAATATAGGAAATCTCGGCCTCGGACTGAGAGGGGATAGGCACAATTGGCCTAGGTTGATTCGTTGAGGTTATATGGTCGGTGGGGTTGAATATAGTGGAGCTGAGGGATATATCAGTGGGGCTGATGGATATCTGGTTAATGCGCGGAGCATTGCTGTGGTTTGGCATAGAATTGGCGAGGATGTTGGGTTTTTGAGGTGCCGGTGGTGGAGCATGAAGAGTCCCTTCATCTATGAGATCTTGAATCGCATGTCGGAGGCGAAAGCAAGAATCGGTAAGATGGCCGGGCCCTTGGTGATAGGCACAGTAGAGATTGGCTTTGAAGTTGGGAGAAGGCTTCTTAGGTAGAGGAGTTGGATCGAGGAGCTTCAGATGTCCTGATTGGATCAGTTTCTCCATGACTGAAGATAGTGGTGCTTCAAAAGCGGAGAAACTACGAGGTTGGTTACGCGGTCGGTTGTTCTGCGGAGTTTGAACCTGATGGACCTCGGCAATTTGGTTAGCAGCTTTCGAGGAAGAGGCATTGGTACCACTGGTTGCGGTATTGGAGTAAGTCCCTCCCCCAAACAGTGCATTAGTATTTCCAGAATATGCCCGAGGCTTTGACTTTGATGGATTGGACGATTCTCCCTTTGACAGAATCCCACTCTGCAATGCATCTTCGATGGCCAGACCAGAGTCGAAGAAGGTGTCAAAATTGGAGGATGCTTGAACGAGGACCAAGTGCCTAGCATAGTCTGGCTGGAGATTGCGGGAGATGATACGGAGCTGATCTCTCTCGCTCGGGCGATCAGTCATTTGAGCGGCTTTGCCCTCCATCTCTTGACGAAATCCGCGAAGGATTCCTTAGCGTCCATCTTGGTGGATTCCAACTCCCGAGTAGTCATCTTGAGCTGGGAGTTGTAGCTATACTGCGAAATAAACGCAGCCCCGATGTCCTCCCAAGTCCTTCGCTTGGCAATGTCGAGTGACAGAAACCAATGGAAAGCGGGACCCGAGAGGGTTTGAGGAAACAGCTGAGACATGGCCTCGGGCTCGACAGATAGTAGCTTCATGGCAGCATGGTAACCATAGAGATGGGTTTTAGGATCGCCAGTGCCATCGAACTTGGCTATGTCGGGCATTTTGAACTTGTCAGGAAGCTTGGCATTGGGATAAAGACAGAGACGGTCCAAGTCGATCCCTCCGGCACTGAGTTTTTCGGACTTTGAAACAGATTCTTCCAGCTTGGCCATCTTGGCAACGAGAGCAGTCATGTCAGGATGTTGAACAGTCCTAACAGCAGTGATGCCTGGATTCTGAATGGGATTCCGAGTGCCCTGAGTGTTGACCAAGGCGACCAGACGTCCTGGATGGTCCGGATCTTCGACCATGATGGGTTGCTCGTGCACATCCTCTTCGGCCTCGCCCTCCTCTTGAACAGTTGGAGGAAGACGAGTGTTAAAGAGGTCATTCAAGCGGGTCATGTTAGCATCCGTCTGAGCAGCCCTTTGTTGTATAACAGCGATACTAGCCTGGATGTTCATGAGCATGGTTTCCAGAGAGAGTGGTTGTGGTTGATCTGCCATGACCGTTGGCCCAGAAGTGCTTGATGCGGAAGAGGGGGTAGGTGATTCCGGAGAGTCTGTTTCTTCGAGGATCGGAGAAGATGCTGACTGCAGGGTAGCAAGCAGAGAACACGGGGAGTCTTCCGTTGTGACTGACTGGGCTTGCAATCTGACTAGTCTCTGAATCGGATTCCGGTGCAGACGTTCCCAAGTGGGTTTGGTTTTCTGCCTCGATACTTTCCTTGGCGGTGCAATGATTCAGAACCTTTGCTTGCAGAAAGTGAGAAAAGGCTAATAAGGGCCCTGCAGCAACTTTAATCTAAATAAAAGACTAAAGCGAAAACACAGTCACCGTCGTCAGTGTCGCCCTTAGACTCTAATACTAGCAGACAAGTCTGTCTTATGACGTTTGGACATTACCAGTGATCCTCAGAAATCTTTTCATGGTGTATCCTTTTTGTATCAATTAAGCAAAGAGATGTCAAAGTAGTCTAAAGATTTTGGTTTATTCTGCTTCGAAAGTTTCAACTTTTGAACTTGGAACAACTTGGTGTAGATAGGCACGATGCTATAACCGGGGAGGCATAGGCAGCACAGTGCCGTAACCGAAACGGTGTACATGCTTCGCATGATAACCAAAATGGTGTAAGCATCGCGGTATCTTTCCCGTTTTGTTCCTTGTTTTCTGTTTGAAACTTCGATTGGGTAATTTAGCCAAAGGCTTTAGAAGGTCTTGATTTCCCAAGGTTTAATTGATTCAAGGAACTTGAGAATTGACAACGTGCATCATTGAGATGCACGACTCCTCATCGGGCCATGGTAAGGTCCTAATAAACATAAGACAGACTTGAAGGAGAGAGAACCTAGGAGCCGCCCTAAACATGCTTCTACGCAAAACGGTATGCATGTATGAACAATGCATGCGATAGGGAAAGCAGTAACACGTTGACAGTATGGAGGGTTAGATGCAAGTAATCCTACCCTGCAGGTACCTGTCCTAATTTGGAGAGTGCTAGTGCTTTGTATATGCAAAGGCTGGTTTTGGCTTGAATCAGGTTCCTCGGACTAGAGCCAAGATATACCTCCCGCTGCCCGCGTAACCGCAGAGCAACAGTCGAACGGTAGAATGACTCATCATCGTCGAAGGTTGTTAGTCATTCGGGGTCCCCGGGCTCCGGTAAACCGTGCCGGATTGCCAAAACGATCCAACGAGGCTTATCCCACATCGATGCAAATGAGAATGCTAAAAAGTTGATTAATGGAACAGAATCACAAATTCGCAAATGCCTTTTCAAATTTGGCTCTCTTTATTCAATCAATATTTAGAAGAAACTACGCGGGAGAACAATCGGAAAAGTCCCAGATTGGATGGCCGGACACGAGGTCCTGTTAAATCACCAATCCTTTCTTTAGCAGCGCGAAGCTCACTATTTTGACAGACTTTTGTGGGATTGTTCTCGAGCGTATTAAAATCTAAGTATAGATCAATATTGGTTCGATCCCCAGCAGAGTCGCCACTGTGGGCAATGCGAATTGCCCCGACTCTTTCTCTCTCCTCCGAGGGAAGGGATTCCGTTCCCCACCCTTTTGAGAAAGGAGAGATGCTGCCGGTTCGCGGGAGCGCTTTTGAAGCTGGACGTCAAGCGCTCGCGAAAAATACAGAGTCGCCACTTGGGTTTGAAGGTCCGATACCCAAGGAACCGTATTTCGAAGCACTTGCCGCGCCGTTTGATTTGAAAAAGTTTAAGGAACCAGTCCGTCATAACCATATCTGGGTTCGGGAGCCAGGTTACGAGAGGGGAAGGGTTTTATGGCACCCCTCTCGCCCAATCCGGAGATCGGTCTCTACTTAGGCATTTGCGAAAATATTTGTTTTGCGATTCTGTTTAATTAATCATTTTTTAGCCAATTAGGGCGGGGGAACAGTTAATCGGGGATTTAAAACTGTAACACATTTTGCAAGGTGTGGTAGATAGCATGCATGGATGAAATAAATGAGATAAAACTGAAAACTGCTTTCTGGATGCCAAAACAGTGCAGGGTATGAATTTATCACGTACAGTGACCAACTTGCATGCAGAAAATGGGAACATGCAAGTCACACCATCGCGCGACACACCCATACCCTCGCGCGAGTATCATCATCTTTTTTTTACAGGTTCAATTTTATCTCCTTCTGGGCTCTGGAAGGACCAGTGCACACCCAGGACAAACCAAGCAGTTTATATATGCTGGAAATAACTACTTATTACAGTCTGAACGAATAAGAATAACACGCAACCCTTAAACAGTGAGGGTGATAAAAACAGAGACCAAAGGCCTAGCTGCCCATACAAGGGCAATCACTGGAAATGATCAAATCATCGCGCGATGGAGTCACTTCATCGCGCGATTGTTCTGACTGGACATCCAGGAATTGCTTTGCATGCCTGGGTTCTGAGACATATTCAGAAGCTACCCAGGGGCATTCCATCATGAACAAGGAAAGAAAAATACACCAATCTACTGATTTTAACATGCAAGACAGTGAGATATATCAAATATGATTAAACGTGGAAATATGAAATCACATAAACTGGATCAGAACAAGAGACCCATCCCCACGAGAACCATATCACACGAGCTAGAAGCGTCGCGCGATGATGTGGGTTCATCGCGCGTGGGTTCTCATGTTCACAGCATCTTGTAAATTTGCTGGCTTTGGGGTCAGAAGCTGATATTGATTACCAGTCCTGACCCTGTCAGCCCCCCTCAGGGATCAAGACAGTAAAGGCTGAAATTTATACCTTTGCTTGAGAATGGTTTGAGTGAAGTGGTATGCCTTTGACAAGGGAGAAAGTGGTATTAGTTTTTGATTGAGAGGGAAGATCAAGATTGTGACTCTTGTTCTTTTCTCTTGGGAATTTTTTTGGAAACCCTTTGAAAGAGATCAATGGGGGGGGGTTTTATAGGGAAAGAAGGAGCTTGTTGGTGGTGAACATGGCTAGGCAGCCAGCCAACAATGCTGGCAGCAATCCTTTGGTAGAGAAGTGGGGTTTAAGTTGATGGGAGAGTGGGGGTTTAGGTGGTGCAAGGATGGCCGAGCAAACGCCGTTCAGCTGATGGAACGGGGTCACATGGCCCTGCAGGCGCTTCATCATCACAAAATCCAGCTGGATACGACAGGTGTCGACCATCGCGCGATGGAGTGGAACCGTCGCGCGAGGGTTCTAACTTCCCCGCGATGGTCAATCAGTCAAAGTTTGACTTTGACCACCACCTGGCAAGTGAAGCATCGCGCGAGTGTCTCAGTGCATCGCGCGAAGGTCAAACCCATAGTCAAAGCTGGACTCAATGGTTTTGGGGTTAAGGGACGGGTTCCACATACACCAAACTCAAAACCATTTCAATCAAAACTGTTCTCGACCTGATTCATCATTGGGGGAACAAGAAACTGAACAGAAATAAATTGAAAAGAGACCAAATGACTGAGAAATCAGATTGGGGTGTCTACAAGTGGGAAATCTAAAACCGTGTCCTTGTTTTCCAAATGGGTAACAAAGTGGTAGTGTGTGAAGGTATTCATTAAACCGATGTGGCTTTGCAACCCCACCGATTTGATGAAGTTTCGAATATGTTTTCTGACGTCGACGGCTTCTTCAATGGAAAAGGTTTCCGTGGACTGTCAAAAAATTTTAGAACGAGGAAACCATACCCAAACAAGTTTGTTTTCGTTGGAGAATAAGAATCGGTGTTCGTTTACTCCAGAAAAAAAAAAAAAAACCCAATGGTGAGCCAAAAAGGCATGTTTTGAAAACGTTGGAGAAGTACTTGGCTATGCGATTAGATATGAATTAATCGGAGTGACCTTTCCACCTGACGTAGAGGAATTCAAGGGTTTCCCCAATCATTGGAAATTCAACAAGCTTGTAGCTCAATGACACTTTCTCACATCTTTCCCATCTTCATAGGTAGAAGTAGGTTAGACATCTATTAAGTGGCAAAAAAGAAAATATCATGGTATTAGAAATAATTAATACCATCCTGATCGCATAGTTTCCATACCAAAAATAATTAATAAAATGAAACAATTACTACTACTCAAATGAATAGTGATAAGTATTTCGAGCCTCGTCCTTAGGGATTATAAAGGCTAAATTGTAGTTGTTCTAATTAATTTCTAACTTAATTCAAAAAGAGATTTGATGATTGATTTCTAAAATATTAAAAACTAAATTAAATTAAAGCAATTAAGAAATAACAAAAGTTTATGAGAGAAAAGATCTAGGGTTTAGAATCCACTTGACCATGTGATGATAAATGTTAATTATTCGAATCAATTCGGATATCGTTAGGGTTCGCGGGCCCTCACGGTATCGCTTAAACATATTTATGAATCACCAAATAGCATGGGGTATCGCCGCCTAGCACGAACCGTCTTACTAGTACAACCTGTCTCTATGGCACGGATCGTCTAATAGCACGGCGTATCTTATGGAGCATAACCCATCTTACTCAGTTATCACAAACAATTAAGAACCGTTGTATGAACGTGCATGAAAATCTAGAAAATCATACACAAGATTTGATAGAGAAAATTAATGCCGCAAATAAATCCTCAAGTCATACAACCACGATTCAAATAATAAAAACACTAAATCAAAACATAAACATTGTTACTCAGAATTCGAGCTTCATCTACACCCTAGAAACGAGTTTAGCCGGACATCGGAGAGGAGAACATCGGACTGATTTTTCTGTTGACTGCCGTGACTAGGAACCACGTATGGGTAAACATGACGTGCAGCGCCATGGTTCGGAAAATATACTGACCAATATGCACAGCGAGAAACTCTTCGGTGCCGAGCGGGCACGGACAGCTGGTGCCGAGCACCGATCTCAGCCGTCCAAACGTGTTTTGGATGGCTCAGATCTGTTTGGGCTTGAGAGGGTGTTTTGGTAATTTTACACTTAAAAATTACCCAAACAGATATAGGCCGTCCAAAACACATTTGGACAGCCGAGATTGGTGCTCGTCAGGGCACGGAAAAATTTTCCATGCGCAGCTCTCTTTTCTATTCTGAACGTGTGCGTACTCCTCGCTTACTATTCTTGTTCTCTTTTGGCGTGCGTGATCTTTTATTCTGAGGGCATGTGATCCTTTTATAAGCTGCCAAGGGACAACCGTATTTTCTTTCTTTTCCCTCCAGGCTGTAGGCAATCCTAGTTGCCGAGAATTGGCTTTGGTCCCAAACTCCCTCAGTCAAAATAGATAATAGAGTTTGACCAAAATAAAAAATAAAAAAAATAAATAATAGAGAGTAGCCTTTTGGCCCAACCGAGACATGCATCAGCAGGAGCAAAAATAATATGGCCCAATCCATGATTTAGTCGGCTTTAATGTATTTAGATTCCAAAAACCTACAATACACAAATTAAGCATTAAGCTCCGAGTAACAATATAAATGGACTTAATAAAGATAAATTAGGGGGCGCGTATGTGAACATTTACGCGCCTATCACGTCCTATGTGGCCATACGATGAATAGTAAAGATTAGCACAAAAATGATGAATATTTTTTATTTTTTTGTAAAGACTAATCTTTGTAATCCTTTGCAAAGGATTAATAAATCCTTTTCTTAGCAAAAAAAAAATGATGAATAGTTTTCTTTTTTTGCCTTGATGTTGCTAATATAATGGTTATGATTCTGATTCAAAAAATATGATGAATACTTCATACTCACAAAGTCCACAGTTGCCCATTGTAGCCTTGATAATTTTAAAAAACTGAAACCCATTGTGGCTTGAAATAACTGGTAGCTACCAAAGCTTCGAAATGGATAGCCCACTGGAAAAAAGATTCCTTTCAAGGCCCCAATTTGAAGGCATCAAGGGCCCAACTTCTGATCCACCACCGAGAAATTGCCATCAGTATTTAGCTGCTGGCTGGGCCTGGGTTTTTCATAGCTGCCGCCATCAGTATTTAGCCACCTAGAAACGCTACTACAAATAACCAGGAATGGCAATGTGGTGTGGCGGAGTCGAATTTTTAGTTGCCCGTCCCCGCCCCATCCTTTATCGGGGCAGGTCGGACCCGGAGAATTAAAATCAGGGAGATGACGGAGTCAGTGGAATAATTAGTACCCATTCACGTCATAATTTGTGCTAAATTTCTTTTCTTGAGAGGGTTTCATGAGGGAAAAAATATTGATGCGTGATCATGAGAATTGGTATGGTAAAATAAAAGAAAACAGAATAATGAAATCGGAGTAGTGATTTATATTTGGTATTTCTCGGATAGTAAATGAAATCTACATGGATATATATCTCCAAAACTATGATTACTAATCGGGGCGGGTTTGGATAAAATAGGGCGGGGAAACAAATACCAAAACCACACAGATCCCTTATAGGAATGATGAATATCTGCTCGGGTCGGGACGGAAAAATCGAGGGTGGAAGCAATACGTAGGAAATTGCCATCCCTGCAAATAAATCTCGGAACTAGAGCAACATTGCCAAACGCCAGTTTGTATCTCGAGGTCAATTCAGTGCTCTTGTAAGTGAATGTAAGGCTATATTATGGAAGCTACAGGCAGCTCGATCCAACACACCTTGAGAGAAGGCAATAAAGTGGTAGACAAATTATTCTTTGCTTCGCGGTTTGCTTCAGGGGGCCTTCTCCACCACACATTTGCGTGGACTCCACAATCAAGTGTGTGACTCAACAAGTGTCCCGAAGCACTTCCAAGGGCTACTCCAAACCTTTCATAGTTTTCACGAAGTTCAACGAACCTTCCATATTGCAAATCAAAGCACACGAGAAATCATTTTATCACTTGGAGTCTGGGATTCGCCCAAGGCGTGGTTAAATATTTACGAAGCCAAATTATGGTGTCTACGACAGGATATCGGGAAATATTTGGGGTTGCGATATAGAGGTGAGGAGGGGAGGAGGATTGCCCACCTTGAAGAAATTGATGAAGATAGATATCGGAAGGTGAAACAAGGGGAAGGAAGGAGAAAAGACTGATTGGTCAGGTCTGCTTCTTGAGGTCAGGGAATAAAATTGGAACTTGGAAGGTCGCTCTTATACACTCCTATTTGGAAGGTTAACGGGTGGAACCATGCCGAATGGTTTTTTTTTTTCCTCTTTTGGTGGGCTTATTTCTCGTGTTAGTTGGGTTGGTGGGTCTGGTGGATTCTTACAAAATTAATGAAATGTTCCGGTTTGTGTTTTGTAATTCTGATGCAAATGATCTCTTCTATTGATTGAGAGAAAAACAATATGTGCTTGTCAATACGTATGCTCCAAATTCAGTAATTGGAAGAAGGAATATTTTGGATTTCTTTGGTGAAAGTGCGAACTGTATTTTCCCTTCCATCCCTTGCTAAAGTGTGGGAGCAGATTACTTAATGATGGGAGAGATCTACACAAAACTCAAGCACAACTGGCAAAGATTATTACTTCACACTGGCAAAGATTATTACAATACACACACAGCATTTCGATTGCTGTCGCACTCACTCTCTCTCTCTCTCTCTCTCTCTCTCTCTCTCTCTCTCTCCACAAATGATATATACAACACACATATATCCATAAGGTAAATAGTATCAAGGGAATGACTTCGGTATCAAAAAACATTACACCCAAATAATTTCACACCTCACATTATTTGAATCACTCATTTTTCCAACCCACGATTAACCACCCAGAGAGCCACTGCTTATCCTGTATGCTCTCAATTGTTCCCACTCTGACTCCAACATATATACACCCCATACTTATAACATCAAACTTACAATAGTAACAGAACTAAGCTTCGTGGGGAAAGAGGCGAATTGGAAGCCCTTTTTCAGGACTAGCTATGGGAAGATAAACAATCTTCTCGTCAGGAATCTGTTTTTCCCACCTAAACCTCTTGACTAGGTGGTGCATGAACACGAGTATTTCTAACCGGGCGAATTCTTTTCCGGGGCACATCCTAGGTCCTCCACCAAAAGGTACATAGTAGGAGTATTTCCATTCTCCCTCTAATATATGCTGGGGCGCGTAGCCAAAAAAAAAATAAAAAATTAGACGGATGTTTCTGCGAAGTATATTTTATGATTTTGATAGAAATCGTGAGTGTTGGTCGCGGGCCAGGATTCTGCCCACGCAGGTCGAACCGTAGCGCTTGAGGCCTGCTATGCTTTGGTATAAAGAAATAGAGTTGGGTCTTTATCACTACCTATGGGTTTTGGTAAGGTGGTAAGCGGTTGATCCTACATTTTGGTTGACATACATTCAACATACGAGAGGTTCTTTATTCATGGGAAAGCTCTAACCTCAACTTGCACACAAAGTTACACAGAGAATCGTTGTATCTCGAGAGCAGAGCATTACAGAAATGCTACGCTTATAACAAAATTCTATAACTTAGTGCAATAGGTGATCTTTCTTCTCCGAGGAGAGAGTTTCGTTTGTGTCTCTCGATCCATTAGTTTTTCTTTACTTGCACTTTTTTTACTCAATTAATTAAGTCAACATTTCAATATATGTCAAAATTTCAATAATTGGTTTAAAATTTTTCCAACAATTCTTGTTCTTATGCAGTACGTACTCAAAACACTAAACAATACTTAGGTCGTATAGTGATATTAATTGGTCATGTACCACCTTAATTACACAGTATTTGTTTTTTACTACGAAAGTCAGTAATGTTTGATTCGCACCTTAAAGAAGTTGAACTCTTGACCTTTTTATTCATAACATCTAAGTGCACTCCTGATGACGTTAGGCAGAAAGCCGCGTGGTGCCTTGCATACTGACCACACCATCTAGTAATCAATATATATATTTCAGGCCGTGTGGTGCCTTGCATGGTATTGACCACACCTTCTAGTAATGAAAAGATATTGTATTCTAGATCATTAACGGGATCAGATTAGCTTGATACTGAGGTGTGATTGTTAAAGGATTACTATTAAACTACTCAAAAAGACAAAAAAAAAATTGAGTAATACTCTACTACATTACCACTACAATACCTTGGTAAACTTCTTGGTAGATCTCACGCAGCTCAGCAAGGTACTTGACTATAGAAGTACATACAGAGGCAATGTTCTCATTGTTAGTAATTTATTTTAATCAACGGGTATCTGTAATCTTAACGTGGGGAGATTAATAAGTATTTAATATCATGGAGCTCGTAATATAATTGAGATAAGGACGGGAGTGCAATTATAATTCTGTAGTGGGGTGAATTATAATTCGTGAAATAAGAAGTAGAATCCTGGTGGGATTAGGTTTTTTTATTTACACTGGGAGCCCTGACTTATTACTCCTTAGGTCCCTATCGTAGCCCTATATATATACGTCATGCTCTCTAGGTCAGTTGTATGTTTTTCTATTATTAAGTAAATAGAGGCAGACTTAGAGAGAGCAAACAGATCGCGAAAGAGTCCACACTCAGTTCGCGTTCTAGACGTGCAGGGAATACGATAGAAGATCGTAAGGTACGATCGAGCAGTATTCGTGGTTTATAGCAAGGCGTGCTATAACAAGTTCAACCAGCGTTCGTGTCGTAAGGAGTTGTGGTAAAACCCTAATTCCGCTTTGTAGGGTTTTTATTTTTGTTGTCTAATCTGTACGCGTCATTACTGGGTCTTGGGGATTCGGTTTCCCAACAGTGGTATCAGAGCCGGCTGTAATCACGCGTATGGATTAAACAGGCCATGTTGTTCATCGGTTATAGAGGGTAGAACGTAGAACTGCGCTAACCCTGTTTTGCAGCGTTCTTACCCAGCTATTATGGTCATATGATTTTTGTTGATTTTATGTGATTGGATCCCACGATAATTTATTTCGTGGTTATTGTTATTTATTGGGTACCACGATTATTTTTCGTGGTTGTAATAATTAACATAGCATGTGTTATTTATTGGGTGCCACGATTATTTTTCGTCGTTGTAATAATTAACGTAGCATGTGAACTCCAATGGAGGTATAAGATCAATGTTTGTATGTTTCTTCGATTGTAATAGCATTCGACGGTTATTCGGAGATCGAAGATGGTAGATACAAAAGATACAAGTTGTTTGGCTTGCAACAGATTTTTTCCAGATTCGTAGGGTCTGATTGCAGGGCTATTTCGATCCAGTAAACGTTGGAATTAGAAAACCTGTTCTTCACAAAAGTTGTAGATAATTGAATTTTGAATCCAACCCAAGTTGAATCATTTCATTTGGAGGTCGGATGAGGAAGATATGGTCAAAATACTTAAGGCTGTGCAGTTTACGCGAGAATATGTCAAATCCGAATTTTCTTGCTTAAGCACGGTTGGATTTTGGTTTCCTTGATTAATTCAAAGTATCTAAACCATCTACACAAGTATAGATGAAGGATTGCTTAAGGATTTCAAGTTTGGAAGGACTCCTTATTGCTTAAGGATTTCAAGTTTGGAAGGATTCCTTGTTACTCAAGGATTGCATCTTTGACCATAATAGCTGGATTCTTTATCTTGTGGTTCCTTATTATTTGTGTTTCCATATTGTTTGCATATGTGATAGTTTACCATATTGGGACAACATGGTGATAATTGGCTTTGACCTAGATCACGGTTTTGCAAACTCGAAAATTTTGATAACCCTCACAAATTTTTTTTAAATAACTAAGTGGGAGAGAGAGTTTATTTTTTATAAATCCCACGGTCTCCATTACTAGTATGTAGATGATGTAATTAATTTTATGTGATGGTTTTAGAACCTTCCCCCCATCGGGCAAAATTAATTATGGTCTCATCGGTACAAACTTTCTTAAAGGATAGGTCTATGATAATTGTTGTGTGAATTACTTCACCATCTGAGGTAATTCATAATGGAACAATGGGTCATGGGGCTAGGTAATGGTATACACTTAGCTGTAAATAATAGTATCCTCACCATCTGAGTCACTATTATTATTTATAGGACCGAAGCTATATTGGCTATTTAATTTTGCTTGGCACGGTATAGTGTCTAGATAGTAAAATTAAAAGGTTGTGCCTATCTACACGAATGATGAAGAGTAGACAACCTTCCTATCGATGCATACTCTTCACGGTGTGTAGGGTTGCCAATGTTTTTCTTTTAACATATGGTTGAGGGAACCAATATTAAAATGAAATTCAAAGTTTTTATTGCCATTCATAATTGTTGTTATGTGATTCACAGATTCAAAAATGGATTTTTTCAATCCACTTGTCATTATTCTCAAAGAAAATAAACTTACTGGATCGAATTATATTGACTGAAAAAGGAACTTGAATATTCTGTTAATTGCTGAAGGGCACAATTTTGTGCTGTCTGAGGTGTGCCCTCCTAGACCTGATGAGAATGCCACAGAACAGAAAGTAAAATTTTATAAAAAATTGGTGAGTATCACCCATGTTAAAAGGACCCCGATTAAGGATTATGTTCTGAAGATGATAGCTCTTCTTAATGAACTAGAGATTCTTGGAGCTGAAATTGATAGGGAAACCCAGATCGATTTCGTTCTTAACTCACTACAGTCTGAGAGTTTTAAGTAATTTCGCCTGAACTATTATATGAACAAAATGTATTTATATTTGGCGAAACTTCTTAAGGAACTCCAAGCAGCTGAGGGTCTTTTGGTTGCGAAGAAACCACCATCATTGTTAGTGGCAGAGAAAGTTTCTACTTCTAAGCTGAAAGGCAAGAAGAAGCAGAATAAGTCTCAGAAAAAGGTTATGGAGGCAGTTTATGCGCCTCAAGGTAGAGTGAAAAAGCCTGCGGGCAAGTGTTTTCACTACAAGCATCAAGAACACTGGAAGAATGAATGTCTATTCTATCTCAATAAAGTAAATAATCAAGATAAATCTTTTCGCTAGTCGTTGAATCATATTTAGTGGTGTCATTTGCCAGTACCTGGTGTGTAGATACATGAACCACTAATCATATTTGTAATTTATTGCATGGGTTCCAGGAAACCAGAAGACTCAGTGATGGAGAGATTTATCTATACATGGGAAATGCTATGAGAGTAGCAGCAGTTGTAGTAGGAAATGTTATTTTAAATAATAATGGGAGTTTAATTCTGTGAGATTATCTTTATGTTCTCATACTTAGAAGAGACTTGGTTTCAGTTTCTAAGTTGATTAAAGATGGATATTTGGTTTATTTTAGTAACTTTGTGGTTATTAAGTTAAATAAACGTTTTATCTATTCTGGTTCATTGGTGGATAATCTCTACTTTATTAATCCTATATTTCCTACAGTGCAACTGCATGAATTGAATAACACTAATGATATGCCATGTAAGAAAAATGAGTCTTCTAAATTGAACCAAATGTATCTTTGGCACTTATACCTTGGTCACATTAGTCTGAATAGTTTTTTTTTAGACTAGTCAGGATGGACCTTTAGGTTCATTGGAAGTTGAGGAACTTCTAGTCTGTGAATCCTATTTAGACGGTAAGATGACCAAAAGACTTTTTTATCAGTAAAAGGTTATAGAGCCAAAGAGCCATTGAAATTGGTTCATTCTGATTTATGTGGATCCTTGAATGTCCAAGTAAGAGGTGATTTTGAGTATTTCATCACTTTGATTGATAATTACTTAATGTTTACATTTATTTAATGCACCGTAAATCCGAATGCTTTGAGAAATTCAAGGAGTATAGGGCGAAAACGGTGAAGCATTTAGGTAAATGTCGTAAGACACTGCGATCTGATCGTGGTAGCGAATACCTCTTGGGAGAGTTTAGGGAGTACTTATTAGCTGAAGGGATTACATCCCAGTTTTCAGCACCAAGTATCCACCTCAAAATGGTTTACCAAAAGGAAGGAATACGACTCTTATAGATATGGTAAGATCAATGATGAGTTATTCAGATTTATCAATTTCGTTTTAGGGACATGCACTAGAAACAGTAATGAACATTCTTAACTTGGTACCATCTAAGTCAGTACCATTTACACCCATAGAACTGTGAACTGGGTGCAAACTTAGTCTGCAACATGTTCAGGTTTGGGGTAGTCCAGCACATTTGCTAAATGGGAACGCAGATAAATTGGAATCAAGGACATAAGTTTGTTTGTTTGTGGGGTACCTTAGAGGAATGAAATGTGAATTATTTTATAGTCCTAAGAATCAGAAGGTCATTGTTTGCACCAATGCTCGATACTTAGTGAAGGACTATGAAATAGACCATAAGCTCAGAAGTAAGATTGTTCTAAAGAAATTGAGATGAGATGGACCGATAAAGACTTCTTCAACACCCATAGAACCGGAGGTT
The DNA here is from genome assembly GCA_014282245.1 of Rhododendron simsii. Classification (NCBI taxonomy): domain Eukaryota; kingdom Viridiplantae; phylum Streptophyta; class Magnoliopsida; order Ericales; family Ericaceae; genus Rhododendron; species Rhododendron simsii. Next base: position 5,322,478 of record CM024962.1, read on the forward strand.
ACACTGCAAGAAAGAGTTGTTGACACACTGGTACCTCATCGTAGTGGGATGGTTGTTGTCCCACCCAATCGGTATATGTTCTTGGGAGAATCTTATGATATGATCCCTGAAGAACAACATGCTGAACCTTGTAACTACAATGAGGAACTAAAAGATAAAGATGCTGAATTTTGACAAAGGGCTGTGAAATCTGCATCCACATAATGGAATCAGATGGGTTCATAGTAAATGGTCAAGAGCACATGTTGTGCAAGCTTAAGGAGCTATTCATGAATTCAAGCAAGCATCCAGATCTTGGAATATCCGTTTTGATCAAGCAATCAGGTTTTCTTGGTTTTGATTAATGTTCGGATAAGTCATGTGTGTACAAGAAGCGCAACGGAAAAGTGGTGGTATTTTTGGTACTATACGTAGATGATATTCTGTTAATCGGAAACGATGTAGGAATGTTATCTTCGATAAAGGTGTGACTATCTAGCCTATTCGATATGAAAGACTTGAGAGAAGCCGGTCACATCCTTGGGATTAAACTTATGTGAGATCGCAAGTATAGGATGTTGGGCTTATCATAAGCCTACTTATATCGATGAGATCCTTGCTCGTTTTAGCATGCAGGATTCTAAGAAAGGGTTCCTTCCTTTTTAGACATGGAATCAACCTATCCAGGGATCAGTGTCGTAAGACACCTGAAGAGATGGAAAAAATGAAGGCAGTTCCTTATGCCTTGGCAGTAGGAAGCCTCATGTATACTATGCTGTATACTAGACCTGATATTTGCTTTGCTGTTAGCATGGTTAGTAGATTTCAATGTAATCCAGTGTAAGAGCGTTGGACTGCAGTGAAACATATACTCAAGTATCTGAAAAGAACTAGAGATCATATGTTGGTGTTCCAGTTAGATAGTCTGGTACCTCATGGGTACACTGACTTAAACTTTATGTCAAATAAGGATTCCAGAAAGTCTACCTCGGGATATGTGTTTACCTTAGGAGGTGGAGCCATAAGTTGGAAGAGTATCAAGTAATCGTGCATTGATTGATTCCACCATGGAGGCCGAGTATGTGGTAGCTTCTTAAGCAGCCAAAGAGGCCGTTTTGGCTTAGAAACTTCTTGATAGATCTAGAAGTGATTCCTTTAGTGAAATTAGCTTTTACATCTATTGTGACAATAGTGGTGGAATTGCTAATTCTAAGGAGCCATTGACTCATAAGAAGGAAAACACGTCGAGCGTAAGTATCACCTGTTTCGAGAGATCGTTCAGAGAGGTGATGTTGCTGTGACCAAGATTGCATCAGCAAACAACCTGGCAAACCCTTTTACGAAGAGCTTACCGGCTAAGACTTTTGATAGTCACATAAAGGGAATGGAAGTGAGATGCATGGTAGCATGGTTTTGAGTCTTAGTGGGAGTTTGTCAGAAAATTATACTAAAAGTTATACTTTTGTGTAATGGATTAATATTTGATTGCTATTTGTTAATCAGTTTTATCCAATTTTGATGAGAATCTTTTATGGGCAATGTTTGCATAATACTATTGTATGTTGTGCATGTGTCTTTTATTTTACAAACTAGATAATCTGTGTGTAGAATTCGGCTTACACACAGAAGATCAGATCATCAGTTCTTGTGAAATATAAGATATGGTTCGCAGTCTTAGATGGAACTGGACACACCATCGGTAGGACTGTAGTACAATGTTTAGTAGGTCTGTCTTGACTACAGGGAACGGTCTAATTCTGACTCATTGTACTAGTACACTTTGTGTGTATTGAACTGGGACCGCATTGAGGTAATTGTCTTTATACTAACTTTATAAGATAATTGGAACCTCATGGTTATTATGAATACTTATGCTCTTAATCCAAAAATAATTATTAGAGGTGTATATTTAATGTTGTTGACTTTGATTCATTAAAGAGTGAGATCTTTATACGGTCAATAGTCTCGGTGGGTTGGGTCGCAACATTATATATATGACAACTATTAATTATTGATGGAATTCACGTCCCAATAGGGATTGATGATACCCCTTGAGTAAGCTTATAAGTTTCGATTATGTTAAACCCTGCAGGTGGATATTTGTATCCGACATATCGAATAAGTTAAGCGGATAATCTCAAGTTAAGATGTTGATTAAGTGGGAGATTGTTAGTAATTTATTTTAATCAACGGGTATCTGTAATCTTAACGTGGGGAGATTAATAAGTATTTAATATCATGGAGCTCGTAATATAATTGAGATAAGGACGGGAGTGCAATTATAATTCTGTAGTGGGGTGAATTATAATTCGTGAAATAAGAAGTAGAATCCTGGTGGGATTAGGTTTTTTTATTTACACTGGGAGCCCTGACTTATTACTCCTTAGGTCCCTATCGTAGCCCTATATATATACGTCATGCTCTCTAGGTCAGTTGTATGTTTTTCTATTATTCAGTAAATAGAGGCAGACTTAGAGAGAGCAAACAGATCGCGAAAGAGTCCACACTCAGTTCGCGTTCTAGACGTGCAGGGAATACGATAGAAGATCGTAAGGTACGATCGAGCAGTATTCGTGGTTTATAGTAAGGCGTGCTATAACAAGTTCAACCAGCGTTCGTGTCGCAAGGAGTTGTGGTAAAACCCTAATTCCGCTTTGTAGGGTTTTTATTTTTGTTGTCTAATCTGTACGCGTCATTACTGGGTCTTGGGGATTCGGTTTCCCATCACTCATGGCTGCCAATTAACAATCCAAACATTTTATTGGCAACATCCACCTCATCCATGAAGGTTCCGTTGTCATCGCTTGTCGAAAGCATATGCGACAAGATATCCTGAGTTGGCGATGTCATTCCCGTAGCCAACTCTATCGTCCATTGTTTAATAATAACCAAAAGTTCCTTCTGAATCAAAGAAGAAGCCTTCATGGCATGATTTAATGGGGTTCCGGGTAAGTCTATAGGGATGGAAAATGCCCCCTTTAACACAAACTTGACAGCATTTTCAAGAATAGCAACAAGGTTTGGATCCTCGGCGCTCATCAACAAGCGACATGCAAGCAAAAAAGTGAAGTGCTTGACGAGTGGGAAAACTAAAACTATGTCCTTGTTTTCCCAGTAGTTAACAAAGTGGCAGTGGGCGAAGGTATCCATTAAACCGATATGGCTTTGCAACCCCTCCGGTTTAATCAAGGTTCTAATATGTTTTCTGGCGTTGATGGCTTCTTCAGTGGAGAAGGTTTCTGTGGACTGTCGAAAAATTTTGTTTATAGAACGGGGAAACCGTACCCGGACAAGTTTGTTTTCATTGGAGAATAAGAATCAGTGTCCATTTACTCCGCAGAAAACAACAGATGGTGAGCCAAAAAGGCTGGTTTTGAAAACGTTGGAGGAGTACTTGGCTATGCGGTCAAATATGAATTTCTCGGAGTGACCTTTCCACCCGGCATAGAGGAATTCAAGGGTTTCCCCAATCACTGGAAATCCGGTTTTCCCAGGTGGAAGGTTTGCATTGCCACTCGGTTTGTGGTTGTAGAAGAGGTAGATGACAAGAAGAAGAAAGAAGCCAATTAAGGAGAGAGGCAAAGAGAATTTCCATTGTCAATATTTCTTCTGCGTATATACTGACAATGTTGTAGTTGCCTATGTGTTTGTGTGTTTCTATTTATAGGCAGGAGGTTGGTAGTTAAGGTGGATAAAGGTGTGGTTAATATTAAAATATAATTATAAAGCTCAAATAATCAGATAGTTTTGCAATCTATTCTTTACTACGAAGGCTTGATTACTGGTGCATGCATGTGTACCTGTTTAATTGGTAAGTTACCATTAGTAGCAAACCCGTGTTATGCACGGGAATCTCTACACGCAAAACAATCAAATTTTAATTTATACTTTTAATCATTGAGAAGTTTTATTTCTTTTATTTAAACATAAAATTGATTATTTATAGCCTCATGTACCTTTCAAACTAATAGTCAATCATTATTAAATTGGATTAGTTACATGTCCTCAAATACTCCAAATTAAAGCTCGGTTGGTCAGAACCATTCGAGTCTTTCCACCTGCATGTGGGTGTTCAAGACCCTTACAGGGCTTTTCCTTTTTTTCTCTACCGTATAATGGGTTTATTTCTTATATTGACTAAGTTGTAGGGCTTGGTTGTCTCGTGAATTCTCATAATTGATGTAATATTCCGGGTTTGTATTCGATTGAAAAAAAAAAAAAAACTCCAAATTATAATATGAAAATGAGTGGATTACACTCAAAGAACAATTTATGCAATTCGAGTTAATCAGTTGAGTATGGTGACCAGTGCATTTGGATACCATGTAACTAGGAGCAAATCCGTGCTATGCACGGGAATCATATATAATAAATTTTTTTTTTGATACTTTCAATCATTAAGAAGTTTTATTTCGTTTATAAACATAAAACTTGATCATTTACAACCTCATGAATCTTGCAAATTAGGGGTGAGCATGGACCGGATTAGTTCAGTTTTATAGTAAAACAAAAATCAAACCCTTACATACGGATTATGTATTTGGAGAACCAAACCAACCCAAAAAAAATGTAAAATCAAACCAATCCAAACCTTTAGACTACGGTTCGGTTTCGGCTTCAAACTACGGCTTACTTGAAATTGAGATATCATCTTTATAAACTATTTAAAGTACTCAAAATTGCGGAGATAAACAAAGAATTGGTTTTTATTTATAGAAAAATTTAGAAATTATTGGAACCGTGGAATCAATATTTACTAAATGGAGCATTATATATCTATATACTATGTGCTTTTGAGATTATAGGAATGAGTTGTGATATATAGAAATTTATACTAAATAATTTTGGTAGTAAATGAATAATGAACAAGATGGTGGATTGAATAAATTATTAATTTAAAAAATTATTTGACTATAACTTTCATGTATACTTGGTGTATCTAAATTAAATGACTATGTAGTTTGGCATAATGGATACCTTCACACCCTATCACTTTGTTACCCATTTGGAAAACAAGGACGTGGTTTGAGATTTCCCACTCACTGAGCACTATACTTTTTTGCTTGCCTGTCGCTCGTTGATGAGCGTCGAGGATCCTAACACTGTTGCTATACTTAAAAATGCTCTCAGGTTTGTGTTAAAGGGGGGCATTTTCTATCCTTAGAGACTTGCCCGGAACCCATTAAATAGTGCCATGAAGACCTTTTCTTTTATTCAGAAGGAACTTTTGGTGATTAGCAAACAAAGGAAGATAGATTTGGCTAAGGGAATGGCATTGCCGACTCAGGATATCTTGCCGCATATGCTTTTGACAAGTGATGATAATGGAAACTTCATAATTGAGGCGGATATTGCCACTAAAATATTGGATTGTTAGTTGGCAGCCATCACACCATGAACTCTGTTTGTACTTCCATTGTCAGGTGCCTTTGTTGAGCAACTTGAGGTCTACCAAGGTAATATAGTGGAGTATTACCCAATTTCTTTTTGTCTTGGTAAACTCTTTGGTAAGTCCAGCAAGGTACTTGACAATAAAAGGTCAAACAGAGGTCATGGAGTCATGGCTGCCAACTAACAATTCCAATATTTTATTGGCAATATCTGCCTCAATCATGAAGTTTCTGTTGTCATCGTTTGTCGAAAGCATATGAGACAAGATATCTTGAGTCGGCGATGCCATTCCCCTAACCAAATCTAACTTCCTTTGTTTGATAATCACCAAAAGTTCTTTCTGAATAAAAGAAGCCGCCTTCATGGCATGGTTTAATGGGGTTTCGGGTAAGTCAATATATAGGGACAGAAAATGCCCCCTTTAACACAAACCTGAGAGCATTTTCGAGTATAACAACACGGTTTGAATCCTCGATGCTCATCAACGAGCGACACACAAGCAAAAAAGTGTAGTGCTCAACGAGTGGGAAAACTAAAACCATGTCCTTGTTTTCCCAGTAGGTAACAAAGTGGCAGTGGGCGAAGGTATCTATTACACCTCGTGTGGCCATATAATGTTGGACTATAAAGAACAATATGTGGAGGTCCAATATGCTCCGTGTTACATATCTAAATGGTATATTTGTTCAACCATTTTTGCACTGAGCTGGTACGTTATTTGCAGCAGAATATGTAAATTCCTCAAGGATGGCAGGTGCTTCCTATCTTTACTGGAGTACATCTCGATCCATCCCTTCCTCAAAATCTCTCTCAATTTGATCCTAGCTTCCATGGGTGTATGTAATTTCAATTCCTACTAATGTCCAGAAAGAAATGTACGTAGGCATAAAACTGATCACCGACCACAAGCCTGGTGAGCTCATTGAGCTAGGTGATGATGGCCTACAATCTGATTGTTTGTTATTCGATTATTTGACCAAATTAGCACATTAGATTTTTGGGGGAGCAGAGCAATCAAAGAATGAACCAAACCAAATGATTGTTCTAAAATGGTTGTTGCTCATACTCGAACTCAAGACAACCCATTTCCAAACAACCACTGAACCATATGACATCTCATTGTTAATATCACAAAATCAAACACATATTGACATTGTTTCAAAATTTTCAAACTAACCAATGTAATATATATACATACATACATATTAATCTACACAAAATCGTGTTATTTATTTTATATAATATGAATTCTAGTTAACATGAACGGTGACCACCCATCACAGATTCACACAATTCCAAAGCACGAAGAACTGCTTGAGTGGTTATGGACTTCGGTTGGCGAAGGATGGATGAATACATGGGCTATTATTGACTTCGAGATTGAGGTATGAGAGCTAGAGCTTGTATGCTGAAGAGTAGGTATTTGTGCAGGAATTCGAGGTGTTTCTCAGAGCATTCGACTGTATGAAAGCGTCTCAAATCCGGAGGTTGTGAGCCTCTATTTATACGAGAGAAGAGTGATAAAGCTGAAACAGAAAATTGCAAGGAAAGTAAAAACTGTAAAAGTAAAAGTCTTTGGGCAATTGATCGGACTCTTTTTCTAACTCCTAAGTTTGATATTTATAAGCTTGCCACTTTATCTTCAAATTCAATCTTGCAACTTTTCCCTCTTCAAATTTGAATAGGGTAATTACTTGTCTGAAGCTTCATGTTCGGATAAGGTAGTAATTACTTGTCTAGATGTCTTTTTTTTCCAACATTCTGACTCAACTGCCTTTATGTTGATCACTTGATCCAGACTTCCTTTTCCCTGTCTTCAACCTTTGCCACGTGTCTCTAATTGACTGTCATATTCTCAACAGGTTAGAATTTGGTAGAAAACTGTCATGTGTCCTTATCTCGACACTACTCCCTCACAGTTAAGAAATTTTCCAAAATAGGGTGTAAACAGTACCTAAACCGGCTGTAACAGTCATGTAGCGGCGGTGTAGAGGACAAAAAATTGGGACAACAGCATAGCAGTGTTTACATCCTAAAATATGCCACCCAATAAGAAAGTTACACGTGGCACCAAATAGTGTGTTGACCAATCAGAACACATCCTAATTAAACCCGAGATACAGAGGATTGCGGGGTTTAATGATGATGTTGTTTTAGTACTATACGGTATCGTTTTGACTGTAACCGACGGCGTTTGGACGATAATTAAGGATGGTTTTGAAAACAGTTTGATTTAAACCATTGATTGATCTTTGGAAACATCAAACGGTACCATTACTGTCTTGGTTTATAATGAATGTTAGACATGATTGCAGGAAATTATTCTGAGCCAGATGTGTGACACTAACCCACGTTGCTTGGAAGTGGGAACCGTTATTTAAGCATGAAGCCACGAATACCATTATCGAAGCATGCAGGGGGGAAAGAATTCTAGAAATATCAAGGTAACCGTTCGAAGACCCCTCTCAGCCGATTTATGCGGCCAATATGGATATCAATCGAAGACGTGGGGATCGAAGGCAGGTTCAGCGTCTATAAATAGAAGAAGCAAGTGAAGAGAGACAACAACAAAAAATCCATATCATCTGACAATTCATACAAAATGATTGCTCAGAGATCTATCTTAGATTAGTTTTTAGTTTAGAATAGGGTCTTTTTTGTAAGTTGAAGGCTTATTTGCATGTAAGACTACTTTCGATTAAATTCAAGTTCTCTTATTTCCTTTAAGTTTTTTCTTACCAAAGAATAGTTGTTTGCAAGTTCACTTTTGATTAAATTCAGTGTGCTTGCATTTCTTTATTATTCTTGATAGAATCTTAAGAGTGTTTGTATACAAACTTACCTTTGATTAGATTCAGGTTTGTTTGTGTTCAATCATCTTTTCTGATTTCGAAGCGCGTCGATCTTTTATTTGGTTGATACCTTAAGGAAAAATCCTCTTAGTTGAGGTAATCGGACGGATAACACAATTGCCTGATTGAAATTGGTTGTTTCAAATCATTTTGAAAAGAGTAATTTTTTCTTTGAAGTTATTTCTTTTCTGGCAAGCCCGCACACAATTATTTGTCAATTGATTTGAGCTAATTCAGCCCAAACAAGCAGGAACCGACCGATATGGGTGTGAATTTTGGATAGCACTGGTATAACGGGGTGTAAAGATATCGAAGGTCGAAAAAACAGTTATGTAGTGACCCGTTTTTAAATCTATGTTGTGGATCCAAGAGTAGAATCTGAGGGTTGAAGGTGGAAACGGTTTCGGCCATATCAGTGAAAATGATCAAGGAGGGGCCCTCCCTAGAAGCTCAATTCAGTGCTCTTGCAAGTGAATGTATATAAGGCTATATTATGGAAGCTACAGGCAGCTCGATCCAACACACCTTGAGGGAAGGTAACAAAGTGGCAGACAAATTATTCTTTGCTTCACGGTATTGCTCCAGAGGGGCTTCTCCACCACACATTTGCGTGGTGATGCAGGGAAGTGTGTTGAAATAGAAGAACGCGCAACAAGGACAATCACGAATAAGTATGAACTAGAGGTGCTCCCTCTACGAACACACAATAATGAGAAATAATCTCAATTTTCATTACTTAAATCATAAAACAACTCCTTAGCCCTAAGGCTTACAACTTATTATATAGGTAGAGAACCCTAACCTTAATTGAACCCTAATTCTTGGAGAACAAGAAAATATAAAATAGGAAACTAAATAAACTATAATTGGAAAACTGAATACTCTATAACACTTATTTCTAAAATTAAAACTCCCTAATCAAAATTACTAAAGCCAAAATATGGAAAACTAAATAATGCTATTTGTTAAATTATTTTTAATTTCCATTCTGCATCATTGATACCAACTGATGTAGCGCAGCCTCCTTTTACGAAATTATTTGCAAGAAGGGATCACGACCTTGCTTATGTTAAAGGTTCTCCCTTTGAAACACAAACACAAATAAGTATGAAGTAGAGGTACTCCCTCTTTGAACACACAATTGTGAAAAAGCTCTCAATTTTTCTTTAATTCAATAAACAACTCTCTTTTAATGTCACAATACAACTTATTTTATACTAGAAAATTATGACCGAAAAGGAATAAGCAAAATAGGAAGCTAAATCCCGGTGAATCACTAATTGACTCAATAATTACTAAAATCAAAAGATTTGAGCTATTCCCAAATTTGATTACCAGAGAATAAAATAAGCTTACCAAAATAAAGAATCTCCTACAAGAATTTACAACCAAAACAATAAAAACTAAATATTCTATTTCTCAAATAATATAATATTTCCATTTTGCATCACGTGGACTCCACAATCAAGTGTGTGACTCAACAAGGGGTTCCCAAGCACTTCTAAGGGCTACTCCAAACCTTTCAAAGTTTCACAAAGTTCAACAAACCTTCCGTATTGCAAATCAAAGCACACGATAAATCATTTTATCACTTGGAGTGTGGGATTTTCCCAAGGCATGGTTAAATATTTACAAATTGAAATTATGGTGTCTACAACAGGATATCGGGAAATATTTGGGGTTGCAATAAAGAGGTGAGGAGAAGGAGGAGGTGAGTAGGATTGCCCACCTTGAAGTAATTGATGAAGATAGATATCAGAAGGTGAAACAAGGTGAAGGAAGGAGAAAAGACTGATTGGTCAGGTCTGCTTCTTGAGGTCGGGGAATAAAATTGGAAGGTCACTCTTATACACTCCTAATTGGAAGGTCAACGGCTGGAACCATGCCGAATGGCTCTTCCTTTCTTTCTTTTTTTTTTTTTTTTTTCTTTTTTTCTTTTGGTGGACTTATTTCTCGTGTTAGTTGGGTTGATGGGTCTGGTGGACTCTTACAAAATTAATGTAATATTCCGATTTGTATTTTATAATTCTGACGCAAATGATCTCTTCTATTGATTGACAGAAAAACAATATATGCTTGTCAATACCTATGCTCCAAATTCAGTAATTGGAAGAAGGAATATTTTGGATTTCTTTGGTGAAAGTGCGAACTGTATTTTCCCTTCCATCCCTTGCTAAAGTGTGGGAGCACATTACTTAACTGGCAAAGATTATTACAATACGCACAGAGCATTTCGATTGCTGTCGCACTCTCAAGAAAATCACTTAGAGGTGGCAATTCTAACCCATATTTCTTAGCCCGCTTAAATCCGTCTATATGTAACCCAACCCATCCATATTGTGTAATAGGTTGATATGGGTTCAACCCATGTCAGCCCATATTTTTATGGGTTTAGATGGGTTGAGAGTGGGTTTAATATGAGTTAAAATTAAAAATGGTCCAACACCCCTTGTTCTCTCTTGCCCGCACTGTCTCCGGACTTCTCTGATCTGACAACAATTAATCCAATTCACTCATCTCTCTCTCTCTCTCTAACTAAAAGTAAAGTCAGGATATGCAATTCTCTCTATTCTTTCTCTCTCTCCTTCTCTCTCTCTCTCTCTCTCTCTCTCTCTCTTTTTGATCTACTTTCTCTCTCCTTTCTCGCTGGGACCAAAAGAACCGAAGGAGGAAAAAAGTGGAAAGTAAAAAGTACAATACGAGATCCAATGATGTAGCTACTTGTGGGGCCCCCTTTAGGGTAAAAGTAAAAAAAATTACTTTTTCGATTCTCTCGTCGAGACGAATTCATGGTGATAAAAAGTTTATCGCAAAACAAACAAATACAAAAAAAATTGAATAGAAACAAAAAAAAAATCAGTTGACTTTTTAATCCAAACCTAAGCGGTGACTTCGGCGAATGCAACGAAGACCGAAACTGTACAATCGGTGCAATCATCGCCCTCCAGACAATTCTCTAATGCGGCCTCTGACTACTCGTCGAAATTACGTTACTGTTTGGAAATGGAAAAAAAAAAAAAAACCTAAATTTTAAAGAATTTTCAGCCTCTAATTGCTTCATTTTTATTCAAAAAAATTGAATTTTAATTACTAAATTTTACTTTTTTGAATCCTCGACAAATCAGAGAAGGGGGGAGAAGAGAAGGGAAAGGGGGGAAAAAAAGAAGAAGAAGAAGAAGAAGAAGAAGAAGAAGAAGAAGAAGAAGAAAACGGGTCGGGAGGATTTGGGTTTCGCTTGACCCATATTCGAACCGACCTGTTTCAACCCGTCTACTTTTTGACCCATATTTGACCCGTCCATATTTGACCCACGACGCATTTCAACCTGTCCAAACGACTCGTCCAGACCTGCCCATTTGCCACCTCTAAAATCACTCCTCCCTCTCTCTCTCTCTCTCTCTCTCTCTCCACAAATGATATATGCAACACACATCCATATGTCCATAAGGTAAATATCAAATAACATTACACCCAAATAATTTCACACCTCACATTATTTGAATCACTCATTTTTCCAACCCACGATTAACCCAGAGAGAGCCACTGCTTATTCTGTATGCTCTCAATTAATTGTTCCCACTCTGACTCCAACATACACCATATACTCTTATAAATCAAACTTACAATAGAAAATGAACTAAGCTTTGTGGGGAAAGAGGCGAATCGGAAGCCCTTTTTCAGGACTAGCTATGGGAATATAAACAATCTTCTCGTCAGGAATCTGTTTTTCCCACCTAAACCTCTTCACAAGGTGGTGCATGAACACGAGTATTTCTAACCGGGCGAATTCTTTTCCAGGGCACATCCTAGGTCCTCCACCAAAAGGTACATATGCGTAAGGAGGTGGTCCAGAGCCTTCAAATCGTGATGGATCAAACTTATGTGGCTCGGGAAAGAGTTCGTGATTGCTATGTGTCGATTGTGGGGTCCAATACAACTGCATATTAGCAAGTAAAAACAACCATAAGTTCCTTGTGAAAAAGACTGATCATTGAAAATATTTATAATATCTTTTTTAATCTTTCCTTAAAATTGGTTTGTTTCCATAAAAGTTATCGAGAGGGGGAAAATTGAAATTTCAAATTCCATCAACTAATGAAAATATCGTATTTTACAAATAAGGTTCTTAAAACAACAACCGATCGATCGATCACCGTATAAAAGATGACTTGCTTTGAGTATACTTGCTCTTACCTTCCACCCTTTTGGAATGGAGAATCCGTTGTAAGTGAAATCCGTTAATGCTTCTCTGAAAGCAAATTGGCTAGGGGGTGTCAGTCTCATCACTTCACAAGCTACGTTCCATGAATATTTCATCTTTTGAATGTCCTCCCAGTTCAACAATTCACCGGGAGCTTTTGATTTCGCAATCTCCTGTTGCTCTATTCATACAAAAACAAAGAACAAAAGAACATTGACATGACCATACCCTATGAAAATTATTACACATGCACAGTGTTAAATATTTGTTGATTTAAAATTTATTTATATTCGAGCATCTCCAAGTGAGGTAGCAAAACCAAAATTAAACCATATTTGAGGATAGTGTCATCTTCAAATGAGAAATGGGTCTTCAAATTCCATGTCATAAAATTTAGTATTTATGTAGTACTTACTCAGGCTGCATTCCCGAAACCAAATAAGAACTTATTTTTTGTTGAATAAGAAGGCTAGTTCCCCAAAAAATAAGAAGGAGGTGCTTATTTTTCAGAATTTATATAGGTACCAATGGGCGCCGGCGGAGGGAAATCGTACCGGCGGCCGCGTAGGGCCATCTCTGGTCACCGGACGGCCTGGCGCGGCCCCCGGTACGTTTTCCCTCCGCTGGCGCCCAATATCATAGCAATAGTCTTATTTTTTATATAAGGCAACTTCAAGCTCAAAAATCATGTGTTTACGCAAAATATTTTTCTATCACTATGGATCTTGTTTGATAGATCTCATTGAGATCTTTAATACGGTGCAAAAAAAATTGAATTTTTTTTTTCATTTATATTATTTTTGAGTTTGAAAATGTGAAAGGAACTTTTTGTTTGAATTTTGTGGAATGGCCCTTCTTATTTTTGAATGAGAAGTAGCAAAATAAGTACTTATTTTTTAAGAAGGTTTTCGGAACGGGGCCTCAAAACACTAAACAATACTCAGGTCGTATAGTGATATTAATTGGTCATGTACCACCTTAATTACACAGTATTTGTTTTTCTCTACAAAAGTCAGTAATGTTAGATTAGCACCTTAAAGGAGTTGAACTCCTGACCTTTTTATTCATAACACCTAAGTGCACCCTTGATGACGTTAGGTGGAAGGCCGCGTGGTGCCTTGCATTGTACTGACCACACCATCTAGTAATGAATATATATTTCAGGTCGTGTGGTGCCTTGCATGGTATTGACCACACCTTCTAGTAGTCAAAAGATAATATATGCTAGATCATTAAAATTTAAAGGGATCAGATTAGCCTGATACTGAAGTGTGATTGTTAAAGGATTACTATTAAACTATTCAAAAAGACAAAAAGAAATTGAGCAATACTGTATTACTTTACCACTACAATACCTTGGCAAACTTCTTGGTAGATCTCAGGCAACTCAGCAAGGTACTTGACTATAGAAGTACATACAGAGGCGATGTTGTCATGGCTGCCAACTAACAATCCAAACATTTTATTGGCAATATCCACCTCATCCATGAAGCTTCCGTTGTCATCGCTCGTCGAAAGCATATGCGACAAGATATCCTGAGTTGGCGATGTCATTCCCTTAGCCAACTCTATCTTCCTTTGTTTAATAATAACCAAAAGTTCCTTCTGAATAAAAGACGAAGCCTTCATGGCATGATTTAATGGGGTTCCGGGTAAGTCTATAGGGACGGAAAATGCCCCCTTTAACACAAACTTGACAGCATTTTCAAGAATAGCAACAAGGTTTGGATCCTCGACGCTCATCAACAAGCGACATGCAAGCAAAAAAGTGAAGTGCTTGACAAGTGGGAAAACTAAAACTATGTCCTTGTTTTCCCAGTAGTTAACAAAGTGGCAGTGGGCGAAGGTATCCATTAAACCGATATGGCTTTGCAACCCCTCCGGTTTAATCAAGGTTCTAATATGTTTTCTGGCGTTGATGGCTTCTTCAGTGGAGAAGGTTTCTGTGGACTGTCGAAAAATTTTATTTATAGAACGGGGAAACCATACCCGGACAAGTTTGTTTTCGTTGGAAAATAAGAATCGGTGTCCGTTTACTCCGCAGAAAACAACAGATGGTGAGCCAAAAAGGCTGGTTTTGAAAACGTTGGAGGAGTACTTGGCTACGCGATCAGATATGAATTTCTCGGAGTGACCTTTCCACCCCGCGTAGAGGAATTCAAGGGTTTCCCCAATCACTGGAAATCCGGTTTTCCCAGGTGGAAGGTTTGCATTTCCACTCGATTTGTGGTTGTAGAAGAGGTAGATGACAAGAAGAAGAAAGAAGCCAAGGAGAAAGGCATAGAGAATTTCCATTGTCAATATTTCTTCTGCCTAGCTATATACTGACAATGTTGTAGTTGCCTATGTGTTTGTGTATTTTTAATGAGATGGGTTTCACACTGCGAATTGTGATCTATTTATAGGCAGGAGGTTGGTAGTTAAGGTGGATAAAGGTGTGGTTAATATTAAAATATAATTATAAAACTCAAATAATCAGATAGTTTTGCAATCTATTCTTTACTACGAAGGCTTGATTACTGGTGCATGTGTACCAGTTGAATTGGTAAGTTACCATTAGTAGCAAACCCGTGTTATGCACGGGAATCGCAACACACAAAACAATCAAATTTTAATTTATACTTTTAATCATTAAGAAGTTTTATTTCTTTTATTTAAACATAAAACTTCATTATTTACAGCCTCATGTACCTTTCAAACTAATAGTCAATCATTATTAAATTGGATTAGTTAAATGTCCTCAAATACTCCAAATTAACTGGGTTAGCTCAGTTTGTTAGGACCTTTGCATTCCACTAGGAAGTCAGGAATTCGAGTCTTCCTAGCTGCATGTGGGTGTTATCCCCTTACAGGGCTTTTTTTTTTCTACCGTATAATGGGTTTATTTCTTATATTGGTTGAGTTGTAGGGCTTGGTTGTCTCGTGGATTCTCAGAATTGATGTAATATTTTGGGTTTGTACTCTGCACTTCATATCCGATGTAAAAATAATCTCTTCTATCGATTGAAAAAAAAATACTCCAAATTATAATATGAAAATGAGTGGATTACACTCAAAGAACAATTTATGCAATTCGAATTAATCAGTTGAGTATGGTGACCAGTGCATTTGGATACCATGTAACTAGGAGCAAATCCGTGCTATGCACGGGAATCATATATAATCAAGTTTTATTTGATATCAATCATTAAGAAGTTTTATTTCGTTTATTTAAACATAAAACTTGATTATTTACAACCTCATGTATCTTGTAAACTAGGGGTGAGTATGAACCGGATTAGTTTGGTTTTATAGTAAATCAAAAACCAAATCACTACATATGGATTATATATTTGGAGAACCAAATCAACCCAAAAAAAAATGTAGAACCAAACCAATCTAAACCTTTAGACTACGGTTCGGTTTTGGCTTCGAACTACGGTTTACTTGAAATTGAGATATCATCTTTGTAAACTATTTAAAGTACTCAAAACTGCGGAGATAAACTAAGAATTGGCTTTTATTTATAGAAAAATTTAGGAATTAATGGAGCCGTGGAATCAATATTCACTAAATGGAGCATTATATATCTATATACTATGTGCTTTTGAGATTATAGGAATGAGTTGTGATATATAGAAATTTATACTAAATAATTTTAGTAGTAAATGAATAATGAATAAGACGGTGGATTGAATAAATTATTAATTTAGAAAATTAGTTGACTATAACTTTCATGTATACTTGGTGTATCTAAATTAAATGAGTTATATGTATATATATTATATCTATATACGGATTGGATCAGTTTGGAACCGAAACCATTAACGTAAATCCACAGACCAAACCATTTAACACGGTTTCTAAAATTTTTTAAACCGGAACCAAACCACACTATTGAAAAACCTAACCAAACTATTCGGTTTGGATTGATTTGGACTGGATTCACGGTTTGACGGATTTTTTGCTTATCCCTATTGCAAACTAATACTTAACCAATTATTCAATTTATTATTCCCATGTTCTCAAAAACTCCAATTATAATATGAGAATGACAAAATTTATAGTCAAAGAAAGAAATATTTACGCAGTTCCAATTAATCAGTATTGTATGGTTTCATTTAATTATGGATTTATTCGTCTTGATAGGAAGAATTTAAAAATATCAAAACATAAAAATCCAAATCATGAAAAAGTTCACCAGAGGCAAAAGTAATTAACATTGAATGTTTTTTTTTCTAGATAGTTGTCATTTGTGAATTATTGCATATTTGATCCATATTTGTTTACTTTTTAATTTGCTTTATCAAGACGAGGGGTTGTCTAAAAAAATTGTAATGCAAAACTAACAATAATTTAAGCAAAAATGCTACTCGCACAACGGTTGTGCAAAACTCTTTTCACAACTGATCGCTACGTGTCCATTGTTGTAATGGATGGTTCAGATTCGCTCAGAGAATAAATAAACTATTTGCGCGAATAGTTTATTTAAAATCTGAACTGACCAAACACATCTGAACAACCAGAATTTGTTACATAACACACACAACGATTATGTGTAGCATTTTTGTTAATTTAAGTACACAAAAGAATAACTAAGCTAAAATAAACAAAGTTATTCAGACAATTCCTTAATTGACTGATCCAGATGTTAACCTACGCAAGTCCCCACCATCTCTAAACTCTCCTCACGCAGATCTAGAGTACATGGGATAGGATGGGAATTAACAAAGTTATTCAGTCAATTCCTTAATTGACTGATCCAGATCTAGAGTACATGGAACAGTATCGGAATTAATTAATATTAAGAGCAAACCCGTGCTATGCATGGGAATCGAAACACACAAAACAATCTTATTTAATTTATACTTACAGTCATTAGGAAGTTTTATTTTAATTTACACAAAACAATCGTATTATTTACAACCTCGTGTACCTTGCAAACTAATAGTCAATATTGGTTTTTTAATATCTAGGTTCGGTGGTTTTGGATTGTAATCTTGGTTTGGGTTTACTCATTTGAGTTTTGGGTATTTTCTTTTGGTCTAAGGTGTTCTGATTGTGTCGATTTTTTCAGCGGTTGTTTCGGATTGTTTTTTGGTGCGGTTTTGTTTAACTCATTGCCTTCTTTTGGGTTTTGATTCTCGGGTGGCGTTGTGTCGGTGTGCACTTGATCTGTTAAATCTTTGTAATCCTTTCAAAAATTTATAGAATTTTTTTGCTAGATCAAAAATAAAATAAAATAATAGTCAATATTTTAGTAAATTTGATTATTTACATGTTTCTCAAAATCTCCAAATAACAAGATGAGAACGAGAGGATTACACTCAAAGAAAGAATAATTTATGCAATTTGAATTATTAAGCAGTGTAGGGTGGCCTATACCTAGTTTTGAATATCACATTTTGAATACCATGTAACTAGGAGTAAATCCGTCCTATGCACTGTAATCGTAGCACACAAAACAATCAAATTTTATTTTGTACCGGATCCGAACCCAATTTGTAATTGATTGGCAAGTGGGAACACCACAGAATGCGAAGGGGGAGAGAATCGTGGAATCCGGTTTCTTAAAAAGTAAGTTTTAGAAAAGGAAGGTAATTTCAAACTCAAAAATCATGGATTTATACAAATAATTTTCCTATCAATATGGATTTTGTTTGATAGATCTCATTAAGATCTTTTAAACGGTACAAAAAAAATCATAAAATTATTTTTCATTTTCATTATATTTAAGTTTGAAATTTGAAAAAAAATACTTTTTCAAAAAGAAGGAAAAGCGGAACACCCTCTCAGTTTCAACTCTTTAATTGGGGAAGGGGTTTTTGGTTTGCTTCTTAAATCTCCTTACTGCTTTTTTTTTATTAGCTTTCGTGTGAAAATTGGAAAGAACCTTGCAATTGGGGAAAAGGGGTTTTTGATTTTTTGGTTTGCTTCTTAAATACTCCTTACTGCTTTTTTATTAGCTTTCGTGTGAAAATTGGAAAGGACCTTGCAAGTGACACAGTAAAACTGTGCACAAATCGTCTTATGGGGCTCATTATGGATTCATACAAATGATTCGAACCGTTCATTATGTTTAAAATATTTTCCCAAGGGTTTCCTAAAAGAATCAGTTGTGCGCAGTTTTGCTGTGTCCAAAGACTTTCTGTGAAAATTGTTACCAGTCTCTGTGTGCATGTATAGATAAACAATCAGTCTGTCCACAGACTCCACATAGATAATTCTGTGCATAAATTACGCACATATTTTATTGTGGGACGCCTACAAATGATCCAAGCCGGTCATTAAATGTAAACATTTTTCCAAAGTTCCCCAGCGATAAAATCAGCTCAATTCGTTATCTATGGGTTCCTGATCCAATCATCTTACTTTTCATTATTTGAAAATTTGAATTAAAATTTAGATGATTAGATCGAGCACCTATAGGCGTTATCGAATTGAGCTGAGTTTTGGCGGGAACTCTTGAAAAAATGTTTTACATTTAATGAATGGCTCAGATTGCGTGTGTGATATCCGTGATGGGTCCCATAATAAAATCTGTCCACAGATTGCCTGTATGATTAGCAATGCTGATTAAATTAACATATATTAATTGGTGTTGAGATCGGTGATTTTTCTGTATAGATCGGGGATGACGGAGGAAAGAGGGGCTGAGATTTTTTATTTTATTTTTGATCCGCAAGAGGGGCTGAGATGGATTCGACTCAATCTCAACAATATAAGGATCGGTCAGCCAAAAACTTTCTTATTTAAATCTTTTGGTCAAATATTCTGTAAAAAAAAAAAAAAAAAACTTCTCATTAAAGGACCCATTGCTTTATTATGTAATATACAATAAGATTATTGTGTTTGTAATTTTCGTTTTCCATTCAGTAATACTTCGGTGACCAGTTGTACATTGGGATACCATATTTCGGATACCATGTAATGTGTCGCCATAATTTACATTGGTAGACCCATATGTCCTTTAGTGGAGCGCATTCTACCAATGCAATGGTGAAAAATCACATGGTAATCAAAATGTGATCACCATAGCTGTTAGATTTTTAGGAGGGTTCCAACTTAAAACCAATTGGCAGTAGGTGGAGTAACATGGAGTAGATTATATTAATCATGCTTGGGTGGCTTAAATGAGTGATGTGAGACAAGTCTAACACTCCCTCTCACGTGCAGCCTGGATGCATGTGGAGGTACGAATTAAAGAAACCAGGAGATTTTGACTTGGGCAACCCCTCATATGCAGTCGGGATGCACATGGAGGTATAAATTGATGAGATGAGGCGACTGACTTGGGCGGCGGAAACTTGACCACACGAGGCGATGATGCCACTCAAGACCTAACTCTGATACCATGTTAGATTTGATAGATTTGATAAAGGAAAAGAAGAGAGAATAATAGTATAATATTGATTGTGTCCTCTATGCAACTATATATATACATTACAAAGAATCTACAAATCCCTATGATTAAGGCATATTGACTGGCTAGTGATTTTGGCGAGATTATAGGGATCACAATCTCTTGATTCCATGACAATGTAATCCCTTGATTGCAGCGTATTGATCATGGAAGAATCTCTATAGCTAATAATAGCATTGTTTTTCCGAATTTTCTAATTGAAAAGTAATTTGGAGAATCTGCCTGAGATCCAAAGGGATTCCATCGATTTTTATCTTCTGCTGTTTGAGAGTGATTAATTTTTATTTTTTTTGCTTGTTTTAGTGTCTATCAAGTTTTTAAATTATTTATTCATCTCGATGGGAAGAATGTATAAATGTCAAAACATAAAAATCAAAATCATGAAAAAGTTCACCAGAGGCAAAAGTAATTAACATTGGATGTTTTTTTTTTTTTTTCTAGATAGTTTTTGTCATTTGTGAATTATTTTATTTCGATCCATATTTATTTACTTTTGAATTTGCTTCTTCTTATCAAGAAAAGGGTTGTCTAAAAAAATAGTAATGCAAAACTAACAATAATTTAAGTTCACGAAAGAAATAACTAAGCTAAAATAAACAAAGTTATTCAGACAATTCCTTAATTGACTGATCCAGGTGTTACCTACACAAGTCCCCACCATCTCTAAATTCTCCTCATGGAGATCTAGAGTACATGGGATTACAGGTTGGAAATTAATTAATGCTAAGAGCAAATCCGCAGGGATAGTAACCAACTACACAATCGTATTTTGATGAAACTGATTTTCATGCTTCATTTAATTTTTACCGATGGCGCTCCAATTTTAATGTGAAGTTACTAGTAATTAATTTCATGAACAAAGTAGAGCACCATCAGTAAAAAGTGAAGCGCGGAAATCAATTTCCTATTCTAATTTCTACTTACAATAATTAAGAAGTTTTATTTCTTTTATTTAAGCATAAAACTTGATTATGTATAACCTCATGTACCTTGCAAACTAATAGTCAATATTTTATTAAATTTGATTATTTACATCTTCTCAAAAACTATAAACTACAATATGAGAATGAGAGTATTACACTCAAAAAAAGAATAATTATGCAATTTAAATTAATAAGCAGTGCATGGTGGCTAGTACCTTTGGATATCGCATTTTAAAAAAAGAATAATAATAATAATAATAATAATTATTATTATTATTATCATTAAAACAAAAATTTTTATTTCTTTTTGTTCATTTAATGCGGAAAATCATTTTTGTCGTCACACCAATTTTAATTACGTAATCAATTGTGTGCGCGTATATCCGGCGAATGATTTTTCTAATGTGTGTAGCTCCGGACCAAACCCTCACCATTTTTTTTTAAACTTTCGGCTGAGAAATTGGGGGAACCAAATCCCTCGTCTCCTCCCTAATTTCCTCGATCTGTATTAGACAACACATAATCCTCCGTGGGTAATACCCTCCATGCAAATCCAAACCAATTTTTAAAACCCAAAACCCATGCCTCCCATTTGTTTGCCCACTTCGGCAGAGAGAGAGAGAGAGAGAGAGAGAGAGAGAGAGAGAGAGAGAGAGAGAGAGAGAGAGAGAGAGAGAGGAGCATCTCCTGCCTTCATCACCATCTCCACTCCTCACCACCCCACCCATGCACCAACCGGCCATCTCCTCCTGTTCACCAACCGGGTACCTCCACCAGCGTACATCATTTCCATTACTAGCCGGAACACCACCACAACCGGTTCCACCCCCAATGCCGTACTAAACATCACCACGGCAGAGCTCTGTCGCCGCTTCGAACCGCCACCGAATCACTCCGAAACCCGTTTTTCCGGACGAGAGGTAGGCCGAACTCGCCGCCCTACATATATTATTGTGTCTATATTAATTTTAGTGTTCGGTATGAAGATTTCAGGACCCGACGTCACCGGTCGAGCCCGGGCCGAAAACCCACTGTTTTTCCCGAAAAGGCGAAAACTATGGTTTAGTCCTTCATATTTGAGTAGCTCATAAATCCACCCTAGTGAATAAGAAAATGATTTTATAAGCCCTAAAGTTAATTAGTTTCGATTCAATCTTAGTTTAATCTCATGACTAATTTTATGGCATGATAAATCTTAGGACATGATAAAGTTTAGCGCATGATTAATCCTATAGTGTGATTAAATTTATCACATGACTCATTTTATCGCATGAGTACCGTTATTGCATGATAAAGTTTATCACGTGGTTTGCTTTTATTGCACGAGTAACTGTTGTTAGCCCGTTAACATGTTTGGTGAAAATATTGAACTGTGGAAAATGTTGTTGTACTGGTAGATTGGACATTAGGTTTATTGGGGTTTGGTGTACGTAGATAGAAGATCACATAGACGATTTTTAAGTTAAAGGAAATCGGAAGATAGGAGATGATATGATTGGCGGTTGGCCAGAGGAATGATGTTTAAATGGGATTCTTGGAGGTTATCTAGCGAATCCGGGTCTGTTGGAGGTTATCCACAAAGTCCAGTTTGGGAGAAGAGAAATGAAGCCAGGGTATGGTAGTTAATTGTCGATTCGAAATCTTAGGATATGGCATTGTGTGATCACTCTTTTTGAATAAGAGATAAAAGAGTGATATGTATTATAGTACCAGGTTATGGTCTATATACTCTCAAGGTTATGGTTAGTTCATTGTGGGCCAAGTGGTTACGGTTAGTTCCCTGGGGAATTCATCCTTGCGAGGTGGCCGATGACTCCGACTAAGTAAATAACTTGGGCCGTTTCATCGGGGCTCCCGGTTAGGGCAAGCAAGGGGGAGCGGTATCACGAGTGACCATGGTCCTAGTGGTTAACATGGGAGGATGTTTCTCAATGGTTGAGATTCTAGATTTCATTAAGTTAAAGACTAGTAATTGAAATTGATTGCTTGCTACTTTAATTGTTCTTACTTTAACAGTATTATACATGCCCTTGTTTGTAAGTTATGGGTTTGGGTAGGTTTTGGCTGTCGAGCGTTGATGTGAAATTTTAATGACTCGCAAGCGCACGAATTGTATCAAAGTATAGTTTTTTTTTTTTTTGATAGGCAACATAATTTTATTAAAACTCGACAAAGGGTACATCGAGGGGAGACCAATTACGGACCGCAGAGAGTGCAGTGATGTAATAGGCCTCTAGAAGGAAAGAAAAGGAAAAAGATTACATTCAACATTAATTGAAAGAGCCTAGGACCACGGAGGCCCACAATCAGAACCCCCTGACTCTAGACCCCACAGCATTCCAAACCAAAGCTCCAAATCCATAGACGAGGCAGCCGGCAGCCCACACACAGCTCACACCTTCACTTTTCTGATCCCCTCTAGGTTCCACTTGAAATCTTTCACAGAGTAGTAATGTAGATTAAACTTGCCCTTTATCCATAGTGCCACTCTGGTTTTTACCAAGTCCAAAATATCATCCACCTCCCACTCCTTATTATTAAAACTGTATCATTTCTACACAACCATAAAGTCCATAAGGTTGCATAGAAAGAGGCTTGCCAGCATACTTTTTGTAGATGTTTAAAATTGAATCCATACCAACACTCCATTCCATACACTCCTAGCAGGGCTTACCCCGAAAAAGATTAGATTTTTCACATTTGAAGGGCTTATCCGGATTAACTTCCACCATACCAACACTCCATTCCATACACTCCTAGCAACACAAAGCTGATCTAGTTGAGACATTCCTGCATAGCCATCCAAGCAAACAGTTCTACTTTTGGCGGACAAATGTTTTTCCAGACAGCAAACAATTCCTTATCCTCTCTGAACTTCTGTTCTTCCATTTTGAGTAAGCAGATTTCACTGTTATCCTGATTCTGTTTATTTACCATGTCAGCAATCACAGCTTCTTCCTGAGCTGATATCATGTACGGTCTTGGAAATACAGCCTTTAGAGACTCCTCCCCCAACCACTTATCTTCCCAAAATCTGATCCTATTTCCTGAGTTTACCTTGAAAGTGAAGCCCTGGACTGCACACTCTCCCATATCAGCACACAAACTGCAAGCGCGAGGTCGAACCCACAGGGACTTATAATTTTTTAATAGAAAAACTAAATAAACTCAAACTGATTGAACCCTAACCTAGTTGACAAAAGTGTGATTGATTTTATAAACTAAAACTTAAGTAAATAATTACAAAAGAAAACAACTAAACTAACATGACAAGGTAGTGGAGATTACGGTTGAGAAAAAGAGCGAAGGTATTGGAATCCACACCCACAAATATTTATCAACTAATCTTATGCAATGATTTTTCGTTTTATTTCTGCACAATGATTTAGAAGCTAATCTTAACCACCGTGGATAATATATCATTAAACACTTTTTATTTATAACAACAATATATTCCTCCTTTGCTCCGCAAGTTTAAGTCAAAATCATTAACTATATCCGCGTAAAACAAATCACAGTAGATATTCCGTACTTAAATATTTAACTATGACAAACCAAACAATTCGATTAATATGGTGATATCAAATCATAGAACCCATTCCGATTGAATCCATATCCGAGTTTCAACCAAATTAATTAATGAGATCAGAACAATAAACAATGAAAGCACGTAGGAAAAATCATATGCACAAAATCAATTAATAAACTTTATGGGAGTTTCATCCTCAACCCCTAGTTTAGGATTTAGCCGGTCATTTGCAAAACAATATTAATTATACGACTAAAACCCTTCCTTAAAAAAAAAAGCTTACAAATACTAATTCCTTTGCTCTTCTATTTCCCAGTCGTGGAGCTTTATGATGGTAGCTGCGTCGCTTCTGATCCGTGGTGTCTCTCCCGTGAATCATATTGCCTTTGATTATTTGTAATGCCGAAAATTGCCGTAAGGAATTCGATTCCTTTTTGAACTCAATCTCCCTGTTATTTAGTTTGCCTAATTGGCTACAACTAATATGGCTCTTTCCTTTAGTAGTCTAGATCACGTGCAAACCATGGGTTGTAGTTGTACTGCTGCCTTCTCTAAGGAATTAACTTTGATGCAATTGCTTGAGCAAAATAATAGATGACCAACCACTGAGACTAATTCTTAATCCAATAGCCAAAACATTAAGTAGTTATCATCTTTTTCCTGCAAATTAATAATTCAGAGTAAAATGATCAAAAAGATAATAACTAGTACTCTAATTAAACACAATATAAAGAACTAACAATATACGATATAGGTATCTCAATCCACATGTCAATATTTTGTGCTCGTCAAGCGTCATCGCTCACGGTACTATGTTGCTCTGGTAACTCGAACGCTAGGTATTGAAGACAGAACGGAAGGGCATAGACAAGGAATGATTTGACATTGACCGACGAAGATATCATCGAACTCTGGTTACACCCTTAGTTGCTCTCTAATTTCAATTAATTATTTTAATATTGTACAATTAGATAATTTGGCAAAATACTTAAGATCGAGGATTTTGAAAATATTGTCTAATAAAAGTAATTAAATTAATTGAGTTCTATCAAATAAGATCCGTATTACATATAAAATTTATTACCGATTTAGAAGTATAAATCTTTTTTTTTTTTTTTTTATCTTGCTGGAATAGAACAATGGACCGTGAAATGAGGATAGAGGGAGTACTATTCATAATACCGATACTCCAACTAAAATTAAAAAAAACCTGGTTTTTAGGTTGACTTTATAAAGAGATGTTGATTGTGGTGGTTGGCCGGGTAGAGTAGCTATGTGCAGTTCAATCATCTCAATCAGGGAGAGGATCCCATTCAGTTCCTTCCATCTAGTTTGGTTTAGTTTGGACTATTTCTGGTCTACAATATTCATTGGAACCGTTCATTTTTTAGAACTCGTCGAAAACATTAACCACGCCAATAATCATGTTGATCGGTTATCGTTTGATATGATTTCGAAATGCATTAAATTTGTAAGAAAAAAAATGTGCAGCACTAGATTGCAACCCATTTGACACAATTATCCAAAGATCTATGCATTTTGAAGACTAGTAATATGCGTTAAGTTTTTTCACCACATATTTATATGGTGTCCAAGATTAAGGTTGTGTTCTTATAAACTTATAAGTCTGAAACTTATGCCGAAATTTTATACTTTTCGTAACATTTTATTTAGTTTTTGGCGTAATTTTTGGGGTTAGTCATTCGCCTCACCTCGACGAATCAGAAAAGTATAAAAATATGGATCGATATTGAAAAAAATTCAAATAAGCACCAACTAGCAATGTGTTAAGGTCACTAAATAATCTCTCGTCAACCACAACCTGGAAAGAGAGATAAAAATTTGAAAACCGCCAAAAAAAAAAAAAAAAACCCAGCACTTGCTCACATGTGCCCGTGTCAATTGTGTACCCAACTAATATTGTTCCCTGTACATACAAAGCCAAACCCCCACCTAGTCTACTTTGAGCAGGGGAGAGAGTGAGCGAGAAAGGATTGCTTTTGCAATTTGCTGGGTAATAGCGCTAAATTCGAAACGGTACCCGGTATCTAACGGGCGTACTATACCAATAAGAAAACTGGTACCCTAGCCGGAACGATATTCAGAACTTTGGATTCACCCCAAAAAAACAAACCAACCAACTTTACCTGTTCTCCTTTTTTGGAATAGAGAGATCAACTACATACAAAGGTAAGTTGATGGTTGTCGATCAAGTATCAAGTACTCTGCGGTACTGGTATATTTTTTTTTCCTATCCTATCCTTTTCTTTGTCTTCTCCAATTTTCCTATATTCCTTTGTGGGCGGTCGTAATGGGAAACCTTATGTTTTTCTGCTTTAATGAGAAGTGATCAATCAAACGTGTTCTTGCCTGTTGACGCGCTTCATATGCTACATATATGATAATAGTGATACTCCTAGCTAGCTATGATACAGAGTGTCATGATCAATCTAAAACTTATTGATCACTTATACGTCCCTTAGTTTTTCAACAATGTTGTTTTTGAGATTACAGGCTCATTTGTAGTTTTGGGAGATCCTGCGAAAGGTACTTCAACAGCCAGGTCAGAAGAGTACAATCGGTCAATTCGATACATAACAACACTAGAACTAGTGTAGCTTTGAATATGGCAGAGGACAATGGGTTGCATGATGCCAATCAGAATACGCAGGAGGATCAGGCCGCGACATCAACAAGCCTTGGGCTTGAAATAGAGGCAGCTGCAAGTTCCTGTACAAATGGGGGTCCGTTCGACATAGATCAACAGAAGAATAGCAAAAAACTGGAGAGCAGTACCAAAACAGTTCCATTTTACAAGTTGTTCTCATTTGCAGACTCTGTAGATGTTGCCTTGATGATTGTTGGTACAATTGGTGCAGTTGGAAATGGGATAGGCATTCCATTTACGTCTGTATTTTTTGGTGAAATGATCGATTCTTTTGGACAAAACCAGAACAACAAAGATATAGTTCACGTAGTTTCTAAGGTAAAATAAATAAACAATCCTTCAATTAGCATATTCTTGCTCTGATTTTTCGTCACAGGAGAGGCATGTAAACGAAGAATTAGGATTTTTCTTACATTGAGTACTCTTCAATGGTATCATTATTGGTGTTTTTGTAAAATCTCCATTTGTTATGCAAATATCCTAGTTGTTTTTTGGCAAATTACGTGGGAACGAAATGTTGTCACTTATTATTTGCTTGATTATATGTTTTAGGTAGCAGTGAAATATGTCTATTTGGCTTTGGGAGTCGGGGTGGCAGCATTCCTTCGTAAGTACATCCAACCTAGAAACAAAATTACAACCTCGCAGATAAATAAGAATATGTTAGAGCTTCCAAAAACTATTGGTATTTTGCATAACAAGTTATTTTTTTCCAATTTTTTGTTGTTGTTGTGCTGGCTTGTTAGAGGTGTCTTGTTGGATGGTAACGGGAGAGCGACAAGCTGCAAGAATAAGGCGTCTTTATTTGAAAAGTATAATGAGGCAAGACATAGCTTTCTTTGACAAAGAAATAAATACAGGAGAAGTTGTTAGCCTTATGTCAGGTGACACTGTACTAATTCAAGACGTGATGGGTGAGAAGGTACGCCTTATTCACCATTCCTCATCAAACGAAAAAGGCTATATCTTCTTGCATTTACAATAGTTCATCCAGGTATGGTGTTTCGATGCAGGTAGGGAAATTTATACAGCTGGTCTCTACATTTTTTGGAGGCTTTGTGATAGCATTCATCAAGGGGTGGCTCCTTACGCTTGTTTTGTTATCCTGTATTCCTCTACTTGTAATAACTGGTGGAGCCGCTGCCATCATTACATCCAAAGCGTCATCCACCGCACAAAATTCTTATGCTAAAGCAGCCAATGTGGTTGAACAGACTATTGGTTCAATTAGAACAGTATGTCACAAATTCAAAAAAGCAAATTTGCTTCTTTTTCTTTTCTTTTTTAGAGCAATTCAACGACTCCGGATTTGCTTAAACTTGACATTGTGTTTGATTAATTAATTCTCTGCTGTTTTGCTCTTTCACGGGCACATGTTCATATTTTCGCTTACTACACATGTATATAGGTTGCATCGTTTACTGGCGAGAAGCATGCTGTGATTAAGTACGACAAATCTCTTATGGATGCTTACAAGTCAGGTATTCAAGAAGGCTTAGCTACTGGATTGGGTTTTGGAGCAGTCATGTGTGTCGCGTTCTGCACTTATTCTTTGGCTGTATGGTATGGTGCAAAGTTGATAGTAAATAAGAGATATACCGGAGGCGAAGTGATTAATGTAATTGCTGCTGTGCTAACTGGTTCCGTGTAAGTTTCACTTCTAAACCTCTTTCCGAATTTGCTTCTAAAACTATGTCTGTGTGTTAGAAAAGTTAAGTCTGTTGGACCTCTAAAGTGACATTGTTCATCTCTACTACTGAAATTATGTTCCCAATACATTTATAAGTTCTGGCGTAATACGGTTGTTTCAGGTCTCTTGGCCAGACATCTCCTTGCATGAATGCATTTTCTGCCTGTCAAGCTGCCGGATTCAAGATGTTTGAGACAATAAATAGGAGGCCTGACATAGACGTATACGACATCAAAGGCAAAATATTAGATGATATTCGTGGTGATATAGAGTTGAGGGATGTTTATTTCAGTTATCCAGCCAGGCCGGATGAGAAAATATTCAACGGATTCTCACTCTCCATCCCAAATGGCATGACTGCAGCTATAGTGGGACAGAGTGGTAGCGGAAAGTCAACAATTATCAGTCTGATACAAAGATTTTATGATCCACAATCTGGTCAAGTCCTCGTAGATGGCATTAATCTCAAAGATTTCCAGCTAAAGTGGATTAGAGAGAAAATAGGTCTTGTTAGCCAAGAACCTATGTTGTTTGCGTGCAGCATCAAGGACAATATTGCATACGGGAAGGACGAGGCAACCCCAGAAGAAATTAAAGTAGCAGTTGAGATAGCCAATGCTGCTAAATTCATTGATAAACTACCTCAGGTTAGTTTTTTTTTTTTTTGATCCCTTTTAGATTATCTGTTTTGTATAGTAGAGCTATTTTATGTTAATGATCGAGCATGGTTAGTTAAATTTTAAGTTTTACCATATCTCTTGCTTCTTGATTTTAGGGGTTGGACACCATGGTCGGTGAGCGTGGAACACAGCTATCTGGAGGACAGAAGCAGAGAGTTGCCATAGCCAGGGCAATTCTGAAAGACCCCCGAATTCTACTCTTAGATGAAGCAACAAGTGCGCTCGATGCAGAGTCAGAGAGGATAGTTCAAGAGGCATTGGACAAGGTAATGGTCAACAGAACAACTGTCGTTGTTGCACATCGCTTGAGCACCGTAAGAAATGCCGACATGATTGCAGTGGTTCACCAAGGAAAGATCATTGAAAAAGGTATCTGGGGAACAACTTTGCTACTTGCGTATATAACATGCTAATGAGCAAAGAAAACATTAGTGTACACATGCATACATACACATGTAGATGCACATAGGAATATAACTTCTTGTCGCGATAGAAGAATATTCATATTGTTTAGCGCCCTATGTATTCATGGATCAGGCTCACATTCAGAACTACTTGAGGACCCAGAAGGAGCATACTCTCAGCTTATAAGATTACAAGAAGTGATCAAAGATTCCGAACAAGCTACAATGGACCTAGAAAAATCAGATTCTATGAACAAATTGAGTAGGCAGCCAAGTCAACGAATGCCATCTCTTCGTTCCACAAGTTGTCGATCTTTTGGGTCAGGAACTAGTAGCCGTGAAATCAGAGTTCCATTTGGTCTATCTACAGGATTTGATGTTTCTGACAATGCGTTGCTAGAAGCAGGAGCCAACTACAGCCAATCGGTAAAAAATCATCCAAAAGTCCCACTGCGCCGACTTGCTCATCTCAACAAGCCAGAGGTTCTAGTGTTGATAGCAGGAGCTATCGCTGCAGCCCTTAATGGCTCAATACTTCCAACTGTAGGTCTACTAATTTCAGAGGCGATTGAATCGTTTTTCAAGCCACCCCATCAACTAAAGAAAGATTCACAATTTTGGGCCCTAATGTTTGTCGTCCTTGGAATAGCATCGTTCTTTGCATTTTCAGCGCGGACATACTTATTTTCTGTGGCTGGTTGTAAGCTGATAAAAAGGGTACGGTCATTGTGTTTTGAGAAAGTGGTTCGGATGGAGGTCAGTTGGTTTGATGAGTCTGAGAACTCGAGTGGAGCAACCGGTGCTAGACTTGCTGCAGATGCAGCTACTATTCGGGCTTTAGTGGGAGATTCACTTGCTCAGCTTGTTCAAGACTCTGCTTCCGCAATTGTAGGATTGGTCTTTGCTTTCACAGCATGTTGGCAACTGGCATTTATTGTCCTAGCTTTGTTACCTCTCATCGGATTGAGTCGTTATGTTCAAATAAAATTCCTGCAAGGGTTCAGCGCGGATGCAAAGGTTTACTTTTCTATACCCAACATTATCATATTTTTTCACGGTTGAAACATTCGTAACACCCTACCAACTAATTCCGAAAATCACATACAAAAATCCTATCCATATTCTCGTAAAATCAAAGCTAAACGCCTACATAGCCACCACAATTCTCATCGAGCAACCATTATACCTTCATCCTTTTTCAATATTTTTGTACTTGAAGAAAACTATCAATGCTATAATATATGAGTAGATAGCATCCAGGAATTGAGATCTAGACGTAAATGGGTGCAGTTATTGTATGAGGAGGCAATCCAATTCGCAAATGATGCCGTTGGAAGCATACGAACAATTGCTTCTTTCTGCGGTGAAGAAAAAGTGATGGAATTGTACAAAAGGAAATGTGAAGGACCTATGAAAACTGGCATAAGGCAAGGACTTTTTTGTGGGATAGGTTTTGGGCTATCTTCTGCCTCGATATATTTGGCGTATGGATGCAATTTCTACACTGGAGCGAAGCTAGTTGAGGCCGGGAAAGCGAAATTCGATGATGTGTTTCGTGTAAGAATCCAAAAGCCAATCATCAAGCAATTATTTTTAATTAATTATTAATAACTTCTAAAAGGGTGGGTGTGGCCTCGCAGGTTTTCTTATCTCTAACCATGGCAGCCCTGGCGATTTCTCAATCAAGTGGCTTAGTCTCCGACGCTGCAAAAGCCAAGGTTGCCACTGCTTCCATATTTGCCATTCTTGACAGGAAGTCGAAGATAGACCCCAGTGACGAGTCTGGGATCACTCTAGAGAGTGTGAAGGGAGAGATTGAGCTGAGCCATATAAGCTTCAAGTACCCCACGAGGCCAGATGTTCAGATTTTTCGGGACCTCAATTTGAACATTCCCAGCGGAAAGGTAGAACCCTCTTTGTTTTTTTGTTTTATGATTTCATTTTTGTGCTAATATTGGAAAATGGAATATGTATTTGTCACCGAACAACTTCCGATTCAAATTGATTTTGTGAATATGATCAACCTTTAGACGGTAGCTCTAGTAGGAGAAAGTGGAAGCGGGAAATCAACAGTGATCGCATTACTGCAACGATTTTACGATCCTGAGTCGGGTCATATTACGCTTGATGGGATTGAAATTCAGAGGCTACGATTGAATTGGTTGAGACAACAAATGGGTCTGGTTAGCCAAGAGCCAGTTCTCTTTAACGAAACAATACATGCTAACATTGCATATGGAAAAGAAGGAAATGCAACGGAGGCAGAAATTGTAAGTGCATCAGAGTTGGCAAATGCGCACAACTTCATTAGCGGATTGCAACAAGTAAGAGCACATAATTTCCACTATTTTACAAATGTTGGCGTATATTTTTATTTAAGAAAACAAGGGAGAAAAGAATTGTTTTCATCATGTACGTATCAAGAATTTTTTTTTTGACAAGAATAATAAACCGTAGGGGTATGACACCATAGTAGGAGAGCGAGGAGTGCAGTTGTCAGGAGGGCAAAAGCAACGGGTAGCCATAGCGCGTGCCATGGTCAGAAGTCCAAAAATACTACTTCTAGATGAGGCTACGAGTGCATTGGATGCGGAGTCGGAACGAGTAGTTCAAGATGCGCTAGACCGAGTGACAGTGAACCGGACCACGGTGGTTGTGGCACACAGATTATCAACAATAAAAAATGCAGATGTGATCGCAGTGGTCAAGAACGGTATGATAGTGGAGAAGGGAAGGCACGACACTCTTATAAACATTGAAGATGGTTTCTACGCTTCCTTGGTAGCACTTCATCATCCTAAAGCCTCATAAGATGTTTAGAATGTGGAACTCAAACATGCATGTTTCCTCTCTCATTGGATGAACTGGAATAGAGCCAAAGGAAGGCAATGGTTTTTGTACTCCATTGTTATACTCCTTATTTTTTGCCTTATTCAAGTACAATTAGACATTTACCGATTTGCAACAACATGAATCCTCGCATTAATGATTTACATATATCGGGTCAATGATCCTAAGTATTATCCATATCATCGGATTGTTAGCCTTCCGTTGCAGGATTGTAATGTTCTTATTAAAAATCTCATTCAAAAGATGATAAATATATTTTTTTTTTGGGAGAATTGATGATAGAGAGAGTTCTCCTCCCCAAAGGAAATTAACAGCATCGATTGTCAAACATTATATCCTCTTTTGAGGGTATTCGTAGCCATGTTGTTCCCACCATCCATTTCACAAGGGGGCAACAAAAGTGGCAAGGCAAACAAGTGGTTCTGGTATGCGTTGCGATAGTAACCCTGAGATGCCCTCACCTTACGAAATCATGTCAATACCCAATTTAATCATTTGGGACGAAAACTCTACAACGATTGTTGAGGGCACCGAGGAATGGCAAACATGTACTAAGAAGAGGAAACTAGAAAAGCAAGGTACGACGACCTGCTCTAAAATCTTTACGCCGTCCAAGTGTGTTTATTCGAGGGCGAAAACCAGCAAAGCAAAATTAAAACAAGTAGTAATAGAAGAAGTCTCTGAAAAAGGCTAAAGAATCTGAGGAGAAAGAGTATATACTTAGCCTGACAGAGAACCCATAACTCTTACAGAGTATTTTCCAGCAGACTTCTTCAAAGATAACCTTCAGATCAATGCCATATGGTCACAATCGAAGAAGTTAACTGATGCAAAACAGAAATATGAAGAATATAAATTAATTACGCATTATTTTGAGTTTATTATTTTGTTAGGAAATTCCGTTTTAGTTGCCTCTTGTTTTGGCAACCTTATATTTCTTTCTAGTATTTGATTTCCTAGTCAAAGTAGAATTCTTTGTTTTTGGTATTTTTTGTTAATTAATTGATTCTGCTTCCTTTTCGGACGAATCAATTAGGGTTAGTGTTTTTTCCTATATAATAAGTTGTAAGCCTTTGGGCTAAGAGTTGTTTTTTGAATGAATTAATGAAAATTGAGAGTTTTTCTCATTATGGTATGTTCGTAGAGGGAGCACCTCTAGTTCATACTTATTCGTGATTGTCCTTGATTCGCGTTCTTCTATTTCGACACGCCTCTCTGCATCAATTGGTATCAGAGCCTGCGCTCGATTCTGGATCATGGAGCGACAAGGAGTTCGTTATGATCATTATGCTGTTGCCGAAGATGTGTATAATCGAAGTAAAGGTGCCTGAGAAGCACGAATGGAGGAGAGGTTCCAACAACTTGAGCAGCATGTGATGGATGCGATTGGTGTCCTAACCAATCAGATGGCTGCCATGACTGTTGGGGGGAACCTACCTCGCAGTCGTCCGGTTCAATCTCGGTTTCCGAAAGAGGAGGAGGTGTCGGATGATATTTCTAGCACTAAACCTTTGGCTGGTAACCATCAGTCGAGGGGGAGGACAATGGTGGTTGAAGCTACCATTACGTGGCCATTCACATCACATATTATTCCAAATCCAATTGTGGATTGGAGTAAGCCACCAGTTTTTGATAAAGAACTAGTGGAGAAAATTACAAAAGAAGAAAATCAAAATATATTGCAAAAAAAAGAAGTTACAAAGTTGGCGTTGTTGGAAACTGAAATTATTGATCCGTTTTCGGAGTTTATTGAATACACTGCATGCAAGTGTCCTCGTGTTTCGATCCGGGAGGAAGGTGAATTTGTTTTGTTAAGGGAAATCATTCCTTCAAATTATCAAGACTCTTTTTTACATTTTGGGTTCGCAAAAATCAATTTGAAATACAAGCTTGATGCAGACAAGGTTCGGCGTACTCAACTATATAAACTCGAGGACGAGTTTTTTCAAGACGGGGATAATGATGCAGAACAGAAATATGAAGAATATAAATTAATTACGCATTATTTTGAGTTTATTATTTTGTTAGGAAATTCCGTTTTAGTTGTCCCTTGTTTTGGCAACCTTATATTTCTTTCTAGTATTTGATTTCCTAGTCAAAGTAGAATTCTTTGTTTTTGGTATTTTTTGTTAATTAATTGATTCTGCTTCCTTTTCGGACGAATCAATTAGGGTTAGTGTTTTTTCTCATATAATAAGTTGTAAGCCTTTGGGCTAAGAGTTGTTTTTTGATGAATATTAATGAAAATTTGAGAAGTTTCTCAATATCGTGTGTTCGTAGGGGGAGTACCTCTAGTTCATACTTATTCGTGATTGTCCTTGTTGCGCGCTCTTCTATTTCAACACGCATCCCTGCATCATTAACTCTTCAGATCAAGAAGGCTCTGGTCGAAACCTCCAGCCCCTCCAGACAGGCCCTACCTTAAGATTTTCGAGGCTCCAGGCAAGATTTGAAAATGGGACCTCCAATTTGCAGACCATTCCATCACCACACGAATGCATTTTCGAAAATTACATGCATGTTGGAAAGTAACTTTTTGCTTCCAATCTTTTCTACTCCTATTATGTTTAAGGCTCCATTTCAGAAATCTTCTTAAAAAATAAACAATTTATTTCATATTTTCAAACTCAAAAATATTGATAATAAAAAATAATTTTTTTTGTACCATATAAAAGATCTTAATGAGATCTATCAAACAATTAAGATCCATATTGATAGAAAAATTATTTGCATAAACATATTATTTTTGAGCTTAAAATTGCTTTCTTAAAAAATAAGTACTTATTTAAGGTTCTGGAATGGGGCCTAAGTTTAACTGAAGTACAATTTATGTTCTCTTATATTTTGTATATTGTGAATTTCTTTTTTTGGGTAATTAAAGTTTTTATTCACAACGAACAAGATACAAAATCAAAGGGGTATTCCCCAGTGAACCAAGCCAAAAATTGCTCAGAAGAACACTCTACAGCAGGAAAGACAGCTAATCTAAAATCAGCAATTATACAAGCTACTCGCTAATACCTAGAGTCAAAAATACAAGTAGAGAAGCGCCAACGAGAACAAATAGATGTACATAGCCGAGTATCGCACGGTTTCACAACTGGTACAATATTTATCAAGATGTATCAACTCCTTGCTACGCATTCACAGAGTCTTTAAAAATGTGTACCTATATTACACACTATTGCAGTTGATATTTTCGAGCTCTCATATCGATAAGTGGCACATATTTATTGGTTAACCCAATTAACCAATTCTTTCATATTTCAAAATTTTTTTTTAATAGTTGTTTTGTTTAACCAATGATCCCTTGATTTAAGGGATACTGTTTGTCTATTTTTGTAGATAGTCGATGATCGACTAAGGAATTGTAGTGTGTGCTGGAAATGTGGTGTTTATGGTGGAGGAGTTTGGTTCCTTGCCGTGTTTCAGGACTTCTCTGGAAGCAAACTTAATGAAGTGAATGGAAATGAAAGAAGAATAACAAAATGGACTTTATTATTCTTCAAAGTAGAAGTCAGTCGACTGTGAGAACACAATCGATTGGACGGTTAAGTTACAAGCTACTCCTAGAGCGAGAAAAGTAAAGTACAGATAAAAAGTAGAAGCCTTTGGGCGATTGAATGGGGGTCTTTACAATGAGGCCTAAAAAGGCTATTTATAGGAAAACAAAGATGTGTAGGAAATAACTTCCTAACTTCCCACTACTCTTTATTCTTCTAATTTGCTTCCAAGTGTCCAAATAAACTCCCTTCAACTTCAAAATGTGTAGGAGCATAACAAGTGTCCTTTTAACTTCCACGTGTGTAGGAGCAAGCCAAGTGTCCTGCATGCAAATAACAATAATAAAAGAAATACTAATACTAGTTCTAATATTAATATTAATATGACTACTTAATAATAATAAAATACGAAGCTGAAATTCCTATTTTCCTACCTATCCAATAATCAAGAAATAGGAAACGAAGAAGGACAATGAACACAAGATATACGTGGAAAAACCCTAAATGGGCAAAAACCACGGGAAGGAATCAAACACTAAAAATAACATCGTGCGATTACAAACGACCTTAACTCACAATTGAGAATCCTCGCAATTGACTAAAGACCGAATGCCGAATCCTCGTTCACCGCACCAAGTGTTTGATTGCCGATGCCTCGAATCCTCAAGCCTTCCGAAATACTTTCAGAAATCCACTGAAAGTCGACTCATGTAGATGAATCAAGGTTTGTGATAACTTCTTGGAGTTGTATTTGACGCACACCGATCAACCGATCTTTTGACTCCAAGAATCGATCAAAATAAACCACTGGAAAGTTTCTCGTCCCAAAACTATGTCTTTGGCTGCTCTTCCATCTCTCGTTCTTTAGACAATAATTAAAGGCGAGTATTTATATGTCCAGCTTTCCACACACTCGGTCGACCCCCTATGGAACTCGGTCACCGACTTCCCAAATTCAAGCGAGCCAATTCTGGACAGTAGGTTTCGATGGAAATTGCCTTTCCAATTCTGGACAGAAGGTTGACCAACTTTACTCTTGTAATTTGCCTTTCCATAACACCTCAAACCAATACAACTCTCAACTACATATATGACTCCTTCTACTCTAGCCCTATACAGATTTGCTACTTAGATAATT
This sequence comes from Rhododendron simsii, assembly GCA_014282245.1. Classification (NCBI taxonomy): domain Eukaryota; kingdom Viridiplantae; phylum Streptophyta; class Magnoliopsida; order Ericales; family Ericaceae; genus Rhododendron; species Rhododendron simsii. Next base: position 5,359,688 of record CM024962.1, read on the forward strand.
GAAAAAGAAATTACAACTCGATAATAAAGGGATACACATAAATGTGTGATTTGTCAATGGAATTGCCAACCGAAAAGGGAGCGCGGCTTTTTGGAGCTAACAGAAGCATTCTCATAATTGCCACCTTTCGGTCGATCATCGACAGGCGGTGAAATATGGTGTAAACAATGCCCCCCTTATTCATTTGGGTGAAGTGCTAACGTAACCCAAGTGAATAATTCAACTAGTTTTAAATCACCTCTCTGTCGATATCGACGGGTAATTACTCTTTACGGTGTAAACATTTGGCCCCCAACTCTCAAAGAGTTTTAGATAACTTTTACACCAACCCTCTCATTTTTTCGACTGATGTAACGAAGCCTTGAAGGCTTAAAAACCATTGTCGACAATAACACGATGGGATTTCAAGGCTTAAAAATAACTGTCGAATGGTGGCATGCCTCTGTCGATTAGTTTCCCTTAAGCTTTGATTCCTACTGAAAGGAAACCGAGAACATCGAAACATGGTTAGTCGATCAGAGCACTATGCATATGTCACGAGCCTTGCCTAATCCCCACAATAATGACCTTTAAAGTCACAAACAACAACCAATTAATAGGCATCATTTGGCTTCACACGTTAGCTACTATATATATGCGTTAATACCAAATACTAACATTTATTAGCCACTCCATCAAAAACTAATTTTCCGTGTCCTCGAAAATGTATATTGATCGACAGAAATCAATATGCAAAGTATTTAAAGCCATGTTTGGCTGAAAACATACTCTATAGTTAAGTTCTCACAATTATTCTTCTTGACCACTATGGAGGAGTGTAAGGATCATTTTCACTTCGACCATCTATGGTCTAACATAAAAAACTCTAGTTGATTCGATTTCACGATTCAACTCCATTCGAGTTTCAATGCCAAAGTTTGCCCCCCAAGTTCATTTGGCAAAACCAAATAAAATTGGGCAATTAACGATTTTCACATGTTTTTTAAATCTTTTGGCCCATAAACATGATTAAAATTTCTAATCAAGGGGCCAATATTTGCTGGCAAAGCCTTGTCCATAATCGACAGACATGGCTTAAAATCGACAGAAAATTCCTATAATCGACAGGAACAATGGGTACGTGTTAGTCCTTCAGTTTTGTGAGGAAAAAGGACTTGAGAATCCATTGTCTCATAAAGAGTTTCCTTTTCGACAGAAAACACTTCTTTCTTCTTTACACTTTTATACTTTTTTTTTATATCGATCAAAGGAACACATCAGGAGCCATTACAAATGGCCAACCAATGAAATCTCTGTCGAATCTTTTTGCCCGAGGCGAGGACATCATCCAAACCTTTAATACAAGATTGAGAAACAATTCTGTTCCCCATTTGATACAAACCATCGAGAATTATTCCAAGAGGTAGCCAATGAATTAATGGCTTTACTGCACGAATAAACCGTCGAAGCCTTGCAAGGTTTTTTCAGTCAAATTATTTTCACGATGCAACTCCTTTCGAGTTTCAACGCCAAAGCCCATTTCTTTACATAATTTGGCTTTTAAAGATGAGTTTGCCCCCCATGCAAACTTGAAATCATAAGAGGGCTATTTCTCATTCATAATTGGCCACAAATGTTAAGATTTCCTTGTAAAATCTGGAACAATGATATGATGATTAACCACTGGCCTTTGTTTGGCCAAAATATAATTAAGTGCCACTTTCTCTATTGGCAACTTACAAGCCGTACCATTCCAAAGTTTGAACTGGGCACATATGGGGAAGCAATTCGTGGGTAAAAGGCTACCTTACGGCCAAGGATCTTCTTGCCCTTTTATATCTAAACACAAGTTTTCGATCACAAATTGATCAAAATTGTAATCCCCAGATTGTCCCAAAAATTGGCGAGTAAATGGCTGGCCTTCTTTGAACAATCAAGCCTTCAATGCAAGGCTTAAATGCCATTTTAGAAACTAGAGGCCTGTGGAGAGGAAACGAGGCCACAAACTAATGGCATTGATCAATCGATGCATGGCAGTAAAATTCTCAGAAGATTTCGGCATAAAAATTCTTATAAGATTGGGGCCTTCCATAAATTGGCCCAAATGTTGGCCAATTTTGCTTCATAAACTGATGGCCAACACTCATAGTATGCCGACATCCATGCACACGGAAAACAATTTGTTAGACTTTTGTCTAACAAGAGACAAAGCCATCACAAATGACCAACAAATGGCTATATTTTACCGCAAATTAGTTTCCTCTGTTATCATACACGAAGCCTTGAAAGGCTCCAAGATATATGGATCTCTATATCCAGGAATTGGCCAACAAATGGCCGGTTCAAAGTGCAACAAAACCATTAGATATGGCCATAAATGGCCATTATTTCAATTCTGCAAATTGTTCAAGCCTTACATGCATGGCTATCATTTTCACATCGATCACTACCATTACTTCCGATTTAGTAATGATGCGGACAAAACTGTGGCCAATTTGGCCACTTATATTTGCCCAAAATTGTAGAAAAGCCAAGAACACTATCTACACCTTTTAACCAAAATTGGGCATATTTCAACCAAAACCAATACGGATACCAATACAAACGGCTTTTGAAAAATCTATACCTCTTACGAATACTGTTGATCAACAATTGAATAAATGGTTTTGGGGCCTTTGTGGTTGACATGTAGTGTACCATAGGAGGCACATATTGACTTTGATTAGTACCAAATCCATGCGGTACTTTGAAACCAATGGGAAAATTTCCATTTTGGCCATTACCATATTGACTTCCAATTCCATTACTTCCACTAGCATTTGGAACCGGTTGATAAAAATCCATTGGCCTTGTTCGGCTAGGCCTAGGTTGACTGGACCCTAATGGAATTCGATTCACTCCATCCAGAGGTTCAAAAGTAGGATTAGTATATACTTGTTGAGGATGCCCCCCAGGCATATATAGAGTTTCTGGAGATCTCCTGTCTTTAGGCAAACCAATGGAAAAAGGAATTTCTCCCTCTCCTGGTGCAATCAACTTTCGTAATAGAGTCGAAAATTCTTGGGCTAAATCATCTTGTGGATTTGCCACAACGTAAGTCAAAACTTGAACCAATTTCCTGACTTCGTGTGCCATTACTTCCAAATTAGTAAGATGCCCTCCTTCTAGCGCCAATTCTTGTTTGTCTATTTTTGTAGATAGTCGATGATCGACTAAGGAATTGTAGTGTGTGCTGGAAATGTGGTGTTTATGGTGGTGGAGTTTGGTTCTTTGCCGTGTTTCAGAACTTCTCTGGAAGCAAACTTAATGAAGTGAATGAAAATGAAAGAAGAATAACAAAATGGACTTTATTATTCTTCAAAGTAGAAGTCAGTCGACTGTGAGAACACAATCGATTGGACGGTTAAGTTACAAGCTACTCCTAGAGCGAGAAAAGTAAAGTACAGATAAAAAGTAGAAGCCTTTGGGCGATTGAGTGGGGGTCTTTACAATGAGGCCTAAAAAGGCTATTTATAGGAAAACAAAGATGTGTAGGAAATAACTTCCTAACTTCCCACTACTCTTTATTCTTCTAATTTGCTTCCAAGTGTCCAAATAAACTCCCTTCAACTTCAAAATGTGTAGGAGCATGACAAGTGTCCTTTTAACTTCCACGTGTGTAGGAGCAAGCCAAGTGTCCTGCATGCAAATAACAATAATAAAAGAAATACTAATACTAGTTCTAATATTAATATTAATATGACTACTTAATAATAATAAAATACGAAGCATTCTCATAATTGCCACCTTTCGGTCGATTATCGACAGGCGGTGAAATATGGTGTAAACATATACTCATTTTTAATCTATATAATAATACACGAATACACTGTAACCAATAAGTGACACTCGCATTAGAACTAGACACATAATTTGTATATATATACTAGCGCATATCGGTGCCTGTGCCTGAAGGCACGACTTGACAATTGGCACAGGCAAATCAATATGAGTTCACACGTACACAACAAACAAATTACGTGATCTGCCCGCAGCATGTAACTATCCTTCAAAGGGCGAGATTTCTTCTTTGAATTCAAGAGTAAAATATAGTCCGGTACTAGGGGTGTAAATGAGCCTAGCCGAGTTGAGCCAAATAGTGTTCGAGCTCGGCTCGTTTGTTAAATGAGCCTAAACTCAAGCTTAAGCTTGGCTCGGTTGTAAACGAGCAGAGTCTAGATAATTTATTTAACGAGCCTCTTTCAATGAGCCAAGTTTTTGAGTGTCAAACTTGGCTTGTTTGGTAAATAAACAAACCCAAAACTCGGGTTTAAGCTTAGCTCTATTACTAAACAAGTCGAGTCAGGAGCTGCTTGCGAGTTACATGCCGCAAATCATGAAAGCCTCTCTAAGTTTTTCGAATTTTCATTCAAACCCGTCAGGGTTCGCAGTCTCTGAATTGGGCCACCCTCTTGAGTTGGTGACAAACATAATCCGCAATGGATTGCAAAAGAAATCTACTGAAATTTGCAATCAGCAGTAGGCCTATTAGCTAATACTACTGCACGGTATAGATTATTATGTAATTAATTACGAACGAAAATCCAAAATCATGTCATGTAATATCCATTTAAGATACCGTTGGCTTTATGAAGGCCAACATCACCCTGTGCTTGAGACGCCTCCTACTGGCGCGGGGTAAGCGTATTGGGAGGACTAATCGCCTTCACCCGTCAGTGCTTATGGACAGCATTGCGAAGCTCCTCATATCCGCTTGCCACTAAGTGCAGGGCTCTGCGCTACTCTTTAAAGATTAAACTGCATCTTCTCCTAACAGCAATTGCTTTTAGGTGAGTTGGTTAGCACCTGATCCAACAAGTGGTATCAAAGCGAGGTCACAAGTTCGAGTCCCAGGCTGGTGCTGGGGGAGATTGTTGGTTTTATGGAGGCCAGCAACCACTCTGTACTTGAGACGTCCCTTGCTAGTGTGGGGCAAGCGTATTGAGAGGACTAACCGCCTTCACCTGTCGTTGCTGTATGGGCAGCATTGCAAAGCCTCTCATGTCTGTCTGCCACTAAGTACTGTAGAGCTCTTCGCTGCTCTTTAAAGATAAAGTTGCACTTTCCCTTGACAGATACCATTCAAACAATGAAACTTATATTCCAAAATAGTTAGACTTGTTTTTGAACAACAAAAAGAAAGTTTTATTAATCTTAGAAAAAGACTAAAGGGACCTAAAGGATCACAAGGCGAGCTAGAACCCAAGGGACAAGGATGTGAAGAGGCCAACCACAACCCTAAAACAACCATCTAAACCAACACCACCCCCCCCCCCCCCCCCCCCCCCCCCCCAAAAAAAAAAAAAATCCTATAGAATTAACCCCAATCCAAGGCTTCAAAATCTAACTTTTGGCATCCCCTTTGATCCAACATTGATGTTATATATAACCAATTCCTAACGACTTGTTAATGGCGCCCCAAATTGCTTGAGTGTCGTTGAGGATAATCCTATTCCTATTATTATTGATCCCATCGAAAGAAATAGATAATAATATTACAGCTGCATGCAGTCAAATCTAAAAATAGCTTTAGGTTTGCGTCTATTCGATTTCCCCCTCCTCTGAATCGATTTTCTGAAAATATCCATAACCTCCTCAATTGGACGAACTAGATCTTCGTAGCAAGAGTGATCGAATTAATAATACCATATCCCGTGGTACTACTGCACTAATCCGTCGTTTACCATGCCAAAGTAAATGCTCCTATATGTATACTATCATCCCCCGGATCAGTCAATTAAGGAATAGTCTGAATAGCTTTATTTATTTTAGCTTAGTTATTTCTTTTGTCAACTTAAATTTTTGTTAATTTTGCATTAGAAATTGTTTAGACAACCCCACATCCTGATAAGAGGAAGCAAATTAAAAAGTAAATAAATTTGAATCAAACATGAAATAATTCACAAATGACAACGAAAATTTCGAAAATACAACCGGTGTTAATTACTTTTGCCTTTAATTTGGTGATATTTTCATGATTCTGATTATTATGTTTTCACATTTTTTTAGATTCTTTCCATGCATCAAGACGAATAAATAACTCAAAAAATTGATGAAAACTAAAACAAGCGAAAAAAAATTAATCATAGCGCAGTGAATCTAGACCATTCATTTACTTTCATGATCCGAATATCATGGATCCTATCATTTTTGATTGAAGAATACATTGCAAAACTCATCTGATTAGTTGAGCAATATATATAATTATATTTCAATATTACCACATCTTTGTCCACCTTAATACCAACCTCGATCGCTCCTGCCGATAAATACACCTCAATTCGTTGGCAGTGTGAAACTCATCTCATTAAAAACACACTTACACATATACAACTACAACAACATTGCCAATAGGCAGAAGAAGAAATATTGACAATGGAAATTCTCTATGCCTCTCTCCTTGGTTTCTTTCTTCTTCTTGTCATCTACCTCTTCTACAACCACAAATCGAGTGAAAATGCAAGCCTTCCACCTGGGAAAATCGGATTTCCGGTGATTGGGGAAACCCTTGAATTCCTCTACGCCGGGTGGAAAGGTCACTCCGAGAAATTCATATCTGATCGCATTGCCAAGTACTCCTCCAACGTTTTCAAAACAAGCCTTTTTGGCTCACCGTTTGTTGTTTTCTGCGGAGTGAACGGACACCGATTCTTATTCTCCAACGAAAACAAACTTGTCCGGGTATGGTTTCCCCGTTCCATACACACAATTTTTCTACAGTCCACAGAAACCTTCTCCACTGAAGAAGCCATCAACGGTAGAAAACTTATTCGAAACTTGATCAAACCAGTGGGGTTGCAAAGCCACATCGGTTTAATGGATACCGTCGCCCACTGCTACTTTGCTACCTACTGGGAAAACAAGGACATGGTTCTAGTTTTTCCACTCGCCAAGCACTACACTTTTTTGCTTGCCTGTCGCTTGTTGATGAGCATCGAGGATCCAAACCTTGCTGCTATACTCGAAAAACCTCTCGGGTTTGTGTTAAAGGGGGCATTTTCTGTCCCTATAGACTTACCCGGAACCCCATTAAATCGTGCCATCAAGGCTTCTTCTTTTATTCAGAAGGAACTTTTGGTGATTATCAGGCAAAGGAAGATAGATTTGGCTAAGGGAATGGCGTCGCCGACTCAGGATATTTTGTCGCATTTGCTTTCGACAAGCGACGACAATGGAAACTTCATGCACGAGACGGATATTGCCAATAAGCTATTTGGATTGTTAGTTGGCAGCCATGACAACATCGCCTCTGTTTGTACTTCCGTTGTCAAGTACCTTGCTGAGCTGCCTGAGGTCTACCAAGGAGTTTTCCAAGGTAATATATATTGTATTTCTCAATTTCTTTTTGTCTTTTAGAGTAGTTTAATAGTAATCCTTCAGTGATCAGACTTCAATATCTGGCTAATCAACTAAATGATGTAGTAGAATAGAATATTGATTACTAGATGGTGTGGGATCAATACCATGCAAGGCACCATTTGGCTTTTGGCGTAATGGTATTCATGGTGCACTTAGGTGTTAAGAGTAAAGAGGTCAGGAGTTTAACTTCTTTAAGGTACTAATTTAACTATTCTAACACTACAAACTTTTGTAGAGAGAGACAAATACAGTGTAATTAAGGTGGTACATAGACCAATTGATATCAATATACGACCTAAGTATTGTTTAGTGTTCTGAGTCTACATAAGAACAAGAATTGTTGGAAAATTTTGTCAGCTAAACCAATGAAATGTTGATTTAATTATTTGAATAACAAAAATGTAAGTAAAGAAAAACTAATGGATTGATATATCGAGACACACACAAAACTCTCTCCTTGGAGAAGAAAGATCACCTATTGCACCGGATTGTATAATGCTCTACTCTCGAGATATAACAATCCTCTGTGAAACTTTGTGTGCAAGTTAAAATTAGAGCTTTCCGATGAAAACCCATTTCTCACTTTTCAAGTTTGAAGAGTGAGAGAGCTACACCAAAATGGTGTACCAAATTTGATGACATATAGATCTTCAAATATGGTTTGATTTTGGTTTTGCTTCCTCCCTTGGAGACGCTCGACACTACAACACGAAAGAGTTATAGCGAGGAAATCTGGCGAGGAAAACGAATTTCGTCGCTAAAAGTACATTATCTGCGAGGAAATAAATTTCCTCGCCAAAAGACCGTTTCTAGCGAGGAAAACAGATTTCCTCGCCAAAAGCTTACATTTTGCGAGGAAATCTAATTTTCCTCGCCAAATGTAAGCTTTTGGCGAGGAAATTAGATTTCCTCGCCTTTTTTACGACTTTTTAATTTATATATATATAATTATTAATTATGTTCATATGTATAATTGTAATATCACTATGGTAAGACATAATCAACTACATAGATCAATACCATTATCAAATTTATTAAAATAAAAAAGTAATAAACGGGAAAAAATAGTTTTCTTGTCAATCGCATTGAATTGGTGAAAAAATCTCATATTTGTCACTTTTCTTATTCTAATTAGCAACGAAAGATATCTTGAAATGTAGGTATTGAAGATTTATTCCATGGTAATGAAAAACTCAAAAAAAGATAATAAAGTTAAAAATATGTTGAAGTGATGTCGTATTGAAAATATCTCCAAGTTAATTAGATTATCACAAATCTATTTTCAAAACATCTACATAAAATACACTATTTCACAAAAAAAAAAACACTATTTCATATCTATTGTGCATTCATGCTGTAAAGATTTTTTGTGTGAACCGTTATTGATTTTTATTTAAACCAACTTAGGTGATTCTAATGGCATTCATCTATAAACAGATAAATATATTAAACATTAATTTCAAATCCAATTTTGTAAGTATTATACATATTTTTATATATACATATTGTGTGTGTGTGTGAGAGAGATATTGAGTAATTTAAAATTTTAAAAAATTCATTAAAGATGAAAAAATTTTAAAAAGTATTGTCTTTAGTGCTTTTAGGATGATCTAATCTGACTATTTACAAATTTTGTTCATATTATTATAGCAATGATGAAAAAAAACTTTAAAAAATAATTACGAATCTATAATTCCCTTCGTATTTGGTAAAAAGAAGAATGTCAAACTCACTCTTAAAATTAAAAAATAACAGTGATGAAACTTGTCATTCATAATCTGATATTAAAATATATCTCGAGCTAGCTTATGACGACAAAAATCTCATTCCATAAAAGCTAAGGATAATTCCATCAAAAAATTAGCAAAATAACACATATTATTAGTCCTTCAAAAGTTGTTGTCGGATACGAATATAATATGTTTCAACAAAAAAAATTGTTGTGCTAGCAAAAAATTAAATTTGTTCAAATAAACTTTAGACATTATAAGAGTACAAAAAGTTGAAAGGCCATAATTAATGTTGAAGAAACTAATTTGGAAAGGTGAAAGTGATGCAAAAACACAATATATAAAAAAAAATTCACAATTTCACTCAGAGGTGCAAAGTGGCGTGGTGGATAAGTGTTAGGTGTCCTATGCAAGAGATCCAAGGTTCAAGTGGTGGGAGTGGCAAAAAACGCAGAGAGATTGTTTACTTTTCGGATTTATTTTAGCGAGGAAACAGATTTATTTTAGCGAGGAAAGTTTTCCTCGCTAATTATTGTTGGTAATAGTAAATTCACAGCCTTTAGCGACGAAAAATTTCCTCGCAATTGTGTCGGAATAGGCGAGGAAATTTTTTTTCCTCGCTAAATCCTTTTGCGACAACGTTTTAGCGAGGAAAACTAGCGAGGAAATTTTTCCTCGCTAATACGTTTTGCGAGGAAATTAGGTGCTTTAGCGAGGAAACTAAATCCTCGCTATAGCCCTTTCGTGTTGTAGTGCGAACATATATAAAATTTAAATCAACAAACGTTTAACACTTTCTTTTGTTCTTTGTTTTTGGATGAATAGAGCAACTGCGGATTGCGAAATCAAAAGCTCCTGGTGAATTGTTGAACTGGGAGGATATTCAAAAGATGAAATATTCATGGAATGTAGCCTGTGAAGTGATGAGACTTGAATCACCTAGCCCAGGTACTTTCAGGGAAGCATTAACGGATTTCACGTACAACGGTTTCTCTATTCCAAAGGGATGCAAGGTAAGATCGAGCAAGTATACTCGAAAGCAAGTCATCCTGTATATTTACAGTGATCGATTGGTGGTTGTTTTAAGAACCTTATTTGTTAGTTAAATACGATATTTTCTAGAGTTGATTAATATTTGATGGAATTTGAAATTTCTTTATTTGCCCTCTCTCGATATCTTTTATGGAAATAAACGAATTTTAAGGAAAGATTAAAAAGATATTATAAAATATTTTTCTCTGAGTCTTTTCACAAGGAACTTATAATTGTTTTTACTTGTTGATATGCAGATATATTCACTACAAGAAAATTGTTCTATAGCAACGGTCGAAAGCGTTGCCAAAAAATGAAAAAACCGTTGGTAAAGACCCATTTAGTCTATACCAACGGTTTTAGAACCGTTGGCCAAACCGTTGCAATATATCCGTTGCTGTAGGGTTATAGCAACGGTTTTATCGAGCGTTGGTACAGATTTTTTTTTAGCAACGGTTCCATTAGCAACGGTTATAACCGTTGCTAAAGGCTACTTTCTTTTTTTTTTTAAAAATAAACCACTGTGTGACGTAAGCCACCACGTGGCACTAACACGTGTCACACGAGCTGACGTGGCGCTGACGTGGCGTCCACGTGTTGCTGACATGGCGCCCCGCGTGGCGCCCGCGTGGAGCTGACGTGGCGCCCGCGTGGCGCCCGAAATATTCTTTGCACCTGCTGGGAGTCGAACACCCAACCTCCTGTCTTCGCGCGCGCGTGCGAACCAACTGAGCTAGCCCATGACTTGTGAGAAATAATACACCTTTTAATATTTATACTATACTAGCCGGATTTTTTTTATCCTTTTTTAAATTTTCGGTTTATACCATGCAAATACTTACTAGTTTCATTTATTTTTTCGATCCGAAGCATCTATTTTTTAAAAAATAGTTCTATTATTCACTCATCATCAATTAAATTGACATGCACCAGGTTCCAAAAAAAACAAAAAAACCCTCTCTGTTTTCCTTTTTTTTTTCAATATTAATTTTGCCGTTTCTAAATTTTTGTTAGATTCACATAAATTTTTTTGATTGGTTAATCATTACTATGAGATGAGTCTAAAAAATTTTAAAAATGTAATTAAAAGCATAAAAAATCAATATGGGTGAAAAAATATCAAACAACTAACATTTGTTATCTTTAGTGTCATCTTATATGATTTTTTTTTTCAATTTCAGTCCACAATTTTATACTTTTTTTTATTCTTATTAAGATGAATGATTAATCCCAAAATGAATGATTAGTTTCAAAAATTACCACAAAATGCTAAAAAAATACGTTAAAAGCATAAAAAATCAATATGGGTGAAAAAATATCAAACAACTAACATTTTTTGTATTAATGTCATCTTATATGATTTTTTTTTTCAATTTCAGTCCACAATTTTATACTTTTTTTTATTCTTATTAAGATGAATGATTAATCCCAAAATGAATGATTAGTTTCAAAAATTACCACAAAATGCTAAAAAAATACGTTAAATAAACAATATCGGAAAAAATATCGCAATAAAAATTTAGGAAAAATAGCCATAACAAAAGCAACGGTTAATGAAAACCGTTGCTAGAGTCCAGTTTATAGTAACGGTTATTGAAAACCGTTGCTATAGGCTAGTTTATAGTAACGGTTATTGAAAACCGTTGCTATAGTGTTGTAATCTAGCAACGGTCACATAAAAACCGTTACTATAGACCCATCTATACCAACGGTTTTTGCAACCGTTGCTAAAAAACCGTTGGGAGATCTAGATTTTCTTGTAGTGATTGGAACGCGCGATCGACGCATAGGAATCACGAATTCTTTCCCGAGCCACAGAAGTTTGACCCATCGCGATTTGAGGGCTCCGGACCACCTCCTTATGCATATGCACCTTTTGGTGGAGGACCTAGGATGTGCCCTGGAAAAGAATTCGCCCGGTTAAAAATACTTGTGTTCATGCACCACCTAGTCAAGAGGTTTAGGTGGGAAAAACTCATTCCTGGCGAGAAGACTGTTTATACTCCCCTAGCTAATCCTGAAAAAGGGCTTCCAATTCGCCTCTTTCCCCACGAAGCCAGCTAGTTCTGTTACTATTGGAAGCTTGATTTATAAGTATGGTGTGTATATGTGTTGGAGTCAGAGTGAGAACAATATATTGAGAGCATACAGATTAAGCAGTAGCTATGGGTTAAATATGCTGAGTCATTGAGATAATTTAAGGTGTGAAATTAATTAATTGGGTGTCAGTGTATTGCAATATTTTGTGCCAGTGTAAAATAAATTGTGTGGGGACTCCGATCCGGTTGGCTCGCCAATTGGCCCAGGTCCAGCTCTTCGTTCTGCAAAATGAAGCACGACTAAAGACCACACCGGAGGTCCTCCGGAATGGCCCTCCGGTGCAAGGATCAGTATTGCTTCAAAGAGGAGAAGAAGAAACAGCTAGGGTTTTTGAATGAACAGTGCGTACCTTCTCCAAGGAGGCATAACGGTATATTTATAGGCATTCCTTAGCTTGGTTTCCAAGGTTGTACCGATGCTCGACACGTGTCGGCTGACATCACCCCATCGTCACTATAGGATTTTGTAACCGTTTAGAAAGTGAGCTGGCACCTTCACGTGCCCTCGCACCTATCGTTGATAACTGCTTAGTGACGTCACACCCATCGTCACGGTTGAGGGCGTTGTTCCCACGCGAGTGAGCTGGAGATGCGACCCACACTCGCTCAATGCCGAGCGTAAAGCCGACGGTGATAAATTGGGCGAGACCCCCTCACAGACGAGAGGGAGAAAGAGACTCGACAGATGGCCGTCAGCTCGGCAGTCCCCGTCATCAACTCACCGAGGGCGGATTGACTTCTAAGAATAGCCAAGAGGTTCGACTCATCACGTACGGCTAGAGCCTAATTGCTCGGCCTACTACAATAGCCCCTCAATTCCTGCCGAGGCTCTCCACACGGTTGGGATTGACTTCTAACGAGGCCGAGCCAGCAAGAGACAATGTGGGTTCATTTCAAGAGAAGCAACGGTCGGATAGGTGCCCCAATGGTAAAGGGACAGTTGTCGAATTCTGAGCCGGGGTGTCAGTTGAAAGGACGCCCCGGCAGACGAGGAGACTTCAGATGGTGGCTGTCAGAAAAGACCACGTGTCACGCCGCCATTGGACCTCGATTCGGCGATGACATAATGGGGCGGGAAATTCGAAACGCCAGCGTCCGTCTATAAATTCCAACGGGCGAGGAGAGAGAAACTTTTCACGTTTCTTCCTCCACCGCCTCAGAGCTTCTCTCTCTAAAACGATTCGTTCCAGCATTCGATTTCATCCAAGATCTTCAATTGCAGCGTTGAGTCAAGCGCCAAGCCTCCAAGTAAGTAATCATCTTCCATTGTTTCTGCTTTACACGCGCTTTCGTAAGATTTCTAAGAAGTTTTGGCCCCAAATGAGTGTCGAAAAGCTGGGGATGAACAGTGATGTTCATCCACAACCCAACCTGTTCTTCCGAGCCCCCCTTTGGGTTTGGAGTTCTTCCGAACGATAATTTAGGAAAGAACGAATATCCGTACGTGATCCCTTCCAAAGGGAGTTCGAACGTTTAATCACCCATGAGGATGGTCCTGACAGCCATTAGGATAGAAAAATGACTTCGTGAGCCAATTAGGTACGCCGAACCTTCTTACCATTTTCCTTTGCCGACGCAGATACCGACTGCTTATTTTACCTTTTGCTCTCTTTCTAGGTCTGGCTCACGAGGTCATCGAGGTTTCCTCGGATTCAGGTTGCTCCGAGACTGAATCCGACCGTCGAGTGATCAACGAGCTTGTTGAGAGGCACCGACGCCGAAGACCAAACCACTCCCCCATATCAACCAGGATGTCCGCCACGTCGCCTCCATCTGAGGATTCTAACGCCGAGCGAGTGTATGACTACGCCGAGGAGGAGTACCTTACCGACCCCGAGATAGTGTTCACTCCGGAGACGGAGTCCGAGGCCGAGCCCAGGATGGGGTCCGAGGCCGAATCTCGATTCGCGTCGGGAGCAGAAGCCTCATCGTCTGCTCTGAGCGACGCGGACCTTTTTGATAGGGGCTCATTGTGCCCATACGCCCATTACTTCAGTGGTGTACCGGGAAAGTACGAGGCGTTTCGCCGAAAGTACCACATTCCCGACGACGTGCTTCTTCATCAAGTGAAGAGCACGGAGATCAAGGACGAAAGGAAGGATCGTCCTGAACACATCACCGTACCGCTCATGGCAATCTGTGAGGCGGGTCTTCGGTTTCCTCTCCACCCTTTCCTTAGGGAAATTTTGTGGAAGTTCTGCCTAGCCCCTCACCAGCTCGCGATCAACAGTTACCGCATAATAATGTCGGTAATTGCTCTGGTCGAGAGTCAGAACCTTGACTTCACGCCGACGGATCTCTTCTACACATACACAATGTCACGTCATGCTAAGTCTGGTCGTCGGTACCTTACCACGCGCCCAAAGAAGACACCCTTGATCGATGGCCTGTCCGACACAGACAAGTGGGCTGATTTTTATCTTGAAGTTCACGGAAACTTTGAGTTCGGCAATGGGCCCCGCCGATTTGCTATTCCGAAGATCAAAGACACGAGAGGTAATACGACCGAACGAACACGTTCCCCAATGGTAAACTGCTTTTATGCTCACTTGCTGAGAATTTTGTCTAACTTTGTTGTTTTCTTATTACAGAGCTCGGCCCGATCTCGAAAGGACTGAACAGGAACTCCAGGGAGAAGGCCAACGAGACTATCCTTGCACAGATCTGCCGACACGCTCCAACCCTTCTTGAGTATAAACCGTCTTACAAGGGCGTACTCCGAGGAAGGAAAAAGAACGAAGGGGGTGAATCGAGCAAAGCTGCACCGAAGGACATTCCGAGTGATAGAGACGCTCGGAAAAAGAAGGGCCCAGCACACACAGACGGACCGAACCCTAAGCGGCAACGGGGAGTTAAGTTGCCAAAGATCGGCTACACTGCTGAGGAGTGGCTCACTCCACTTGGTGCCGACGATACCCCCGTTCCTCTCAAAGTCGTCGAACCATCTGCCGACGAGATGTCTCGCCGAAACATTCCGAGGCCAGTGATCCTGACCAAATCTGCGAACCCTTCAAGAGCCAGAGGGTCGTCGGATGAGCCGAACCGACAAGGGGAGAAGAGGCAGAAGACTTCCGCCGACGATCTCCAACCCAGGCCAGTTAGCCAACCATCTTTTGAGAAGGTCCCGTCGCCTCCGAAGGAGAAGGGAGTGGATATCCCCGCCATCGACCTGACCGACCCTGAGACCGAAGCCGCTATTCTTCGGCAATTCAGTCCGTCGTACACCATGCCCGATGGGAGGGTACTCCTGATGAAGGATTCGGTGAAGGAGGAGCCTAACCTTGCGGTTACCCTCCTGAGGGGATTGGCCCTTCCGAGGGACTATGACCAAGTCCCAACCGAACTGATGCCAGGTCTTGGTGAGATGTGCTCTCACCTTGTGCAGGTATACCCTTTGATCTTATGGCTTTTGTACTTTGAACATTACATCATTGCTGACTTGTTTTCCTTGATCAGGCTGGGCAGGCTGCTCTGAAGGCGTACGACAAGGCCGCGAAGGTTTCTGCCGAGCGCGAGCGATACAGATCTGATAGGGACTCGTTCCGTGCCAAGTGGAGGGCCTCTGATCAGCAAGTCAAGGAGAAGGAGGAAGAAGTGAAAATTCTCAAGAAAGAGCTGGCCGACGCCAAAGCGGCCGCAGAGTTAGTTGCTGCCGAGCTGAACAGGGTTAAGGTGGATGAGAGAGACAAGATACGGGAAGCAGATGCTAAGGGGTACGAAGCCGGTATCAAACGTGCCGCGCTGGAGTATACTCAGGTCGCCCATAAGATGGTCAACGACGAACTTGAAGTTCGGCTACCCGATTTCTTTAAGCTCGGATACGCTGCTGGGGCCGATGCTATGGCAGGGGTGATGGCCATACAACCAGAATCGGGCTTCCTTAAACAGCTTCCTGATCCGATCATTCCAAATCTCGATCTCCCGTATACAGAGGAAGAGTGCCAGCCCTTACCCCCTGAGGAAGATGAAGAAGAGATGGTTGATGCGTCTGCTGCCGAACCCCAGCCTCAAAGCAATGTTGGGGAAGAGGCAGAACAAACTATCGTCTGATGAGAAGAAAAGCCACCGCAGGCGCCGAAGCTGGTCGATCGGTTGCCGTAGATGAAGACCTCTGATCTTTTGAATGAACTTCACTAAGTGTTTTGAACTTCTTTTTACTATTTTGAACTTGTTTTTTGGACTGGACGGCTCCGAGCGTCTGGAGTTTGCCGTGCCAGATGTAATACCTAAACTTAGTTTTGTCTTTGAACAACTTTTCTTGTGCTGTTCGTACTGTCCTGTCTGGAATTGATCCAGTTTTTATGGAATTTGCTTCAAACAGTTTTTTCATTGTGTTGTCTTTTGAACGAGTTGAACATTTCCTTATGCCTTAGAAATATTTGGACTGAGTTGCCAAAGGTCAAAAACTTTGGCATGTTTCCAAGTTATTTACTCTTAATAGCCCCTGCCTTGTCATAAGTCTTGGCTCAAACGCCAGTCTTATGGTAAGGTAAGAATGCTAAGTAAATACGGCAAGTGGCAAATTTGTTCAAGTCAAAAAGATGAACGTTGCCGAACCAAGAACAAACGGATAAGTTTGTTGATCTTTGAAATGGCCGAGCATCAAGTCGCTCGGGGCCATCCATCTTTGTTTGTGGATTATGAATCCGAGCATGAGCGTGGTTGTCCGAACGTTGAGCGTGAAAGGATGCATACGTAAGTGGGAGAATTGAACAATAATAGGAGAGATCGTGAAAAGAGGAGGAAGTTCTCATTAAGTAATAAGTTGAGGAACACAAGATGCTGCTAAGAAATGATGGTTAAACTATCCACCGAAAAGAAAAAACCAAGGCAGACGACTTCAGAGGTAGGCTTTCCTAAGGTTCAGAGCATTCCAAGGGTTTTCAATTTGCCGACCGTCTTTATCCTCCAACTTGTAAGATCCATTTCCTACTTCTTTGACAATCCTGTAGGGGCCTTCCCAGTTTGGCCTGAACTTTGTCTTCTGATTAGCTCGGACCACCTTCCTCCATACCCAATCGTCCTCTCGGAACCGTTTCAGCCGAACATTTCGGTTGTAACCCCGAGCGACCTCTTGCTGGTAATTGGCAAGTTTGAGCTGGGCATCGTCCCTCTTTTCTTCAGCTAAGACGAGCTCCGTAGCTACGGTCTCATCATTGGTTTTTGGATCAAAGGTCTCAGTGCGAAGTGTTGGGAATCGGGATTCCAGAGGGATGACTGCCTCCATTCCGAAGGCCATGGCGAAGGGAGTTTGACCAGTGGAGCGACGTGGAGTGGAACGATAAGCCCAGAGGACGCGAGGTAATTCTTCGGCCCATCGTCCTCTTTTGGAGTCAAGTCGGCGCTTAATGCCGGCGCATACTGTCTTGTTTGTGGCTTCGGCTTGACCGTTCCCCTGAGGATAGGAGGGAGTAGAGTTGAAGAAACGAATACCAAATTCAGCACAAAGGCCGGTGAGCTCCTTGCCGACGAACTGAGAACCGTTGTCGGATACGATCGCGTAGGGAACGCCAAATCGGGTCACAATGTTCCTCCAAACAAAACGCCGAACGTCTGCCTCTGTTGTAGTAACGAGAGGTTCGGCTTCCACCCATTTCGAGAAATAGTCTGTGGCTGTGATCAAGAACTTAAAACCCCCAGGGGCTGTTGGGAGTTTACCGACGATATCTAGGCCCCATTGGGCAAAGGGCCAAGGACTGGTAATTGGTGTGAGGTTCTGAGCTGGCTGTCTTGGAATTGGAGAGAAGAGTTGGCAAGGCTTGCATTTTCGAACGACTTCTTCACAATCCTTCTTCATACCTTTCCAAAAGTAGCCTTGACTCAAGGCGCGTTGGCAAAGTGATCGGCCGCCCGAGTGACATCCATAGCTGCCGGAGTGAAGTTCGGTAAGAACAGAAGGGACTTCAGCAGGGTGAACGACTCGAAGATATGGACCTGTGAAACTGCGTCGGTAAAGTTGGCCACTATCTGAAAGCCAGTAGAATGCCGCCTTACTGCGGACACGATGGGCCTCTTTTTTGTCCGAAGGGAGTGTGTCGGTTTTCAGAAAAGAGACTATCTCGTCCATCCAGCTGGGACCGAGGGTTATGCTGAGCACCGCGTCGGGTCCGTTAAAGCTGGGTTCAGATATTTCGCCAAGGTTAATCGTTCGATAACCCACGGCCTTGCATGCCGAAGCGAGACTTGCTAAAGCGTCGGCATGAGCGTTTTTCTCCCTGCTGATCTGCTCGATCTCGAATCCTTTGAATTTCCGAATTAGGTCCAGAGCGGTAGCTTGATACTTGAGCATTCTGGGATCCCGAGCTTCATAGTCCCCCGTCACCTGGTTTACGATAAGTTGGGAATCGCAAAAAACATGCAGGTCCTCCACCTGTAAGCGAGCTGCGGTTCGCAGCCCTGCTAGTAGAGCTTCGTACTCGGCCTCGTTGTTTGTTGCTGGGAAAGCAAGTGTAATAGCACTTTCGTGAATGACACCGCAGGGGGTGACGAGAACGACACCAGCTCCAGAACCGTTGCTATTCGAAGCTCCATCAACGTGCAACTTCCAAACGTCGCCGCTGAATAGGTTCCATGTGTTGCGAGCCTCATGTTGCTCTAACATTCCGTACTCAGGCCGGACAAAAGCTTCTTCGTCTGGGTTACCGGGGGTAAACTCGGCAATGAAGTCGGCCAAGACCTGGGCTTTGATGGCGGTCCGAGGTTGGAAGGTGATGTCAAAATTGGTGAGTTCGACGGCCCATTGGGAGACCCGACTTGAAAGATCGGCCTTACGAAGAAGATTCTTTAAAGGAAATTCGGTAAGAACGGTGATGGGATGCTCTTGAAAGTATGGGAGGAGTTTCCGAGCAGCAGTGACCAAAGCGAGGAGTAGTTTTTCCAACGGGAGATACCGTGTCTGTGCAGGCAGCAGTGTACGGCTGGTGAAGTATATGGGTTGATCGTCGGCCCCTTCACGTCGTACTAAAGCCGAACTGACTGCGTGTGGTGAGACGGCAAGGTAAAGATACAGCATCTCAAAGGAATGGGGTTTGACAAGAAGTGGGGAGGAACCCAGATAATTCTTCAGTTCGGCCAGGGCCGTGTCGCAATCCGGGGTCCACTTGAAGCTTCGTCGGCTTTGCTTCTTCAGAGTTTGGAAGAACACATGGCATTTGTCCGATGAGCGGCTGATAAACCGGTTGAGGGCCGCGGCCATGCCAGTCAGCTTTTGGATCTCCCTAGGGGTGGATGGGGCTTTCAGCTGCTGAATGGCAGCGATCTGGTTGGGGTCCGCCTCGATGCCCCTCCTGGTCACCAGGTAGCCGAGGAATTTTCCTGAGCTAACGCCGAACGCACATTTTTCGGCATTGAGGCGCAACTTGTACTTTTTCAATATTCCAAACACTTCGGCGAGGTGGGAGAGGTGATTTTCTGCTTTGAGACTTTTGACAACCATATCGTCGATGTACGCTTCCATGATCTCCCCTATGAGAAGGCCGAACAGAATGTAAATCATTCGCTGGAATGTAGCCCCAGCGTTCTTGAGGCCGAATGGCATCACGAGATAACAAAAAAGGCCTCGGGCAGTAATGAAGGATGTCTTTTCCATATCGTCAGGGTTCATTGCTATCTGGTGGTAACCCCGGTAAGCGTCTAAGAAGCTGAGCCGAGCATGGCCCGCCGTCGCATCCACTAACTGATCTATCTTCGGCAATGGGAGACAGTCCTTCGGACAGGCATCGTTGAGGTTGGTATAGTCGACGCAGACGCGTAACTTGCCATTCTTCTTCTTTACCACCACGGGGTTTGCGAGCCATGTGGGGTATTGAACTTCTTTGATGGCCCCGGCTTCAAGTAGTCTATCAACCTCTTCGTTAACTGCGTCGGCGTGGAAAGCGGCGGATCTTCTGGGCCTTTGAATCACCGGTTTCGCAGACTTTGAAACGTTAAGGGAGTGCTGAATGACTTGCGGATCGATGCCTGGCATATCATATGGCGACCATGCAAAGACTTCGATGTGCTTTTGCAAAAAATCGAAGGTTTCCCTTCGTTCGTCCGCGGGCAGCTCGGTGCCGAGTAAGAAGTATCGCGACGAATCGTCGTTAATCGGAATTTTTTCGAGATCTTCGATGGACTTCTGTTCGGCGGGGCAGCCAACATCTTCAAGGACGGGTTTGTCCGGAACCTCAACCCAATGAACACGGGATGGGCTCGGTGCTTTGCCGACGGCAGACACGAAACACTGTTTGGCCTGCGACTGATCTCCCAAAAGGTCTTCTTGGTGGCCATCAGCCCCAATGTAACGTACCACCTGATGGAAGGTTGAAGCGACGGCTTTGATGGAATGGAGCCAATTGCGTCCAAGTATGGCGTTGTACGGGCTTGGGGCGTCGACGACTACAAATTCCATGGTTGTGCAAACCGAGCCTGTAACTACAGGAAGGCTAATTTTGCCAATGGGCCAAACTGGTGTTCCACTGAAGCCGATTAGTGGGACCTCGGCGGGAACGAGGGAAGACTCCGGGAGACTAAGCTCCTTGAATAGCGGTAAATACATTACTTCGGCCGAGCTTCCTTGATCTATAAGGACCCTTTTAACCGAATGGGTTGAGATCTGGATCGTGACTACAAGGGCGTCGTTATGAGGTTGCTGGACGCGCTGGAGGTCTCGTTCCGTGAACGTGATTGACCAAGGGCGTTCGAGTGTCTTCAGTCGCTTGGGGGCACTACTGACAGATAAAATTTGGGGAGAGCTTTTGGCAACGTCTAGTTCCTGCCGAATCTTTTGGATGACTCCCTTGGTTGCTGGCCCATGAATTACATTGATTACTCCGACGGGCCGAGGAATTGGGTTTTGGTCGCCAGTGTGTTGTTGTCGCCTCGGCGTTTTTGTCCAATCAATGTGGTCGTCGAGAAGCCCCTGGGCTGCTAAGTTTTCCAACAGCGCCTTATAAGGGGCGCAAGCAGTCGTGTAGTGACCGAGCTCATTGTGGTACGAACACCTTTTCCGACTGTTGTCATTGCCGTCCTCAGTGTTCAACTTGGGGGGGTTCGGCCAGACAAAGAAGGGTTCTCGCTCCAGAGTTCGAAGGAGGAAATAGATCGGCTCTTTGAAAACTTTTGTCTCGGCAACGTAATCGTGAGCCTTCGGAGCCTTCTTGTTCGCGACCTTGACAGTGTTCACTTGCTTCTTTGGCTGTGACGGGACTGCCGGCTTCGGGACAGCCAACTGCGGTGTAGGAACGTGAAGGCTCGGAGAGATAGTGGATGACTGCCCGCCTTGCAGCTCTCGTTCGGCCAAGAATTCTTCGTAAGAGCAAAACTGTTCAACCGTCCGCATGAGCTCGTTCATTCCGTGGGGTGCCCGTATCGCGAGTTCGTCCAGAATCTTACTCCCAGTCTCCAGCCCGTTTTTGAAGTTTCTAGCGGCCCAATATTGATCCACACCCGGTATTTCGTTGAAAAGCTGCCAATATCGCTCGGCGTACTTCCGTAGCGTTTCTCCGGGTCGCTTCTTCATCTGTGCCAAGGCGTCCTCTTCCTTTGCTTGCTTGTTACTTGTAATGAAACGGTAGTTAAAGGCGCGCTCAAGTTCTTTGAAGCTGTGGATGGACCCTGCTTCCAGTTGGTTGAACCATAGTAAGCCGAGGCGGCCCAAGCTGGAGGGAAAGGCCTTACACATAATTGCGTCGTCATCGGTCACGCAGGAAATGGTACTGCGGTAACTGATGAGGTGCGTATAGGCCTCCGTCGTGCTTGGGTCAAACTTCTGGAATTTTGGGAGGTGCATTCCGACCTTCGGCAGTGTCGCCTGAATTTTGGCAGAGAATGGAGATTCGGTCAACTTTCTCAACTGGTATTCATGCGTCGGCCTTGGGGGACGTCCATCACGGTCGTTGCGGTGTCGCTTGGAAAGGCGATGATCCCCATCCTTATCTGTCATATCCTCGTACCGACGCCTACCCGAGTCTCGTCTACCCGTTTCAGGCGACTGCCGTTGGGCGTTTTCAGGCTGTCGTTCGGTACGATAGACCCTGCGGCGGCACGGATCGTTGTTTTGCCAAACAACTACGCTTATACTTCTTTCTCGATGTAGCTGCTGTGTGCTTCGAGAATCAGTGGAGCGTCGGTCGGTGTCCCTTTTCTTGGGAGCTTTGTCGGGTTCAGCGGCGTATTCAAGAGGGTCTTTCCCGTTCCTACGAGATGCTCGGCTTTTTCGCCGTCCTGAGTCATAGGGAACCAGTGCCTGGGGATTGTCCAGGAGCTCAACCGTATCATAGCTTTGGGAACCCTGGGAGTATTCGTCCCCAGCCGTTGAGCTGGAGTACACGGTATGGGTACTGCCTTCTCGTCTTCCGTCTGCTCCGCCCAAACTGATTCCTCCACCTAGGCGTTTGTGGATCAAAGGACGCTGCTGCCCAACGCGAGCGGCGCCTTCGACCCGATTGGCCGTGAGTGGTGGATCCAGACGATCGTGGACGGAGATACGACGTGGGTTATCATTGTCACCAAGGGGAGGAGGTGGAGGCAGGTTTCGCCGTCGGCGACGTCCCTGGGAGTCAGAATGAGAGGCGGCTGGACGGTTAGCTGCCTTAAGTCGGGCCATCTTCATTTTGAGAATAGCAACATCCGCGTTTGTTTGCTCTTGCTGCTGTTCCAACATCTGGACATAAGCCAGAGCATCGTCACTTAGGCCTTCTGGACGTGGAATGGAGGTGCTGGCTTTTGGAGGCGTGAAGCCGGGAGGATGGGAGGGAGAAACGGTATTTACTCCAGTTTCGGAATGGAGTAGCAGTGAAGGATGGGAAGGAGGTGGTTGGCCGCCCATCTTGGCGGTGAAAGGGTGTTAATGAAGGGCAAAGAAAATATGGAGAGGAGGAAACACGGAGGAGCCGCCGCGTACAGAAAGAAGTTCACGTCGGGTTCACCAAATTGTGGGGACTCCGATCCGGTTGGCTCGCCAATTGGCCCAGGTCCAGCTCTTCGTTCTGCAAAATGAAGCACGACTAAAGACCACACCGGAGGTCCTCCGGAATGGCCCTCCGGTGCAAGGATCAGTATTGCTTCAAAGAGGAGAAGAAGAAACAGCTAGGGTTTTTGAATGAACAGTGCGTACCTTCTCCAAGGAGGCATAACGGTATATTTATAGGCATTCCTTAGCTTGGTTTCCAAGGTTGTACCGATGCTCGACACGTGTCGGCTGACATCACCCCATCGTCACTATAGGATTTTGTAACCGTTTAGAAAGTGAGCTGGCACCTTCACGTGCCCTCGCACCTATCGTTGATAACTGCTTAGTGACGTCACACCCATCGTCACGGTTGAGGGCGTTGTTCCCACGCGAGTGAGCTGGAGATGCGACCCACGCTCGCTCAATGCCGAGCGTAAAGCCGACGGTGATAAATTGGGCGAGACCCCCTCACAGACGAGAGGGAGAAAGAGACTCGACAGATGGCCGTCAGCTCGGCAGTCCCCGTCATCAACTCACCGAGGGCGGATTGACTTCTAAGAATAGCCAAGAGGTTCGACTCATCACGTACGGCTAGAGCCTAATTGCTCGGCCTACTACAAATTGTGCTTTAGTTTAATTTGTGTAGATCTCTCCCATCTTCATGTACTTTGCTCCCACACTTTAGCTCTATTTAAAACTTCAAGATTTTGAATGAAATGAGTAAAGAAATACATCAGGGTTTCCTATCCTCAAGAAGGAGAAAATTCTCACTTATAAATTCCACTCCCTCATACGGCACTCTTGGCACGCTTAAAGAGTCGCAGCTAGAGTTACCAACACATCTCATAAGAACACACACCAAGAACATCACACAAAGAAAACAAATGACACCCACAAAGAGTGAGAAAGACCAACGAAGGGGAACAAAGACCCACGCAAGGGAACCACAGCTATTTAGAAAAAATCAAACCAAAAACCAAAAACGGAAAAACAACATGCTCCTAATCAACTCGCCGGAACTGGAAATTAATTAACCTCGCTGTCCCAAATCAGATCTGCAACTGCGGGTAACTCATCCATGGACGGAGTTCCTCAGCGGCAAGATCGATCCGAGCTTGCTCTAAAACCTTCTAAATTCGGGGCCTGCAAATCGATCCTCCTGGTCACTGAAACTCTTAATCAGGCGATGGAAGGCAAAGAAGAATCGGTGCAAGAGCGGCGGAGGAAGGCAGCTGGAGGCAGTGGAAGGCGAGGTGGTAGGCGGAAGAAGTCACAATATTTACCAAACACACATTTTTACAAATCAGTAAAGAAAATACAGATAGCAGTTTCACCAAAGAAATCCAAATATTACTTCTTTCCAATAACTGAATTTGGAGCATAGGTATTGACGAGTATGCAAATTTTTTTCCGATTGATAGAAGAGATCATTACGTCATCGTGTATGAATTACAAAGCAGAAATTAGGGAAATTACATTAATTGTGTAAGAGTCTACGAGGTAACTAAGGCCCCATTCGGCTAAATAAGTCAATTGACTTATCTTTTTGTCCTTATTCAAATTTTTTTTTTCTTATTTGTTAGTTTTTGGTAAATTTTTTAGAGATTATTGTATCGTCATAACGAGAGGAATCTAAAATGTAAAAAATTAAATTAAAATTTTTTTGAATAAAGACGAAAAATTGACTTATTGGCTTATTTTTGTCGTTATTCAAAAAAATTAGGTTTTTATCTTAATTTTTTACTATTTAGATTCATTTTGTCATGACGACGCAATAGTTCCTAAAAAAATTGACAAGAAACTAACAAATACGAAAAAATTTTGAATAAGAACAAAAAAAAAAAAAAAAGCCAATTGACTTATTTAGCCGAACGGAACCTAAATCTAACAACCCGGCCAACACGACATCAAAGGGAAGAAATAAAGAAAGATCCCCTATAGTTTCTTATTGTTATCATGCCAATTGTTTGCAGTCGACCTTCGATACATACTATGAATAATCTAACATCATTACAAATATATTGCGTGTACAATGTAGGGAGTCAATCAAAGGCTGAAAGTCAAAGGGAGTAATCAAAAGGTAGGAGGAGTATATATTAGGGGTGTGCACGGGTAAGGCTGGTCGGGTTTGACCACGATCCGATCATGTCAGGTTGAACATTTTAGGAACCGAAAATCGAACCGCACAGGTAATAGAACCATCCGCGAGCCCGATTCTTTACTTTGGGTCGGGTTGGTCGGGTCGGGTTGGGTTTTTAACAGAAATGTGAACCCGAATATATACTAACCGAAGTCTGATTTTAACATAAAGTTAACTCACACCTGTCCGAACCACATGTTTGACCCTGCCCAAGACTCTTCGGGTCAGGTCTGCGGGTTGAAGAATTTTTTGCACAGGCCTAGTATATATAGTTTGAAAGTCATAATAAAATTTTGTGTAAATATTAAATTTTCGCCTAACATGGACACTTTGAGTTCACCAGTGGTTTTCCTATCAGGTATCCCAGATTTGGGCTAAAATTCGGACCTTGCTCTTAGCCATTGGTGGAGGATCCAGGATGTGCCTTGGAAAAGAATTCGCCCGGTTAGAAATACTTTTGTTCGTGCACCACCTAGTCAAGAGGTTTAGGTGGGAAAAACTCATTCCTGACGAGAAGACAGTTTATACTCCCATAGCTAATCCTGAAAAAGGGCTTCCAATTCGCCTCTTTGCCCACGAAGCATAGTTGTGTTACTATTGGAAGCTTGTTTTATAATTATGGTGTGTGTGTGTGTCTATATATATATATATATAAACAATTGAGAGCAGACAGATATATATTTAAGCAGTGGCCCTCTGGGTTAATTGTGGGTTGGAAAAATGAGTGATTTAGGTAATGTGAGGTGTGAAATTATTTGGGTGTCATGTTAATTATGTGATATTACATTTGGATGTGTATTGGAGTATATCATTTGTGGAGAGAGATAGGGAGAGAAGAGAAACCAGTGATTTTCTTAAATCAATGAGAGTTATTAAAAGATACTTTATATATTGGGCTGCTTTTGTCAATGTGCTCTTGGTCCATCTAATCTTTATTTGTCCTTTTAAATAAGAGATTAATAAATTTCTTGTGCCGAGAAAGAGAAAAGGTATGAACATCAAAATTAAAACTCATGCATTAAAGTATACTAACAGTGGTTGAGCAAAAAATTAAGTTTTTGGTTGACATGAACAGTTTGAGTTCGATCTATTGGCTTAGTATACTACTAGTTGTCACGCCCCAAATCCTGGAGCATGACCGGCCGTGTACCATGAAGAAATCATGGGACACGAAGCCTAATTAAAAATAATATTTTAACAACTTGCAATCAATATAGGAAAATTGGATATTTTATTACAAAAAAATGTGCTACTTAAACCAATATTTTCCTTAAGCAAATGACACAATATCTCATATTCTCCAACTCCAAATTCCATAATGAACTGCCAATAAATAAAAGTCCGAAAGCTAATCAATAAAATTGCGGAAGCTATTTGACAATAGAAAAGAAATAAAAATGCAGACGTCCTAGAGGTCCAAAGAAGGTCCCAACAAGGCCGCAGAGTCCACTACAATGCCCCATACACTAAACTGAAAAAAAAAATGTGGAATAAATCCGTCAGCTGACGGGCTCAGTGAGTAGTTAAGCATGCTAAGGGTAATAGTAAAAAGTGGCATACTTTTGAATGAACGATAATGAGGTTTCCAAAGAAGTGGTTCCAAATTAGTAAGGGAGATAGATAGTTCAACGAATATTATCAACAAACCAAATACTGAACAAAGGGATCAACAGCTCAACAAATAATATCCATAAGATGAATAATGGATTAACGAATAGCAACAACAATAATCAAATCACCACAATAATTATACCAAACAATGAGTCCAAGAATATCCGAACAATGAACGACGAACAACGATAACAAAAGTCTAAGCTGGAGTGGGAACCATATCTTCCAATTACCAAGTACCAAATATCAACTGCCAAATATTTTCTCAGGGCTTAGCTCGTTGGATCCAACACCGTACTTAGAGTCACCACAGGATGGCGCCTGGGACCTTTTCCCTAAGCCGATCCGGAATAGGGTCACAGGGTATTCCACAAGTCTTTTCCCTATCCGTTGAGCACTAGAGTCACAGGGTATTTCACAAGTCTTTTCCCTAGTGGCTAAAGTCACCACGATATCTCACGGGTCTTTTCCTTGGACTTAAATAAATATAAACATAGTCCATGGTCCCAAACACAAATAGAACAACGGCAAGCTAGAGGCACCTGCACCAGGATTATTTCCTGTGCCGTGGCAGAGTCACAATAATATTATGGAGCAACAAGAAAAATATGGGCAATCCAACAATCGAAAATATCACCAATAAACCTTGCATGCCAAAGGTACGTCAATCGTCAATAAATATGAGAGTGACAAATAAGAACATCACTTATCGAATTACAACGAGTAAACGAATTGTCAAGAACAGATAGGCTCAAGAGGAATCCAAAAGAAGGGATCACATGCTTAACCACTCACCTCGATGTCCAAATGAATGAAACCAAATACGAAGCGTCAAACTAATCGGCTATTCTGAATCAAAAATAAAAGAAACAGATAAAATTATAAGTATGCATAACTATTAGATTAACACTACTGTTATAATTACTATACAATTAAATCTGACACCTCATTAGTCCACGATTTCCCGACACATGCACACACCATGTCAAACCTTCTGTATCTAAACTCTAGTTTGCACTTTCTTAATCATTAACCATCTTATTAATCTACCAACCTCCACCACAGCAACCCACTATAAGACACAAAACCACAATAAACCCAATCGCCTCCAGCCCTCGTCAATAACATGGAAGGTAAATAATTTTTGTGAACTCGTTCGAATCCCAAAAACAAACGGCAGTTATCCTCCGCCAACGCCACTGTCCAGTAGTATCCAATCAATTACCTTTTACTCCAAACCCGTCTACAATAAAAAGAACGGAAGAAGAAACAAGAATAAAGGAACAGGATCACTTACCCAATTGATCAACAAGCTGTCGAACCTTTGACTGCCGCTTTACTCTCTCTCTCTCTCTCTCTCTCTCTCTCTCTCTCTCTCTCTCTCTCTGCCACTGAAAGCATTAACGCTAGGTCTCTCTTAACGTTGAAATGATATACCCTAATTCTCAATATGCTTCCTCATCTTAATAACTGACTGCCCACGTTCAAACTTAAAACATATCTTGTCTAATTACACAATCAACCCAATATTATTTTTTACGTTAACTAACCACTTGCGGGGACCCATTCCCAGTCTAACCAAACTTAGGATTTTAAGCAATACGTGTAACTGATTCCAAAAATAAGCAGCCCAACCTATTTTTTTTTTTAGCAAGAAGTTTGAAAAGAAAAATGAAAGATTTAATTATTTGCGTCAAAAATATTATTATTATTATTATTTGTTTAACTGAAAAAGTGGGACGTCACACTAGTGGTATGAGAAATTGAAAACTAATACTCCCTATGTCCCTTTTTAAATATCTATTATGGTTTTACGTGTCATTTTCGATAACTTATATCTCTCGAAGTATATTACGTTTTATGTTTTTAAAATCACTATTTTACAGAAATAATTGAGATCTATCAAATACAATCCCTATTGCATATTACTCCCTCTGTCCGGATTTAATGGTCCTTTTTGGGGGTTTGTGTCATTTTTCAATCGATTATATCTTCCAATTCAAGGGGTATTTGGATGGGATTCGTAGCCTGAAATTGTAACTTTCATTTGAGGTGTTGTCATTCAACTCTCTGTTGGATGATGTGTTATTTTTATCTTTTTCCTTTTTCCTCGATGTACTCCTTCGAGATTAATAAAAAGTTTCGTTTTGCTGAGCAAAAAAAAAAATTTATAATGTTTTACGTGATTTCGAATATATTGTATTATAGAACTAATCGAGATCTATCAAACAAGATCCATATTCGATATGAAATTCATTACGGATTCTAAGATATAACCCGTTTTTTAACCGGTTAGAATAGAACTAGGGACAATTAAATCCGGACGGATGGAGTATTATTAGTAATATATATTGAGAGATATAGACAATAGAAAATAACGCACAAAACTGTAGTGGAAAATAACGCACAAAACTGTAGTGGACATTTTAAAAGAAACAGAGGGAGTAGAAAAATACAAAAATAAAAATACAATATAGAAGAATATGAAAATCATAGCAGACATGTACAATATACAAGGTCAATCAAAATTTGAGAGGCTACCGAAACATGAAAGTTTCCGCTATCTGCATATTTTACTCCTCCTAGTGGCTAGTGGTATGAGAATTTAAAAACCCCAATAGAAAAATAAAACAAAATTCTGCCCTCCTAAGGTGGAAATTTTTTCGTGAATGGCAATTTAGGATAGGATATCAACTAGATCATTGCTATACAGCAAGAATATCGTACAGGAGGGCCAATCGCTTTCGTGCCCTTTGTGCTCCTTGCTTCTAGAAACTCCGGACCATTTGTTATTGCATTGTCAATTTTCGTGGAAAACTTGGTCTCTTATTTTGGATTGGTGGCATGTTTCGTGGGTATGTCCAAAATCGTTACCAGATTTGGCTTTGTGGTGGTTTGATACCAAGTTTAGAAATCTGGAGAAAAATGTGTGGGAAGCGTCCTTTTATGCTACACTATGGTCTTTGTGGTTAGTTTGGAATGATTATGTGTTTAACAATGCTACTACGGGTTTTGAGGTGGTGGGGGAATTGGTAAAAACTAGAGTTGCAATGTGGATGAAGGCCAAGTTCGCGATCAAGGTTTATTCAGTGGAGGAGTTTAAGGTGTACCTTGATGGCATTCGTAAGCTTAAGTTGTAGTTTTTGTTGAGGTTTTTGTCTGTCCAATATTGTGTTGGATGGGCTAGTTTGTATGCTTTCTTTTATTTATCCCTCGATGTACCCTTTCGAGTTTTTATAAAAAGTTTCGTTTGCCGAGCAAAAAAAAAAAAAAAACGACTTGTTAATGGTGCCCCAAATTGCTTGAGTGTCGTTGAGAATGATCATATTCCTATTATTATTGAACCCATTGAAAGAAATAGATAATAATATTACAGCTGCATGCAGTCAAATCTAAAAATAGCTTTAGGTTTGCGTCTCTTCGATTTCCCCCTCCTATGAACCGATTTTCTGAAAATATCCATACCCTCCTCAATTGGACGAACTAATCTTCGTAGCAAGAGTGATCGAATTAATAATACCATATCCCGTGGTACTACTGCACTAATCCGTCGTTTACAATGCCAAAGTAAATGCTCCTATATCTATAGTACAGTATTATCCCCCGGATCAGTCAATTAAGGAATTGTCTGAATAGCTTTAATTTATTTATTTTAGCTTAGTTATTTCTTTTGTCAACTTAAATTTTTGCTAATTTTGCATTAGAAATTGTTTAGACAACCCCACGTCCTGATAAGAGGAAGCAAATTAAAATGTAAATAAATTTGAATCAAACATGAAATAATTCACAAATGACAATGAAAATCTCGAAAAAAACAACCGCTGTTAATTACTTTTGCATTTTGGCGATTTTTTCATGATTCTGATTATTATGTTTTGACATTTTTTTAGATTCTTCCCATGCATCAAGACGAATAAATAATTCAAAAAATTGATGAAAACTTAAACAAGCGAAAGAAATTAATCACAGTGCAGAGAATTTGGATTCATTTACTTTCATGGACACTTTTATGGTCCGAATGTCATGGATCCTCTCGTCTTTTATTGAAGAATACATTGCAAAACTCACCTGATCGATTAGTTGAGCTTTATAATTATATTTCAATAATACCACACCTTTGTCCACCTTAACTACCAACCTCCTGCCTACAAATACGCTTCAATTCGTTGGCAGTGTGAAACTCATCTCATTAAAAACACACTTACACATATACAACTACAACAACATTGCCCGATAGGCAGAAGAAATATTGACAATGGAAATTCTCTATGCCTCTCTCCTTGGTTCCTTTCTTCTTTTTGTCATCTACCTCCTCTACAACCACAAATCCAGTGAAAATGCAAGCGTTCCACCTGGGAAAACCGGATTTCCGGTGATTGGGGAAACCCTTGAATTCCTCTACGCCGGGTGGAAAGGTCACTCCGAGAAATTCATATCTGATCGCATAGCCAAGTACTCCTCCAACGTTTTCAAAACAAGCCTTTTTGGCTCACCGTTTGTTGTTTTCTGCGGAGTGAACGGACACCGATTCTTATTCTCCAATGAAAACAAACTTGTCCGGGTATGGTTTCCCCGTTCCATACACACAATTTTTCTACAGTCCACTGAAACCTTCTCCACTGAAGAAGCCATCAACGGCAGAAAACTTATTCGAAACTTGATCAAACCGGTGGGGTTGCAAAGCCACATCGGTTTAATGGATACCGTCGCCCACTGCTACTTTGCTACCTACTGGGAAAACAAGGACATGGTTCTAGTTTTTCCACTCGCCAAGCACTACACTTTTTTGCTTGCCTGTCGCTTGTTGATGAGCGTCGAGGATCCAAACCTTATTGCTATACTCGAAAAACCTCTCGGGTTTGTGTTAAAGGGGGCATTTTCTGTCCCTATAGACTTACCCGGAACCCCATTAAATCGTGCCATCAAGGCTTCTTCTTTTATTCAGAAGGAACTTTTGGTGATTATCAGGCAAAGGAAGATAGATTTGACTAAGGGAATGGCGTCGCCTACTCAGGATATTTTGTCGCATATGCTTTCGACAAGCGATGATAATGGAAACTTCATGCAAGAGGCGGATATTGCCAATAAAATATTTGGATTGTTAGTTGGCAGCCATGACAATATTGCCTCCGTTTGTACTTCCATTGTCAAGTA
The DNA here is from genome assembly GCA_014282245.1 of Rhododendron simsii. Lineage (NCBI taxonomy): Eukaryota > Viridiplantae > Streptophyta > Magnoliopsida > Ericales > Ericaceae > Rhododendron > Rhododendron simsii. The sequence goes on from CM024962.1 coordinate 5,391,761, forward strand.
CCTTGCTGAGCTGCCTGAGGTCTACCAAGGAGTTTTCCAAGGTAATATTGTATTTCTCAATTTCTTTTTGTCTTTTTGAGTAGTTTACTAGTAATCCTGTAGTGATCAGACTTCAATATCTGGCTAATCTTATCAACTAAATGATGTGGTAGAATAGAATATTGATGACTAGATGGTGTGGTCAATACCATGCAAGGCACCATTCGGCTTTTGGCATAACGGTATTCATGGTGCACTTAGGTGTTAAGAGTAAAGAGGTCAGGAGTTCAACTTTTTTAAAGTGTTAATTTAGCTATTCTAACACTACATACTTTTGTAGAGAAAGACAAATACCGTGTAATTAAGGTGGTACACGACCAATTAATATCAATATACGATCTGAGTATTGTTTAGTGTTCTGAGTAAGTACAACATAAGAACAAGAATTGTTGGAAAATTTTGTCAGCTAAACCAATGAAATGTTGACATAATTATTTGAATAACAAAAATGTAAGTAAAGAAAAACTAATACAAGACTCTCTCCTTGGAGAAGAAAGATCACCTATTGCACCGGGTTGTATAATGCTCTACTCTCAAGATATAACAATCCTCTGTGAAACTTTGTGTGCAAGTTAAAGTTAGATCTTTCCGATGAAGACCCATTTCTCACCCATTAACTTGAAGAGTGAGAAAATTGAAGAGTGAGAGAGCTACACCAAAATGGTGTACCAAATTTGATGACATAGATCTTCAATTAATATGGTTTAAGTTTGGTTTTGCTACCTCGCTTGGAGACGCTCGAACATAAATAAAATTTAAATCAACAAACGTTTTAACACTGGGCGCGCATTTGCAATAATTTTCATATGGTGTATGGTCATGTCAATGTTCTTTTGTTCTTTGTTCTTTGTATGAATAGAGCAACTGGGGATTGCGAAATCAAAAGCTCCTGGTGAATTGTTGAACTGGGAGGATATTCAAAAGATGAAATATTCATGGAATGTAGCTTGTGAAGTGATGAGACTTGAATCACCTAGCCCAGGTACTTTCAGGGAAGCATTAACGGATTTCACTTACAACGGTTTCTCTATTCCAAAGGGATGCAAGGTACGTAAGAGCAAGTATACTCGAAAGCAAGTCATTCCCCATCCCCATCCTCTATATATACAGTGATCGATTGGTGGTTGTTTTAAGAACCTTATTTGTTAAATACCATATTTTCTAAAGTTGAATATTTGATGGAATTTGAAATTTCTTTTTTTGCCCTCTCTCGATATCTTTTATGGAAATAAACGAATTTTAAGGAAAGATTAAAAAAGATATTATAAATATTTTCTCTGAGTCTTTTTCACAAGGGAAGTTATAATTGTTTTTACTTGTTGAGATATGCAGATATATTGGAACGCACGATCGACACATAGAAATCACGAATTCTTTCCCGAGCCACAGAAGTTTGACCCATCGCGATTTGAGGGCTCCGGACCACCTCCTTATGCATATGCACCTTTTGGTGGAGGACCTAGGATGTGCCCTGGAAAAGAATTGGCCCGGTTAGAAATACTTGTGTTCATGCACCACCTAGTCAACAGGTTTAGGTGGGAAAAACTCATTCCTGGCGAGAAGACCGTTTATATTTCCCTAGCTAATCCTGAAAAAGGGCTTCCAATTCGCCTCTTTCCCCACGAAACCTAGTTCTGTTACTATTGGAAGCTTGATTTATAAGTATGGCGTGTATATATGTTGGAGTCAGAGTGAGAACAATATATTGAGAGCATACAGATTAAGCAGTGGCTATGGTTTAAATTAAATATGATGAGTCATTGAGATAATGTCAGGTGTGAAATTAATTGGGTGTCAGTGTATTGTAATATTTTGTGCCAGTGTAAAATAAATTGTGCTTTAGTTTAATTTGTGTAGATCTCTCCCATCATCATGTACTTTGCTCCCACACTTTAGCTCTATTTAAAACTTCAAGATTTTGAATGAAATGAGTAAAGAAATCAAAATATTTCTTTCTTTCTTTCTTTCTTTTTTTAATTTTTTTTTTTTATAGTTTGGAAGAGTTTTCATTGCCAGAAAAACCCAATACATCAAGAATAGATCTAGAAGCCAGGAGGAGAAAATTCTCACTTACAAATTCTACTCCCTCATACGGCACTCTTGGCACGCATAATGAGCCGCATGCAGCTAGAGTTACCAACACATCTCACAAGAACGCACACCAAGAACATCACACAAAGAAAACAAATGACACTCACAAAGGGTGAGAAAGACCGACGAAGGGGAACAAAGACCCACGCAAGGGAACCACAGCTATTTAGAAAAAAACAAACGAAAGACCAAAAAAGGAAAAACAACATGCTCCTAATCAACTCGCCGGAACTGAAAATTAATTAACCTCGCTGTCCCAAATCAGATCTGCAACTGCGGGTAACTCATCCATGGACGGAGGATACTCTTAATCAGGCGATGGAAGGCAAAGAAGAATCGGTGCAAGAGCGGCGGAGGAAGGCAGCTGGAGGCAGTGGTAGGCGGAAGAAGTCACAATATTTACCAAACACACATTTTTACAAATCAGTAAAGAAAATACAGATAGCAGTTTCACCAAAGAAATCCAAATATTCCTTCTTTCCAATAACTGAATTTGGAGCATAGGTATTGACGAGTACACAAATTTTTTTTCCGATTGATAGAAGAGATCATTACGTCATCGTGTATGAATTACAAAGTAGAAATCAGGAAAATTACATTAATTGTAAGAGTCTATGAGGTAACTAAGGCCCCGTTCGGCTAAATAAGTTAATTGGCTTATTTTTTTTTGTCCTTATTCAAAATTTTTTCTTATTTGTTAGTTTTTGGTCAATTTTTTAGAGATTATTGTATCGTCATGGTGAGAGAAATCTAAAAAATAAAAAATTATGATCGAAATTCAATTTTTTTGAATAAAAACGAAAAAATTCGCTTATTGACTTATTTTTGTCTTTATTCAAAAAAATTAGGTTTCCATCGTAATTTTTTACTTTTTAGATTTCTCTCGTTATGACGATGCAATAATTCTCAAAAAATTGACAAGAAACTAAGAAATACGAAAAAAATTTGAATAAAAATAAAATAAAATAAAGTCAATTGACTTATTTAGTCGAATCGGACCTAAATCTAACAATCCGACCAACACAACATCAAAGGGAAGAAATAAAGAAAGATCCCCTATAGTTTCTTATTGTTATCATGTCATTTGTTTGCCGTCGACCGTCGATACATACTATGAATAATCTAACGTCATTACAAACATATTGCGTGTACAATGTAGGGAGTCAATCAAAGGCTGAAAGTCAAAGGGAGTAATCAAAAGGTAGGAGTACGTTGTATATATTCGGGGTGTGCACGGGTTAGACAGGTCGGGTTTGACCCCGACTCGACTATGTCGGGTTGAACATTTTAGGATCCGAAAACCAAACCACACAGGTGGTAAAATCGTCCGCGAATCCAATTCTTTGCTTAGGGTTGGTCGGGTCGGGTTTCTAATAGAAATGTGAATCAGAACAAGAACCGAAATCTGATTTTTAACAAAAAGTGAACCCGCACCTGTTCGAACCACATGTCTGACCCCGCTCCGAGACCCTTCTGGTCGGGTCGGGTGGACGGATTTTTTGCATAGGCCTAGTATATATAGTCTGAAAGTCATAATAAAAACCTGTGTAAATATTAAATTTTTGCCTAACATGGACACTTCGAGTTCACCAATGGTTTTCCTATCAGGTATCCCAAATTTGGGCTAAAATTTGGACCTTGCTCTTAGTCCTTGGTGGAGGATCTAGGATGTGCCCTAGAAAAGAATTCGCCCAGTTAGAACTACTTTTGTTCATGCACCACCTAGCTAGTCAAGAGGTTTAGGTGGGAAAAACTCACGAGAAGACAGTTTATACTCCCATAGCTAATCCTGAAAAAGGGCTTCCAATTGGCCTATTTGCCCACGAAGCATAGTTGTGTTACTATTGGAAGCTTGATTTATATAATTATGGTGTGTATATATGTTGGAGTCAGAGTGGAAACAATTGAGAGCATACAGATATATATTTAAGCAGTGGCTTTCTGGGTTAATTGTGGGTTGAAAAAATGAGTGATTTAGGTAATGTGATCAGGTGAAATTTTTTGGGTGTCATGTTAATTATGTGATATTACATTTGGATGTGTATTGGAGTATATCATTTGTGGAGAGAGATAGGAAGAGAAGAGAAACCAGTGATTTTCTTAAATCAATGAGAGTTATTAAACGATACTTTATATATTGGGCGGCTTTTGTCAATGTGCTCTTGGTCCATCTAATCTTTATTTGTCCTTTTAAATTAGAGATTAATAAATTTCTTGTGCCGAGAAAGAGAAAAGGTATGAACATCAAAATTAAAACTCATGCATTAAAGTATACTAATAGTGGTTGAGCAAAAAATTACGTTTTTTGTTGACATGAACAGTTTGAGTTCGATCTATTGGCTTAGTATACTACTAGTGGTATGAGAAATTGAAAACTAATACTCCCTATGTCCCTTTTTAAATATCTATTATGGTTTTACGTGTCATTTTCGATAATTTATATCTCTCGACGTATATTATGTTTTGTGTTTTTAAAATTATTATTTTACAGAAATAATTGAGATCTATCAAATACAATCCCTATTGCATATTATTATTAGTAATATATATTGAGAGATATAGACAATAGAAAATAACGCACAAAACTGTAGTGGACATTTGAAAAGAAACGGAGGGAGTAGAAAAATACAAAAACAAAAATAAAATATAGAAGAATATAAAAATCATAGCAGACATGTACAATATACAAGGTCAATCAAAATTTGAGAGGCAACCGAAACCTGAAAGTTTCCTCTATCTGCATATTTTACTACTCCTAGTGGCCGGCTAGTGGTATGAGAATTTAAAAACCCCAATAGAAAAATAAAACAAAATTATGCACATATAAGTTCTTTGTTACTCTATAGCTTGTTGTTGTTAATATGTAGTTTTCGTTATCAACCTTCGACACCTACTATCAAGAATATAAAATCATTACAAAATATGACCTGTGCATAAGGCTATAAACGAGCCAAAAACTTGAGCTCGACTTTGCTTGAGCCTTAACAAGCCGAGTCTTTAATGAGTCGAGTTTAGTCATTTACAAAACGAACATCTTAAATCGAGCCGAGGCGTACAAGCCAAATTTTTGTCGAACGTACTAAACATTGAGCTGAGGTTAACGAGCCAAGCTGAGCCGAGCTCGCGAGCTGCACGGATTGTTTACAATTCTCGATGCAATATAGTTTCTTTGAAAAATAATTTAAAAAAATTGGTCACTTGATTTTTTTTTTTCGTTATGATATAGTTTCTTGATGTTATTATGTTTAGTTTCATAGTCAACTATATTGACACGTCCTATCAAGAATATAAAAACATTACGAACATATAAATCATTGTTTCTTCTGTTGGGAAAGGGGTGTCATATTACGCGATGTACAAGTAAACGTTCCTTTCAATATAGAGAGGTGCCTAGCTCTTATTGTTCAATAATAAGGTCTCCTTCTAGTAAATTTTTTTTATTTTTTTACTCCCTCCTTCCCTTATTTATAGTCCGGTATTTCATTTTGGGCTGTCCCTTAATAAGTGTCCATTTTGTAAAGTTAGTGGGTAAAAGTTGGTGAATTGTCTATTTTGTCCCTAAAAGTAGATTCCTTTTTGAAAAGTAAATGAGTAAAAGTGTAATGATGATGGGTAAGTATGGAAAGTGGAGGAAAAAATTGATATGAAAGGTATAATGATGATGTCTTTTTAATAAGTTGGAGTTACGAAACAGGACACTTAAAAAGGGACGGAGGGAGTAGTATTTATTTTTTGTTTCACAAGATATGTCATTTTCTTACATTATATTACATTTTATTCAAATAATTATAAGTACTTATTATTATTTTTTGATCGGCAAAAAAAAAGTTTTATTAAGAAATCTTGAAAAATGATATATAAAGAAGGGTAAAGGAGGAGGGGAATTCAATCAAAAATTGGACGAAAAGAAAAAAAAATTGTTGGAACAAAACTCAAACACACCCTAATGGCCAAACCCCAAATACAAGCCTAGCTCTAATAAGCACCTGGGCCTGACCCAAACCAAGAGCCCAAAACTAACCCTATATAATCAATCTCTACAGCCCTAACACCGGTTCCAATCGGCTCCAGGTGCCAACAGCAACTCGCCACCGCCACTAGCTACACGCCACCACCAACAGCCAAAGCAAAACGCCAAGGCCACCACTGCCACCAAGATGTCAACCTTGTATTCCTTATGGAAATGTCCATTGCTATGAGAGAGTTTGTGCGTAGAGATAGCCTGAACATTAGGCAAGTTTTAGACTAGGCTTCGTAGTTATTTTACTTCGTTGCACGCTATGTTTAGTATGTTGATACTCTTGATGTGATATTTTGTTTCGTAAGTTTTTATGAATTTCCGTTTGACCAAAAAAAAGAATCAATATTTCTATAAGACATTTTCAAAACATTTCTTTTTATTCTCTACGTACCTTTTATGGAAATAAACCAATTTTAAGGAAAGCTTAAAAAGAGGTTATCGATTTTTTCATTATTTACTTTCTTTTTGTTTCATAAAAAAATAACCATGATTTGTTAACGCTGAGTTTTTTTTTTTTTCAAAAGTTTTGAGTTCGGAAATTGTGATTTTATAAAATTTTCAGAAACAACTTGCTCCTTTTTCTTGTTAGCACACGTCAGCTCCTGTTGAGTTTTTTTTTATTTTATCAGCAAAAAAGAATTTCATTAACTCATAACACGAAGTACGGAGATAATAGGGGTTTGGGTATACCGGTCTGACCACTCAAGACCATCTTTTCCTAATCACATAATGAAAACTGATTTAGGCTCAACAAGCTGAACCCAAACCAAAAGGAAAACCCTTAAAAAAAAACCCAAAGGTTTGTGATGAACCAACCCAAACAAAAGAAACCCAGCCCAAGCAAATGGGCTAGGCCCAAAGCACCAAACAGCCCAAACCAAACACCAAAACGCCAGACAAAAAAACAGCCACAATGCCGCCAGCTCACAATCGCCGCCTCCACTACTCCCCCACCGTCCAAGACCCACAGCCACAACCACCACCAATAGCAGCCACCAAAGGAGAAATACACGGTGATGCATGCTCACGCCCTCCACTGAACAACCATAGCACACTGGACGACCATAGAAACAGAGATGGCTGAGATGGGCCAAAACCACCACCCACCACCATCGCCTCCAAAGCCTCCACCACCATCAGCCCAAACCGCCAGCAACAGCTTCTGTTGAGTTGGTTATAGTAGTTGAGTTAGTTGAGGACAAGTCTCTTAATAGATATGCAGTTATATTGGAACCCACACTCAACTCATAGAAATCACAAATTCTTTGCCGAGCCACAAAAGTTTGATCAATCACAATTTGAAGGTTCTGACCGGCTCCATATACATTTTTATCTTTTGGTGGTGAACCTAGGATTTGCCCTGAAAAAGAATTCGTGAGGTTGCAAATACTCGTATTCATGCACCACCTAGTTAAGAGGTTTAGGTGCATGGGCGGAGCCATTAAGAGTCAAGGGGGGGCGGCCAACCCCACTGCCTCCCAATTTTATAAAAAGATTGGTATAATTTTCACTCAATTTTTACTCATTTGACTCCCCTTTAAAATTCATTTTTGCCCCAACCTATATGAGTAGAATTCATTTTTACTCATTCGACCCCACTTAAAATAAATCCTGGCTCCGCCCCTGTTTAGGTGGGGAAAATTGATCCATAACGAGAAAGGTTTTTTACATTTCCCTCCCTAGTCTTGAAAAAAGGTACTCTCTCCGTCCCTTTTTTATAGTCCAGTATTCCATTTTGGGCTGTCCCTTAATAAATGTCCACTTTGTAAAGTTAGTGGGTAAAAGTTGGTGAATTGTCTATTTTGTCTCTAAAAGTAGATTCCGTTTTGAAAAGTAAGTGAGTAAAAGTGTAATGATGATGGGTAAGTAGGGAAAATGGAGGAAAAAGTTGATGTGAAAGGTATAATGTTAGATATATTGGCACTTTCCGGGGTTGTCCAAAACCTCCATTAGTGTCTTTTGTTTTATCGACTCCACTCGATTGTAATGGGTAGGATAATTAGGGGTAGTGTCTCGCCTGATGCTCCTCCCATTATCTGTGCCAAGTTGACCGCTACGGAATCGAGCTAATTGCGTGAAAGGTAAAAACATTACACAGCACATCATGCATATTTTTTTTAAAGATTAGAAATTTTATTCCTGTGCATTTCCCTTATAAAACTCCCCGAAAAAATCTGTTTACCATATATATTCATATATACTCCGTATATTATTATGGTGACGATATTCTTTTCGGAGTATAAAAATAAAGATCGCACGATTGCCTCTTTGAAATACGGTGACAATTTACTTTCCATTTATGCACCAGTAAAAGACTTTCATTGGAAGGGAAAATTGTAGTATAAAATAAGGTTTTCGTCACGGGGAGGTTGTAGACACAGAGAAGAGTTTATTTTTTTGGGCAGCAACCTCTTGTTTTTATTACGTTCTTGCATCTAGAATTCTTCCAACGTTTTTGGGGTTGTCTAAATCACAGTACACATCATACACCATTTCATCTTGTGATCCGTTGGTGCCTTGCTGCTTTTGGCCGAATCGACGAGGAGTCTTTTCGGAGCCGGTTGAATCCGGAGATCGAATTTGAGGTTCGTGGACTTCTGTTGAATCTTAAAGAAGCTCGGGGAGCATCGCAAGCTAGCGAGTATCGGTAACGCTTGTGGGTAAGGTTATTCTATTTCGCATCTTCTAATTCTTTTTGATTTATAGAAAATAGTAGACTAGGCCGTGGTTTTGTCTTAGGGTTATTCGGACCCTAAGGTTTTCCACGTATATCGTGTGTCTTGTCTCTGTTTATTTTTTGTGCACCTGATTAGTTTATAGTTCTTCATAAATCTTTTTCAGAAAATAAAAAGAAGTTCTATTAAAAAGGGTAATCGTTTTTTAAACTAGTCCTATTCACCTCCCCTCTAGGACTGGGTTGAGCTTCCGCATAATTTCATATAATGATGATGTCTTTTTAATAAGTTGGAGTTACGAAGTAGGACATTTAAAAAGGGACGGAGGGAGTATTCCAATTCGCCTCTTTCCGCACTAATTTCTTGTTTCCATAGAGATTATGGGGTGTGTAAATATTGTGTGTATGTGCGTGTGTGTAGGACAGTTTGGAAACAATTGCGCATAAAGATATGAACATGTTTTACCATTTGTGGGATGTCCTAGACAAGTACGTAGATCGATGTTTGTCCTCCCAACATTGTAGTAATAGTTTGTTTTGCTAATAATGCTTATGCAATGGTGCCTCTACTTCTTTGGTGTTTTAATCCATTCTCCTTGTAGAAAACGACCATTAGATCACATGTTAATCATATCAACGAAAGCAACCCAGGGGGCGTGTTGTGCACCAGGTCCACAAATCCAATTCCCACTAACGCCCTTAAACATTGTCGGTCCACAACCTGCTAGCTTGTGAGAAATTCAATCTGAACTTTATTGGCTCCATCGCCTCCACCAGCAGCAGCCTCTGTAGTTTGATTCCGTTCCGCACAGGGATGCCAAGACAATGATGATGGCCCGTTCTTCTTCTCAGAGACTACTTGAACTGCCCGATTGACCCTTCACTGTAAGCTCTTTCATGATGGATTTGCCTGACCTTATTTCTTTCTTCTGTACCCGGACCTTTGCTCCCTTCCTCAAGAAAAAGGGTCTCTGGCCCTGGTCCAAGGTATTAGTGAAGTCTACTTTGCCCGTGCTGGGGTCATTTATGGGAATTAAGACAAGACGCGTGCTGGGGTCATTTATGGGAATTAAGACAAGACGCGGATAGTCTGCTCCTACTTCTTTCTAATGTAATTCCATATCGTAGCCAGAACTCGCTCCCTTTAGCCTGGTATTATAGTTTGTTCCTCAAGTGAGTCTTCAGCCGACTGCTTGATGAATTCCTAGTCCTAAAATAATGGGTTGCCCCAAGCATAGAACTAGGACCGACGTAGCACAATATCTGTTGAAGATTGGAGTTTTCTCACGTTTTTTCACAAGAGGGAGGATTTTGGTCAAAGAAGATCTTCAGAAGATTGGCTCAAAATCCCCTCCAGCAGCTATGTTTGACAAAAGGAAGCTCTGGGATAAAGCTGCATTAATGAGGAACAGTCTCAATGGGACTTCTTTTCTCTGGCGTGGCTATGAACATGGTTTTTCTCCTCCCTATATATACCCTAGTAGTTTGCTATTGTAAAGTAACACAGAGATCTGAGAGTTCGTGAGTTTGGGTGGGTATACACTGGGATTGGGTGAGAGTTTGTAAATCCTCCAAATACAAATCAGTTGTCCGTGGAGTAGGCGATTTGCCGAACCACGTAAATCCGTTGTCTCTGTGTTCAATTGGGCGTGTGTGTTTGTTTGTGCGTTTTTTTTGGTTTGATCCTTATTTCCGCAACAATATCTGGTAAGACTAGAGTCGAATCCACAAAGATTGTGATGTGTGCTGACATTTACTCGGGTTTTTAGCTGATTAAACTGGTTCTTAGGTAGCCGGCCACCCCTTGTGTTTGATTCTGAGATTAACTAAAACCTAGGAAATTGCTGGGTTTTTCAAATAATTAAAAGGAGGTAAGGTCGTACGGTTTCATAGCACTCACAAGTCACAACCAGTCATCGGCTCCAATCGATCGGTGTTCTTAAAACGTTTGACTTGAGAGAGAAAAGGCTATCTCAAAAGATGCGAAACTTTATGGTTGCCGTTCCCCATGCGCAGCCGAGAACAAGTTTTGGTCCCCCGTTCCCGGCCACTCATAGGCTCTGACAACACCCAGGTTCGTCTAACAAAAATACTTTACTAACCTAAAATTGTCTTTTTATTATTGTTGAGAAACAGAAGCAGAATGTGTCTGATCTGGCCACGGTGTGCTAATCACTTAACGACCTTACCTATACAACTACTCACTCATTATCAAGCAAAAATTGAAAGAAACCTTAGTTTAAAACATGCTTCTATTACTCGAGAGAGAAAATAAACAAGTGGTATAAACTAATCGAGTACCAACAAACAATTTTTATAAAAAATAAAAATTAAAACGAGTTATCGGATTGCGAGTAATTGAACAAAACTTTAAAACTTGAAAGGAAAAACAACTCTGAAAGTAGCTGCTAGAAAATATTCGGAACAATCCTCCTGATGGCAGCCCCGTTCTTCGTTCCGCAGTCGGCAGCCCCGTTCTCCGTTCATCCATTCCTGTTTAATCTTTTATAGCTTTATGTTCGGAGAATAATAAAATTCTTTTGCCGATTAAAAAAAAAAAAAAAACAATCAATGGTTCAAATCAATTGAATACTTTAACTGGTAAAATTATATTCCTACCAATAAAATATCAAAACAAATATGAACCATTTAAAACATTATCCGACGGTTGCGATAACTTAGACTACACCTCTGCAATCCAACCCTTGACTGCAGATAAGCCATCACACCAGTAATCAATTCCATGCTCAATTTCTCCTTAAAGAAAGGTTTTTTTTTTTTTTTCAACGGATTGAAAAAGCATACCTATTTAAAAAATCATACGGCATCTACAAATTATCACCGGAATACAGATCAGGCCATACGACATTTACAAATTCTCACCCAAATACAGAGATACAGAGACACAGCAAAGCCCTAAAACTAACGATATACAAGAAAAACAAAGAAACAAAACGGATATCTAACGCCTAAACAAGAGTCATCGCTCATTCCACGCCGTTATCAACAAGGTTAAACGTTGCAAAACTCATGAAATTGTTAATTGGAGCTTCTTATTAATTTATCCACCTTCATCAACCTCCTCCCAATAAAATACACCTGCCTTCGCAGTTCGAAACTCGTCTCATTAAAAACACACAAATATAAATTTGTCAACCGGCAGAAGAAATTACAATGGAAATTCTCTATGCCTCGCTCCTCGGTTTCTTTCTTCTTGTCATCTACTTCTACTACAACCACAAGTCGGGTGGAAATGCAAACCTTCGGCCACCTGGGAAAACCGGATTTCCGGTGATCGGGGAAACCCTTGAGTTCCTCTCCGCTGGGTGGAAAGGACACCCTGAGAAATTCATATTCGATCGCATAGCCAAGTACTCCTCCCACGTTTTTAAAACAAGCCTTCTTGGCTCCCAAGTTATTGTTTTCTGCGGATCAAACGGGCACCGATTCTTATTTTCTAACGAGAACAAGCTTGTCCAAGCATGGTCTCCGAGTTCTATCGACAAAATCTTCCAACACTCTACAAAGAAATCAACCAGTCAAGAAGCCTTGAGGCTAAAACAAATGTTTCCAAACCTCCTTAAACCAATGGCGTTACAAGGCTACCTCGGTTTAATGGATACCGTCGCCCACCGCCACTTTGTTACTGACTGGGAAAAAAAGGACACGGTGGTTGTTTTCCCTCTTGCCCATCACTACACTTTTTTGCTAGGCTGCCGTTTGTTTGTGAGCGTTGAGGATCCAAAACATGTTGCCATACTTGAAAAGCCTTTTGGGGTTTTGGCAGCGGGGATCGTGTCGATCCCCATAGACTTTCCTGGAACCGCATTTAATCGCGCAATCAAGGCTTCTAACGTAATTCGAAAGGAACTTTTGGTGATTATCAAACAAAGGAAGATAGATTTGGTCGAGGGAAAGGCGTCGCCAACTCAGGATATCTTGTCACGTATGCTTTCGACAAGCGATGACAACGGCAAGTTCATGCATGAAGCGGATGTTGCTGACCAGATATTGGGTATGATAGTTGCTGGCCATGACTCCTCCAGCTCCGTTTGTACTTCCATTGTCAAGTATCTTGCTGAGCTACCTGATATATACCAAGTAGTTTATCAAGGCAATACACTCCTAATTTTTCGTGTTATTGTCACAATTTAGAAGCAATGCTAAGTTCATCACACTTACAAACATGGATCAATGTTCTTCTGTTTTTTAATTTTCTATTTGACAAACAGAGCAAGTGGAGATTGCGAAATCAAAAGCTCCAGGCGAATTGTTGAATTGGGATGACATTCAAAAGATGAAATATTCATGGAACGTCGCATGTGAAGTGATGAGACTTGCACCCCCAAACCTAGGTACTTTCAGAGAAGCAATAGCGGATTTCGCGTACGACGGTTTCTCAATTCAGAAAGGGTCGAAGGTAAGAGCAAGTATCCTGAAAACAAAACGTCCTATGGTCCATATATTTTGTTTAGTCAACAACTGCTGATTTTAGCAGTATATTAGTCAATTATACCGTTATCGATTTTTTCAGAATTTACTTTTTTGAGTTCTGAAATTGTGATTTCAGAAAATTTTCAGAAACAACTAACTTGTACTTTTTTCCTTGTTGATATGCAGTTATATTGGAACCCAAACTCGACTCATAGAAATCACGAATTCTTTCCCGAGCCACAAAAGTTTGATCCATCGAGATTTGAAGGTTCTGGACCTGCTCCTTACACATTTTTACCTTTTGGTGAAGGACCTAGGATTTGCCCTGGAAAAGAATTCGTGAGACTGCAAATACTCATATTCATGCACCACCTAGTTAAGAGGTTTAGGTGGGAAAAATTGATTCCTGACGAGAAGGCTTTTTATATTCCCCTACCTAGTTCTGAGAAAGGTCTTCCAATTCGCCTCTTTCCGCATGAAGCTTAGTTTGTTCCCATTGAGATTATGGGGTGTGTTGGACAAAAAAAATTTCGAACTAAAATTGTCTGTGTGTGTGTTGGACAGTTGGGAAACAATTGTGCTTATAGATATGAACATGTTGTACCTAGTGCGATGGTGCTTCTATTTCTTTGGTGCTTTAATCCTTTTTGTCTCTAGTGCTTGTTTCGTTTTGTGTTAAATGTTGTATCCCTTGAACCGGCCCCCTTACAGCTTGGCGTACTTTGTATTTTCTCTAGTTTTGTCTAATTTCTTGTTTTGGTTGGCTCCTTGCCAACCTTGTTTCCCTTTCGAGTTATTGGTGGCATATTTGTTGGGACACCCGTGTCTTGGTTGTGATGTTGTGAAGCTCATTTTTCTTTTAATATTTGTACTTCTTCATTCAAATATAATTAATTAAATAGATAACTTGCATGCACTTCTCCGATATATTCGTTTGATCAATTTATTGAAGCATGTATAATTCATTCTATTTGTATGTGTTATTTGTCTTTCATGTGTGCAATATGTCCTTTTTCAGTTGTACGAATGCAAAAACAATTCTTCAAAACTTGCCAACTGCACCACCCAGGTGAAAAATCGTAAGACTTTACCAAGTGAACTAGATGACAAACTTACAAGATTTCCGGTACGTAGTTTACTATTTATTACTTCCTCTTTTGATTCACACAACAAAATTTTCAATATTTTCAGATGGGTCAAGTGATACGCCTATGCCTACATTGAATTCGCCCTTGCTTGCTTGTTTGCCATTTCTAGCCAACAAGCAGATCTCTTCTTCAGAATTTGTTTAGAGAAATGAATTTTGATTACGCTACTCAGATTACCTTATTTTCACACGCCATACGAAAGTCAACTTTTTGTGAGTTGATTTTGCCTTGTGCTTAAGGGAGACAAGGATCTCTTCATCACTGAAATACAATGGGAAATGATATTGGCACTCCAAAAATTGATGCAGGCACTCCAAAAAGCAAAGGAAAGTGGCTTTGGAGTTACACTGATTTTGGAGTGCTTGCATCAATTTTTGGAGTGCCAATATCATTTCCCAATACAATACTCACTCATTTGACCGGCACGCATGTTTGATTCATTTGGAGTGTTTGAATAAATGGATATAATAAATACTCCAACTGTTTCTAAATGAGAGTCCCTCTTACGAATTTTAACTTTTAGGAAATCTGTAATTATTACACCTACTTTTCACCATTACCCATATATTCTACCTATTTTGCACTATTTGTATTCAAATATGAGGGTTGGAATTTTATCGAATTTTTACTTCTATTTTTGAAAACGGACAATCATTTTGGAACATCCCAAAATGGAATAAGGGACTCTCAATTAGGAACGAAGAGAGTAATGAAATTGTAATCAATTACAATTAAATCACAATCTCAATATTACAATATGATCACGATATTATTTAGTATATGCAAAGATTCTAATATCCCCCCTCAAACTGATCAAGGTCGACCAACATGAGTTTTGAAAAAGTCCACAGAACCTAAGAACTATCAAGCCAAGCCAAAAGAGAGAAACAGTCAGGATAGTCAAAAGCGGAAGCCAT
Organism: Rhododendron simsii; assembly: GCA_014282245.1. Lineage (NCBI taxonomy): Eukaryota > Viridiplantae > Streptophyta > Magnoliopsida > Ericales > Ericaceae > Rhododendron > Rhododendron simsii. Next base: position 5,407,085 of record CM024962.1, read on the forward strand.
GAGCCTGGAGAAACCAAGAAAAACCGAAAAACGAAAAAACCAGTAATCAAAAAGTCAAGAGCGCTAGTGGTGAAGAGGCATGATAGGTGTAGACAACCGAAAAACGTTAGAATCCTTGCATATATATTAAATAATATCGTAATCATATTTTAACGCTTTCCTTCACCAGGGATAGCATATTGGTTCTATCGGCCCATATCCTTGCATCCATGATTGCAGCAACTAATCTGACAGGAAACACTTTGTAACCTCCATCTATAGCACACTGAGAATTGAGTCCACAACATCATGATCATTCAGCTTTTTCGGTTGCGATGCTGTCGAGCTCATTTTTCTTTTACTCTTTGTATTACATCATTCAAAAAATATTTAATCGACAACTTTGCATTCGCTCCTCCAAAGCTCCAACATTTTACCATCTGATCAATTTATTACTGGATGTATCATGCATTCGATTTGTACGTGTTATTTATCTTTCATGTGTGCGATCTGTCTTTTTCCAGTTGTATTATAAGGATAATTGCTTTCGTCTCCTCTTAAGTCGGGGGTGCATACAATACTTCCTCTTTTGTCTTGTGTTCACACCATACAAATGTCAACTACTTGATATTGTTAAGATTACTTAAATATGTCTTTTTCCAGTTGTATAAGATGCATACTCTAGCTTACAATCTCTTTAATCTATGACGTACTTACCCTTCCACCACACCAAAAAAAAAAAAACGAAGAAAGATTATCAAGTCTCTTTGCAGAGCCACTAAGTTAAATTAAAAAATGAAATTCTCAAATGGCAAAGGAAAAGGATTTACCTGGAGGTTCAACCTGATGAAGGGCAAGTCGACTGGTTTGATTCTGGCAAGTCAACTGGTTCAACTTGTTGTGTACCTAGACTTTTTGTTAATTCTATTCTAGCTAAGATATCTGTAGTGAACTCTTTGATGTGCAAGTTAGATCTATGATTGATCATGTCTGCTGGAAAAATTAATCAAATCCTATTAAAATTAATTAAGTTAGTTTTTTTAAACTATCTTCTACAAAGCATGCTACTATTAGATCTTTAAAGCCATTTCAATCATGATAATAGTCTGATTAGTTGCTGAATGTGTTCTTCACTAATGTATTATTAATCTCTCTCAAGACATCAAGCAATAAACCTGGAGAATCAACGTGCTTGATATGAGCCTTCCTGTGATAAAATGAAGGAGAAATAGATTAATAAAGAAGAGAGTACTAGTCCACTACGTGGGGTTGCTAGACAAACCAAACTAGTCGAGTTTGAGCTCGCGCTTTCGTTCTTTAAAAGTTTGTTCAAGATTGGTATGCTACATAAATAAACCAAGCTTAAACAATTTTTTTTAAGCTCATTAAGATTTTAAATCAAGCTTGAACAAGCTATTACAATTGTCTCGTTCGGATTGTTATGTGTAAAAAATTCAAGTTACTCGAGATCAACTCGTGTTTGGCTGGATTAAAGCTCGTTTAAGATCGGCTTGTCTGATAACAAGCTAAGCGCAAACATATTTTTGAAGTTCGTTAATTTTCAAACCAAGTTTGATCAACTATCTGCTTGGCTCGTTTATCACCCCTACCACTATGAAGGGGGAGACTTCCAATTGGTTTACGTCGTTCACTGTCCAAGCAGCTTGGGTTTACTCGAATTGCCTTATCTTCACGCGATACAAAAGTCGAGTTTTTTCTGAGTTGATTTTGCCTTGTGCTCAAGGAGTTTCTCATCACCTAACAGTCTAGTGCAATCCTCCCGCTCCTTTGAAGGGCATGATAAATTGATGGTTTGGAGATTTTAATTAAACTGCTCGATCGGTGCTAGCTCTTCGATCCATTTTCAAGACAATTGCTTTCTTCTCCGTTTAAGTCGAGAAGGGTGCATACAATTGTTGCTCCTTCATCTTATGTTTACGCCATATATTTTCATCATAATGAAACTCCTAACACCCCGTGGAGTACGATTAGACAAATTGCTTAAGTTGGAACTACATATATCGTTTGTCTTGCTCTTTCGATTGCTTGTTTATTTTTTTCGCTTATGTGTGTTCTCTTGCATGTCCTAACAATATTCACATTGAGAGAGAACGTGAGATAAGAAGAATCTTTAAACCATTTTAAAGTAATTTCCGAGAAGCAATCGCAGATTTCGGGTGCGACGGTTTCTCAATTCAGAAAGGGTCGAAGATAAGATCGAGCAAGTATAACAAATGCTTTTTAATGGCATTAATAAGATCACCGGAAATAATTACCCTAAATGACGATTTTTTTGGACAAGCCCAGATCATAACACCCTATGTGGGTCTAAAACCCAGATCATAACAGATTCAGCACATTCACTTGTTTGCGTTAAGTGGCAAGAGGGATTCTTTTTATTTTATGATCTGTAAAACGGTCAACTTCGCAATTTGCATGATTAGACATTTTTGGAAGATGATTATGACCAGAAAATCTGTTGATCTCAAGATGATTGGTGACTAAGGGCTTCAATCATTGCCCTTAATTGATCTCCAGTTACTGTTGGATAACAAACTCAAAATCAACCGAGAAATTTTTCGGTGCCGGGTAAGTATATTCTGCGGGTATCCGTTCGGCACATTCAAGCCGTCCAATCACTACAAGAATTAATACCTTTTGTGACGGGACAATACCGTGGCGAAAGGTGTATTTACCGTAGCAAAAGGCTTTTGCAACGGGGTTGCGACGGGAATGGGGCCGTTGCAGTTGGTGGGGTGGCAAAAGCTTTTTGCGACGGCAAACTACCGTCGCGAAGTATTTGCGACGGCAAGTTGAGTTTATTGCAACGGTTAATTTCCGACGCAAAAGGAGTTAAAAAACCCATAATTTAATATATTAACCCTTTCGCCACAGCTTCTTCCCGTCGCAAATAATCGAGTATTTTGAAAAAAAATAAAAATTGCTATTTTATCCGTTAAATCAATACCCCTTTAATATAAACACTCCGAAGAACATTCTTACAATAAATGAAAACAACAATCCTCATGCTTACATAATTTAAGCTATGTACAAGGGAAATAATTAAAAAACCACTCAAAAACATGAACGAGGCCTTAATGAGCCTCTAGGATAATATGCCCATTTGCCCATCACCATGAACTATGTACTCATCCACCATCTTTTCTCGAGCACCTATAATCCAAAGAAGCAATCTTAGAAGAGGAATTATACGAATATATACATACAGTTGCAGTACCATGAAACGATGAGATTGAGAAAGATACAAATTGACATACACATGGATACAAAATGAAATACTCTGTATATAAGCATTAGTCAAAGGGAAGAGGTAATTGGGACACAAAGTATTGTTAACGAGACACAAAATCAGATATAAACATTGGACACAAGAAAGCAGGAAAATGATACTGCATGTATTCAATGCCTTGGAAAATAGAATTCTCAAGGCCCAAAGCCTTAAAGAATAAAAAAAATTAAGGAAGAATTCTAAAACTAGAAATTTCAATACTCCTCACTTGGCTTCCTTTTGTGTTCTTGAATAACTTCAACCCCGACTAAGCAAGTCATTAGGGTGTGGGTTGTTTTGGGTTGAGTCGATTTGATGGATTGATGAGTTTTTTGCACACTCCTATCTAACTAATATACTCACACGTTGTATCCCCACAAAAGCCACCATTGCCAACCCGCAAGAAAGCATTGTTAGTGCACCCTTGCCCCATTACCACCAGCCAATGCCGCTACCATTAGTACTAAAAACATCACCTTCTTTGGGAGCAATGACAAAATAATATTTGAGAGACCGCAAAAGTGACTCACCATCAATTAGAAGAGATTCTATTATAATAGGAAATGGCCAAGGAGAATTATCCTTATCGTGCTACTTCATGTATTTGTTGTTGATTAAGGGTCCAGCTAGACATGTAATAAATAGATACTACAAAATTATCAAGAGATTGACAGCAGTCCTTGGAAAGGCAACTTGGTCCACAAATTTACATCTCTACTTCCTAAAATGATTATGTAATAAAAAGATTCAAAATACCCCCACATACCTGAGCTAACTTTGCCAAAACAACCTGCATTTTCATTTATCTAGATATGAATCTTTATAAAGTTCTTCTCGATTTTGACAAATTATCAATTTCAGCACCTTATATTGTAATGTTTTCATAGTGGTTAGGACTCTGTTATCATAGATATGTTATGTACACTTTATATATCTTTTGGAAAGGAAAAAAAAACATACGTATGCACTAGTAATGTTCAGCAATGATGGCCACAGTTGCTTGGACTTACAATAGAGATAAATTGGAGCACTAACCATTCTGAGAACTGCATCGGCGATACCAAAGGTCGATGGCGTGGGCGTGACTGTTACAACCGAATCTTGGAGATACCCATAGCTACAAATGCATGAAATTAAAAACCTTGTTTAGTTAGCAATTTCATCCACAAAAATTGTAGATTTTGGCTCTCTAAAATGAAGTAACAGTCAACACTTCAAGAATCTCAACAATAGGATAAAATAAGAACATAAAATCAAAAAAAAAAAGTCTCAGGTCAACTACTAGCGAATAAATGGAACTTTCACATCCACAATCAGTTTCATCATATTAACGAAACCATTATTTGCTTTCCAAGATGCATATGCATATATGCCAACATGTAGATACCAGATACATATCAATTAAAATCCTGCAAATTTCTTTCATATAATAAATTTTCATACATTAAAAATTAAACGTTTATGTCTCTTCTTCGTAACAACCATAAAACCCTAACACAAGCCTCAGATCTGCTTTTTGTCTCCCCTTCTAATCACAATTGCTCGCTAGGGCAAAAAATCGAGCAACAGAAATAAGAATACACCAGAATGGAATTAGGACATACCGTTGCGGGATTGAGAAGGTTGGGTGGCGAATTAGATCGACCATGAACACCTGAGAAGAGGAGGAGATAGAGAGCATGAGAAAGAGAGAACTGAGAAGTGAGAGATACGGAGATGGAGAAATAATTGCGTACCACGGTGGGCGGGGATGGAAGACCGGTGGTGCACAACCCGGTGGCGACGAGAAGCGGTGGATTGCGCGAGAGAGCGGTGCGGAACTGCCGCTGCTGTGCGTGGCTGCCTGCTAGGGCAGAAACAGTGAATTAGAAAACCCAATGGATTTTAATTAGGGAGACTGGTTTTAGATGCACACCAATTTAAACTAGATACACCCACATTATATGCAATACTTTGTTTGTACCCTTTTCTTTATGTTTGTACCTTATAAATTCAATGGATGCACTTAGATACGCCAATTTAGCCGAGCAAATGTTAGTGCCATCGGCCCATTGGCACGGCGTCGTTTGTCATTTTATTATTTGCGACGGGACCAATGCAGTCGCAAACAATTTCTTTTTGCAACTACATTTTCGCGACAGGAAATTACTGTCGCTAAAAAAATCCAATCGCAACGGGGTTGATACACCATCGCAAATAGTGATCTTTTGCAACGGAAATAACTCCCGTGTCAAACACCTCGACGCAAAAGGTATTAATTCTTGTAGTGAATGCACTTTTGGATGGCACGAATTGAAACTCTTTCTCCTCTCACACCAACACTTTCTCTTTCCTTTTTCTTTCTCCAAATCCGAATCATCCAAAAATACAATAAACTGGTCGGATGCGCTAACTGAGCACCACGTGGTACCCTCATGGCAATGAATTTTTTTAGCAACCGATGACTGAAAGGTTCAACTTTGGGGTGTATGCTTCCCCCTCTTCGCAGGGTTGTGGAACTGAAGGTTGGGGTGTTCTGTCCCCCTCCTTCTCTGTTTTATCGGAATTTTGTTTTGTTCTGGGTTGATTTCTTATCAACTCTTGAGTGAGTAGCAGATGAATGTCGTAGGGTAGGGTGTCAATATAATTGGGATACTATTTTTGCGTGGTGATGTTTGTACACTCTAGTCCTCCATATGTACTTCTTCATCATCTTTCTATATCGATAAAAAATTTCTTCGAAACTCTAGCTCCTGGTCCACGATCGCCTACACCGACCTCAAGGATGGCGACAATCACGGTGCTGATGATCGGGATTCGGGATGCCGACAGCGAGTCCATGTAAGATCCAAGTTCGCTGACGAGAACTTCTTTAAAAAAAAAAAAAAAAACACCGGCGCCAGGGATCTGGTTTTATCTCTCTGGTTCAAGTTCGCCGACGAGAACTACAGTAAAATACACGCCGACGAGAATGTTGGAAAATGCACGTGAGTCAGTTGTTCTATTGTCCTAGTCTTTGGGAAAGTCTATCTTCTACCTAGTCTTTAGGAGTAACTATAAATAGAGCATGTTATCATGAGTCAGTCAATTGAGTTTTCTGCAATAAAATTCAGTCTCTTGTTTTCAATATTTAACAGAGAACTTGATTATAGATTTTTGTTGAGTGTGGTGTCTTTTTCACCACCACCACCACCACCACCCCCCACCCACACACACACACACACACACACCCACCAACCTTGTAGGCTTGTACAGTAGTGCCTTTTTAAAGTTTTTTCAATTTGAGTTTTTATTCTCGTAAATTCCTTTTATAAAAGAATTCATTGAGATCTAGCAAACAAGATCCATATTTGACATAAAAAAATATTATAAATTAGAAGATATAGCCAATTTTTTGAGACTTGTAAAAAAGGAACGAGAACCAAGAATTTGGGACAGAAAGAGTATTATGAAAGTAAATTTAAGAGATTCATTATGGCGTACCTAGTTCGTTCAAGATTCTTGTCATCCAAATTGAGCCTACTGATTAGAAAGATTTCCGGTGCAAAGAACATTGACGCGCGCGTTAATCTAACATACACAACTGTTCGATTCCTACGTTATTACAGCTATATTCCAACCAAGCAGAATAGGGAAACATGGGCACTAGAAAAGGGTCTTCGAACCTTAATCCTAAATGTGGTGGAAGAGAGAACAAAATCAGGCGGGGATGAGAATGACTTGCTGCAAATGCTGTTGGAAGGTGCTAAAAACTGTACCGAACTGAGCCAAAACGGAACAGAACGGTTCGTCGTCGACAACTGCAAAAGTATGTACTTAGGCGGGTACGAGACCACTGCAGTTTCAGCCGAATGGTGTCTCATGCTGCTGGCTGCAAATCAAGAGTGGCAAGGCCGCGTCCGGGCCGAGGTGCTTCAAATCTGTGCCGGCAGAATTCCGGATTATGACATGATTCGTAAGATGAAACAGGTATGTATTGTTAGCAATTTTCTGTAGGTGGGCCTACATAGATCATAAAATTAAATATTGTATGTTGTCGAATAAGGCTTGAGTGATGTCGGTATTACCCATAAGGTTGTGATCTTTAATTAATGTGACCCGGGTAATGGACACGTCTCTATTAGCACGTATTTGGGTCATATCACGTGCGTAAAGTGGTGCGGGCTTATTTTATATGTAGAGACCAATTAAATGGCCCAATATGGTTTCATCTATTATGATGGGCTATGATGGAACCAGGGCTTATAAATACGTGGTCAAGGTCCCCACTCCAAACCCTAGTCTCTTTTCTCATACCATTCCATCGTGTGTGAGACTAAGGTCAAGATCAAGAGTAGGGTTCTGGAGGCGGAAGACGAATAACCACGCACTAAGGTTTTCATCCTCCATGGCGACAGGTACGCATCCGGCATAATTATTTTCTTCAATGGTTTGACATGAGATCTTGGGTTTAGGGTTTCTTACGAAATCCTACAAGTGGTTTCAGAGCGTCTTATCAAATTATTGAGGAAAATATAAAGTTTTTCCCTTTTTCAGTTCAATAACCAAGTAAACATACGGCCTTGACAACATATGGTCCGCAGTAAAAAAAAAACGGTTCCGCAGTTTCCAGTTTTCTCATTTAAGTTGCAATCAGCAATCGGTCGTCAGTTTATTTTATTGCTAGATCTCCACTTGCTTTTGTAACTTTACTGCAAATCAAGGAATTATTATTTGATTATTATATCGGCATGTTGGAGTCAAGAGTCTGGATTGATTTCATTTTAACGAAACAAAATAAAATAAAAGCCGAACTGGTTGCGACATGGTGCGAGAGCCGAGAATTGGTTGTTTGTCTCGGTCCTACTGCTTAGTTTGGTTACTGCGTTGTTGTTAGTTTAATGGCCTATGCTTATTTGCTTGTTTTTTCGATTAAGGATTTAGTTTGGGGCATAAAGATTATTTTGTAATCCATATCTAGGGTTTAGGAAAATTAAAGTGATATACCACCAAAGTGGTCTCATGGAGATTTTCTTGAACTTGAAGATAAAAGTTTTGGATTACATAAAGTTACGTTTAGATCCATGCGGATAGTAATCGGCCCAAAGGAAGGTTATTATTTGGCCGGATTTTAAATGGTATAAGGTAGTTATTTTTTTGAATAATATAGTTTTAGAATTTGTCTATGCGGTCAATAGTCGGCCCAAAGGAAGGCTCTTGACTGGTCAGACCCAGTTTATATTGTTCATGTTAACTAGCCTTATTGGTGAGAAGACCACTTGCATGTTATAATTACTGTCCAAAGACTTGATTATGATGATGCGTTAGGTTTCTCGAAAGGGCCCACCATTAAAGACACAAATATCAAATTTTATTTATTTGTCTGATTGTTTGCCCCTACAATTAGATCAAGTTTTGCATGATAATTATATTCAAGTTCTCTTATTATTATCATTGCACTAAAGTAGATGGATATTTGTTAATTGTGAGCTTTTCTGTTGTTGCATCTTTTACATCTGCCAATTTAAATAATATTTCAATTCTTAAGGGTTCCAGCCTTAAGAAATGGAAAGAGCATGTTACAATTCATTCTTATGGCTATTTGAGCACTAAGAAAAGAAAATTAAACCCTAAGGTTAAGAGAACTGTAGATACTGGGACTTCACAGACAACTGTGCAACAGAAACAGGATAAAGGTGTTTCCTGTTTCTTTTGCCAAAGGACGGTTGGTCATGTGAAGAAGGATTGTCCCAAATATCACAAGTGGCTCGCAAAGAAAGGTAATCAATTCAGTTTTGTTTGCTGTGAATTTAATTTAGCTGAAATACCACCCAACACTTGGTGGATAGATACGGGTGCAACTATCCGCATTAGTGTGTCTATGCAAGGTTGTATAAAGAGTCGAATCCCCAGTGATGCCGAAAGGTTCATTTATATGGGAGACAACAATAAAGTTCGTGTTGAGGCAATTGGAGTCTATAGACTTAAATTAGAATCTGGTCTTTATTTGGATTTGGATGAGACTGTTTACGTACCGTCATTTAGCCGGAACTTGATTTCTGTTTTCTGTTTGGACAAATTCGGTTATACTTGTTCATTTGGAAACGGAGGTTTCAGTCTTTTCCAAAATGCAAATATTATTGGTACTGGATATCTAGTTGATAGTCTATATAGGTTAGACTTGGATGCCTCTCACTTAAGGTTTAATAAAACTTTGCATGTTGACAAATATGGTACGAAGTGGAAATTAATTAATGAGAACTCCTCTGTATTATGGCACAAGCGTTTGGGACATATCTCGAAAGAGAGAATAGAAAGGCTTGTGTCAAGTGGAATTCTTGATCCTCTTGATTTTTCAGATTTCAAAATTTGTGTTGAATGCATAAAGGGGAAGCAAACAAACATAAGGAAATTTGGTGCCAAAAGGAGTTTAGAAGTTTTAGAAGTGATACATATCGATATCTGTGGTCAATTTCCTATGGCTTCTTGGAATGGTCAACGGTATTTTATCACTTTTACAGATGACTATTCTCGTTATGGGTATCTCTATTTGATACATGAAAAATCACAGGCACTGGACGTATTTAAGGCCTATAAAGCAGAAGTTGAAAATCAACTTAATAAGAAAATTAAGGTTGTTAGATCTGATCGTGGTGGTGAATACTACGGTAGATATGACGGATCAGGCGAACAACGTCCAGGGCCTTTTGCGAGATACTTGGAAGAATGCGGCATCGTACCTCAATACACCATGCCAGGGACACCACGTCAAAATGGTGTATCTGAGAGACGAAATCGAACCCTTAAGGATATGGTTAGAAGTATGATGTCTAATTCTTCTTTACCAGATTCCCTGTGGGGAGAAGCCTTAAAGACTGCAGTTTATATCCTTAATCGAGTACCTAGTAAAGCAGTAGCTAAAACTCCGTACGAGTTGTGGACTAGAAAGAAACCTAGTCTTAGGCATTTCCATGTCTGGGGTTGTCCAACTGAGGCTAGACCTTATAGGCCTAACGAAAGAAAATTGGACTCAAGAACTATTAGCTGTTATTTTATTGGATACTCTGAAAGGTCAAGGGGTTTTAAGTTTTATTGCCCTTCCACAAATACCATAATTGAGACGGATAATGCCAAATTTATTGAGGATGTTGAAAGTAGTGGGAGTGCACAACAACCCAGGAATTTTGAATTTGAGGAGGAACATATTGAGATTCCTATGATTCATGTTGAGACTGATGATGTGGTCACGCCTGTCTTAGTACAGGATGCGGATGCAGACCACCAGATTATTCCTGAGTTGTCTCCTACTAATACGGAAGAACCCCAACAAACTCAATTGGAAGTGCCAAGGAGATCCAATAGAGAGAAGAGATCAGCGATTTCAAGTGATTATGTCGTTTATCTCCAAGAACATGAGTTTGATATAGGACTGGAGGATGATCCCATATCTTTCAGTCAAGCCAAACAAAGTGTTAACTCCCAAAAATGGATGAATGCCGTATTGGATGAGTTAAAGTCTATGAGTGACAATGACGTTTGGGATCTTGTCGAATTGCCTAAAGGTGTCAAAACCGTTGGTTGTAAATGGATATTTAAAACCAAGCGGGATTCGAAGGGCAATATCGAAAGATATAAGGCACGTCTTGTTGCTAAAGGCTTTACTCAAAAGGAAGGCATTGACTATAAAGAGACTTTCTCTCCGGTATCATCGAAAGACTCTCTCAGGATTATTATGGCACTTGTAGCTCATTATGATTTGGAGCTTCACCAAATGGATGTAAAGACTACGTTTCTTAATGGTGACATTGAAGAAACCATATATATGGTGCAACCAGAAGGTTTTGAGACAAAAGAATCAGAACACATGGTTTGCAAACTAAAGAAATCCATTTATGGCTTAAAGCAAGCATCCCGTCAATGGTATCGGAAGTTTGATCAAGTAATTTCCTTTTTTGGTTTTAAGGAAAATGCTATGGATCAATGTATTTATCATAAAATCAGTGGGAGCAAATTCATTTTTCTAGTATTATGTGTCGATATCTCACTGGCAAGTGGCGATATTGGCTTATCACAAAAGCCGTATATCGATAAGGTGCTCTGTAGATTTGGCATGCAAAAGTTGTACACAATGAATTTGCTTCAATGCCCAAAGAATGATTTGAAAAGAAAACAAATGGTAGACATCCCTTATGCATTAGCAGTAGGGAGTCATAAGTATGCTCTAGTTTGTACGCATTCGGATATAGCGTGCGCAGCTGGAATGCTCGGTAGATATTTGCAAATGATATGCTCACACATCGGAGAATCTAATTAGTTGGATATTCGGACTCCGAGTTTGTTATTGCTTGCTATAAAGAAACAAAGCAAGTGCTATGGTTGCAGAATTTTATCACTTGGCTTCATATAGTGAGTAACATCGAGAAGCTATTAAGGATTTGTTGTGATAATAAAGTTGTTGAACTATATTGTAAGAATAACAAGAGTTCGTCAAAATCGAAGCATATTGACATCAAGTTTCTTGTCGTTAAGGAAAGAGTTCGGAATCATCTTATGTCAATTGAGTACATTAGCACAGAACTCATGATTGCGGATCCGCTTACTAAGGGTTTACCACCTAAAGTGTTTAAGGAGCATGTTGCTCGTGCAGGAGTGGTTAATTCTAATGAAGTATTTTGTTAGTGGGAGTTGTGCTACTCATATTACAGTTTATTTGACATTTGTGGTGATCACTTTCGGTTTATTGATGATTCTGAAATAAAGTTGCGTATTTTTCAAATTGTGGTTATACATGAAGTTTTGAAAATATGCATGATACAGGAACTCTATTGAGTTATAAAGTTGGACCAGTTGGAAACAGGCGTGATAAAGGATCACATTGCATGCGTTTTCCATGCTACATATCCGTACTTGATCTATGTTGTTGAATACATAGGTATTTGTGACCATGGATAGGTCCTGTCATGATAAATGTGGCAAAGGCCGCCATGATCCAATATTTATGTTTTCGATGGACCAGATTGTTTTGAGATGACACTCATAAATTTCGACAGCAAAAGTTTGAGCTCCTAAAGTTTACAATGTCTAATATCAAGATGACCTATGTGGCCCAAGTGGGAGATTGTTAGCAATTTTCTGTAGGTGGGCCTACATAGATCATAAAATTAAATATTGTATGTTGTCGAATAAGGCTTGAGTGATGTCGGTATTACCCATAAGGTTGTGATCTTTAATTAATGTGACCCGGGTAATGGACACGTCTCTATTAGCACGTATTTGGGTCATATCACGTGCGTGAAGTGGTGCGGGCTTATTTTATATGTAGAGACCAATTAAATGGCCCAATATGGTTTCATCTATTATGATGGGCTATGATGGAACCAGGGCTTATAAATACGTGGTCAAGGTCCCCACTCCAAACCCTAGTCTCTTTTCTCATACCATTCCATCGTGTGTGAGACTAAGGTCAAGATCAAGAGTAGGGTTCTGGAGGCGGAAGACGAATAACCACGCACTAAGGTTTTCATCCTCCATGGCGACAGGTACGCATCCGGCATAATTATTTTCTTCAATGGTTTGACATGAGATCTTGGGTTTAGGGTTTCTTACGAAATCCTACAAGTATATGCATGAGAGATCAATGCTGCTACGCGCACACAGTTTTTTTTTTTAAACAGAAAAAAAAAAAGAGATCAAATATTATTAATAAGTCAAAACAGAGAGTTACAGAGCGATGTTCAACAATAAGAGGCTAGTCTGGCTAGAGCACATAGCCTCACAACGAAAAATTAGCATCTCAACTAGGTTGGCACCTCAATCCTCGACAATCATGTGCTACTCACAGCCCCATGAGCAGAAACGGAATACAGAGGTTGATAAGCGATCAGCCTAAATATCCGAAACAGAATAAATGAAGAAAACAGGGAAATAAATAAAATGTTACAAAGAACAAAAAAGAGAGAAATTGAGCTTCTCAGATTCCTTACTGTCCCGTTTACTTGATGAAAATATGAAATACTATGATTTGCTGCAGCTAACCATGGTGCTGAATGAATCATTGCGCCTTTATCCTCCGGTGGCTACAATATCGAGGGAGGCCTTGAAAGACATGAAATTCGGCGACATCGAAGTCCCCAAGGGCGTTCACCTAATGTGCCCGATCGTGGCACTCCAAACAGATCCCGAGTTTTGGGGGCCTGACTCGTACGAGTTTAAACCGGAAAGGTTTGCGAATGGTATTGCGGGTGCATGTAAGCTGCCTCATTTGTACATGCCGTTCAGGGCCGGGCCGCGCGGGTGTCTCGGCCAGTTCTTGGCCTTGGCCGAACTCAAATTACTGATTGCCCTGATTCTGTCCAACTTCTCCTTCACTCTGTCTCCAGATTACGTCCATTCGCCGGCATTTCATATGGTTATCGAGCCCGAACATGGAGTTGATCTTGTGTTGAAGAAGTTGTGAGATCCGCACATTACAATCTGTTAATTTATGTTGCCTTTGAATGTATTGAAACCACTATTATCAAATACACTTTCTTCCCAAGGGTTCTAGCGCAGATGGTTACTTCCTTTAGGCCCGGGCTTTGGATTAAAACCTCATTGTAGGCGAGGTAATATTGTATAGTAGTGGTTTATATCCCACTCTGTGATGGTTCATATAACCTACGGCCACTCTATCTTCTCCCAAGATATACAGTGTGTAAGTTCTTGTAACGACCCGTCCCCAGCTGACCCGCTAACCATTCGTCTAACCACGTGGTTTAAATTGAATAATTATTCTTCAAAATTGTTTCATTACAGAATGGTATCATTTACCATAATTTAGTTTGCTCAAAAGGAAAAGAAATTGGGGTGGGGCTGAGCTACCCCAAATAGCTCCGTGGACGAGCATTAATTTGTTAGTTCTTTAGCTATTGTATTAGCTCGAAAGAATGAAGTTTTCAAACCTTACCCAAAACATATGATTTCTAAACGCAAAAGTTGGTATTGAGAGCTTTAAGTAGTCGACCAATAAAATGTTGGTGTTCAAAACTTACCTAATAATTAATTTATGTACATGAAATATAAAATTTATGTGAATAAAAAATATTAGTCCAAAAATACAAGAAGGTAGCCATGAATTTGGAGTCAGGCAGTAAAAGATAAATTCTTTGTGAATTCCCTCGTCTCGATGTGAATGACCTATCTTTGACCGGACCGGGGAGAAAAATTGTCATGATGCGCGTAAAATGGCCCGGACAAAATGACCCGTTGAACCAACAAATAGAAGACATATTACCCTATGAAGCAAAGCAAAAATTATTTCCAACAAAGGAACAAAGCACCGGGCTCATTAGTAACTCCGCCACTGACTTAATATACTCACGTCCTTTGGAAAAAATTTCTAACTCAAAAAATACTTATTACCCTTACTTTCAATCATTACTCTCATTTCTCTCTCCTCTCTCCAATCATTATTCTCATTTCTCTCTATATTTCTCTCCACTCATTACCCCTATCTTCAATCATTACTTTATTTTCTCTTTCCTTCATTACCCAAAGATCAAACTCAAAAATTTTCAAAGCATTATCCAAACAAAGCATAGGTTTTTTTTAACTCTCATCTACAAAACATGCCCCACTATTTTAGTACTCCCTCCGTCCCAATTCTTCACGTCTCCTCTTAAATCGGGGAGCATACAATACTTCCTTCTTGATTTGTCTTGCATTAACGCCATACAAATGTCAACCACTTGATGTTAGGAAACACAACAAAAATAATCATAATAATAATAATAATAATAATAATAATAATAATAATAATAATAATAATAATAGATTACTTAAATATGTCTTTTTGGAAGTTGTATTAGATGCACACGCAAATATATATATATATATATATATATATATATATATATATATATATATATATATATCAAATGAAGTAATTACCCCCACCACACCCAAAAAAAAAAAAATGATTATCAAATCTCTTTGCTGAGGAAAATTAAAAAATGAAATTCTCAAATGGGAAAGGAATAGGATTTACATGACTGGTTCAATTCTGGCAAGTCGACTAGTTCGACTTCTTGTGTGTACCTAGACTTTTTGTTAATTCTTTTCTAGAATATCTGTGGTCATGCTATTTGATGTGCAATTCAGATCTACTCGTGTCCTCTGGGGAAAAATAGTTAGTTTTTTAATCTATCTTCTACAAATTAAGATGCTATTATTAGTATATTTTAAGAGCTTTCAATCATGATAATTGTTGCTGATCGAATGTGTTCTTCACTAATAATATTAATCTCTTTCAAATGCTAGTCGTCCCACTTCGATGAGGGAAGACCTCTAATTACTTCACACGTGTGAATGTGAACGTGACTTCTTCTTCTTCTTCACAATAATTAAGAAACTTTAAAAGTTATTTTTGACTTCCTCATTTGCATTAATCATTAATACTGTACTATATATATACAAGATATGTCACGATTCTTGATCGAGTACTACTAAACAGTGAACCTAAAGAATCAACTTTTTGTGAGTTGACTTTGCCGGCCTGTGTGCTTGATCAGGAGCTTTTCTTCACCTAATACAATACTCGCTCCTTTGACCGGCATTTTAGATTTATTTGGAGACTGCTTAAAGAGAATAAATTATATACACCGGCACTTCTTAATTTGACCGGCGAGAATAAGTTAATTCCTTAGATAGTTTAATCCCTTACTTAAATTGCACGGTTTTGTTCGATCATATTCAGGATAATTGCTTTCATCTCCCCTTAAGTCGGGGGTGCGTACAATACTTCCTCCTTTGTCTTGTGTTCACACCATACAAATGTCAACTGCTCGCTATTGTTAAGATTACTTAAATATATGCCTTTTTCGAGTTGTATAAGATGCACACTCTCGCTGACAATCTCTTTTATCTAAGAAGTACTTACCCTTCCACCACACCCAAAAAAAAAAAAAAGATTATCAAATCTCTTTGCAGAGCAACTAAAATTAGAAAATGAAATTCTCAAATGGCAAAGGAAAAGGATTTTCCTGGAGGTTCAACCTGATGAAGGGCAAGTCGACTGGTTCGATTCTGGCATGTCAACTGGTTCAACTTATTGTGTACCTAGACTTTTTGTTAATTCTATTCTAGCTAAGATATCTGTGGTGAACTCTTTGGTGTGCAAGTTAGATCTACGATCGATCATGTCCGCTGGAAAAATTAATCAAATCCTATTAAAATTAAATAAGTTAGTTTTTTCAACTATCTTCTACAAAGCATGCTATTTTTAGAATCTTTAAAGCCCTTTCAATCATGATATTAGTCTGATTAGTTGCTGAATGTGTTCTTCACTAATGTATTATTAGTCTCTTTCAAGACATCAAGCGATAAACCTCGAGAATCAACGTGCTTGATATGAGGCTTCCTGTGATAAAATTAAGGAAGAAATAGATTAATGAAGAAGAGAATATAGTCCACTACGAGGGGGGGGGGGGGGGGGGGTGTATTAAGAGGAGAGAAGAGTACAAAAATATAGCAAGGAAGAAAACATGGCATCACAACGCTAGGGATACATCCCAATGAGGTTGGAACCTATCCTAGCGCCAATCATATGCCAAAGAGACAAAAGGTTGATGAGTAATCAACCAAAGCAAATATAGCAAAAATATTATTAATAAGAAACTCGATGATATGTAACTTTAAACATTTCTTGACTTCTTCATTTGCATTAATCCTTAATGTAGTATATACACAAATCGTTCAAAAAAAAAAAAAAAAAACAAAGTATATACACAAATGTCATGATTCATGACTACTAAACTAAACTCGACTCATGATAGAAACCATGAATTATATTCTTTCCCGAGCCAAAAAAGTTTGATCCATTCGCAATTTGAGAGCTCTGGACCTGGTCCTTACACATTCTTACCTTTTAACAAGAAGGTTTTTTATATTCCCCTACCTAGTTTCCGAGAAAGGTCTTCCAATTCGCCTCTTTCCACACGAAGCTTAGTCTTGTTCCCATAGAGATTATGGAGTGTGTTGGAAATTTTTATTTCTAACCAAAATTTTGTGTGTGTGTGTGTGTGAGTGTTGGACAGTTGTGATACAATATGATTGCATGTGCTTATAGATATGAACATGTTGTAACATTTGCGGTACGTAGATCTTTGCCGTTCTAACATTGTAATAGTTAGAATTTTGCTAATAATACCCATGCGATGGTGCCTCTATTTCTTTGCTGTTTTAATCCTTTTTGTCTGTGGTGGTTGTTTGGTTTTGTTCGATTCTCTTTTCAGTCTTTCTAGTTGGTTGCATGGTTCGGGGAAGTAGCTTGGGTGTTGGTGTCTGCTGTGCTTCTGTTGCGGGTTTTGGGCTTTCCTTTGCGGTTTTATGTGGCTCTATGTGGCTTTCTCTTCAGTTTCTGGTCTTTCAGTTGGTTTTTGGTGGTTTGGTGGTGTTTCGGGTGTTTGGTCTGGGCTTTTCCTCCTTTAGTCTTTGTTGCATTGGTTGGCGTCTTATCTTCCTGATTTTTTGGGTCTTGGGTGGCACTTTGCTGTAGCGCCCTTGATCCGTTTAGTCTTTCTATTCTCACTCAGTGATTAGTATATTTCTTTTGCCCCTGAAAAAAAACACTTATGCAATTAGGATCCAAAAACTGGTTTGGGTATTTCAAAAAAATACTTATGCGATTAGGATCCAAAAAATACTTATGGTTTGGTGTACTTGGCAGTGGCATATTTCCTCTAGTTTTCTCTATTTCGTTGTCGTAGTTGGTTCTTTGCCGACCTTATAGATATAGTTATATATATACGAGAGTAAATTATATCCACCATGGATGGAAATTCCATGATTTCCACCATCGCCTTTGGGCCTCACAAAATTATTTTTGTTATAATCTAAACCCCTCGTTCCACTGAGTGAATTGCTTTCTCTTCACGCCACGCAACAGCAAACTCTTCGTGAGTTTAATTTGCCTCAGAGGAACTTTTCATCGCCTCGATCATGATGCCGCGCGTGCTCGCTCTTTCAATTGGCATGGTAAATTTATTTTGAGTCTTATCGAATCTCTTGCTGATTTTGATCATTTTCTCAAGAGGACAATTGCTTTCATCTCCTGTAAAAGGTCTTTGTGGGGTACTGCATGGTGCATGATGTGCATCAAAGACATGTAGCGGCCGTAAGGTGATCTCATGAATCAAAGGATTTGATACCAATTTGATATAAGCCTTCCTCTGATAAATAAGCACATTACAGTACAAGAAAGAGAAGATCGAGTCCACTTCGAGCGAGGAAGACCTCCGATCGGTTCACATAGAGGCAGAGGCCGAGGCCGAGGCCGAGGACGTTACCTCTTCGCGCGGCTCTTCCATGCACACATCAAAAAACTTGAAACAATTTTTAACTCCAACCCATTTGGATTCATTAATATTGTTGATCGATTATATACATGACGTATTACAATTCATTACTAACCCATGATCCTAATTCCTAAGAAATTAACTAGTAGACAAGTACCTTTTCACATAACTCCTGGCCTCTATCCCCCAACTCACATAAGTACGTACTGTAATTGTTACTTCTTCGCATAAAACCATGCAACTAAGATAACAAGTCTAAGAGGGTGTATGACTAGGGCAGGTCAAAGTCACGAAATGCAAATGCGTGTGCCTAAAAGCGTCTTTCCAAAATATTACGACAAACTATAGAATTAGTAAGAGCGGTCGATTGAGAATTGAGAGCTGAAGTGCAGAATGCATGAGAATTAAAAACATGAGTGTATTAGTACATACTACCAAAAGATTATAATTAACCTAGGTGTGGAGGTGCGATGAGAGTACTCCTAGCATTGATGTGGATGGGGTGAGGAAATGGGGTGCAATGGGTTGCAGAGGATCTTGAGACACTAGGCAGATCTACTTGTCTAAAAGCGCTCTCGCAGACGCTTTTGGAAGGATATTTAACAGGTCCTCAAAATCTGTCTTCAAGATGTGAGATATTGAACCCCGAGGGGTAGTGCAGTTGGTGATTGGCCAGGACATATGGAGGGACTTACCACCTTGAGTCCCAGGTTTGACTACTTACCTACATTGCGAAAAAACTACGAAAAAGCTGTTGGGGCCACTCATGTGTAAAACCCCTTTGGGTTAGCAAAGGCTGGTGAGGGCCGTAGAGATTTAGTCCCGTGATGAGCGCAAGCTGGCCTGGGAATGGATGATGCTATGGTGTCCCCGGTCATTTTGGGGACACCGTAATTTTTGGCATAACAGAACCCTTACAAGCATAACAAAAATCATTACAAGTATAATAGAACCATAACATGGCATAACCAAGGCATAACCAAAACCAATCAAGGCATAACCAAAAATCAACCAAGGCATAACCAACCAAGTTATGCCTTGTTATGGTTTTTGTTATGCTTATAATGGTTTTTGTTATACTTGCAATGAATTTGGTTATGCTTATAATGGTTTTATTATGCCAAAAGTTACGGTGTCCCCAAAATGACCCGGGACACTGAAGTCATTCCCTACTCGTTATGTTGTACTGTCCCTCCGCATGGTCTATTTGGTCTGCTTTCCTAAGGGGGTGTTTTCACTATGCGCAAAAAAAAAAAAACACTAAAAACTTAATGTATTTTACTATCTCGTTTTTACTAACAATAAAGTTTTAGTATTTTACCTTCTTGTTTTCACTAACAAAAAAGTTGTCAACAAAATTATTTTTCTACAGTAACTCTACTCACAAACCTATCAACAACTTATTCACTACCAAAGACACCTAACAACTTTTGCACCACAAATAAAAATTTACAAATTTTTTATTACCGAAAACACCCCCTAAGATAGATGGTGGGAGATATCTTGGGCATGGGCCTGCACCACTGTAGATGCTGGTGAATTGGTGGTTTTTGAAGAAGTTTGAAAAAGAGGTTGATAGAAAACATGACAAGATACCATGAAACAAAAATGAATGACTCAAATTCACAGTGCTGTGAATCTGAGTCATTCTTTTTTGTTTCATTTCATGTTTTTTTGTCAGGTTTCGTAACACTTTTTATGAAAAAGTTGGGAAGTATGCTTTTATGCATTAATTTGGTCAATTTGAAAAGCACAAAATGTGAGGTGAGGAGACAGATTAGGTTCTTGCAAGCTCTAGAAGTAGGAGGGTTTTGGTCCTTCCGAGACTATCTCATCAGCGCGGGGAGCGCAGAGCTTCTTCTGTGGTATTTCTACATGGTTTTTTATGATCTTAATGTTATGGAAGCCTAGGATTGTGGTATGCACATGATAGTATTAGGACATAGGTGTCAACCTCGTTGGGATGTATGTTTCTAGTAGTGATGCATTCTTACTCTTTCCCTTGATCGATATACCCTTCAAGTTTTGAATAAAATTTCTCTTTTGTCGACCAACAAAAAATGATATGGAAGCCTATTTTTTTTCAAAAAAAAAATAAAAAAAATAAGTAATCGGAAAGCACATAATGACACCATATATCAATAACAAAATTTACCATATATCAATAACAAAATTTCAAAGGAAGAAGAGGATGTCGATATTGTGAAGACAGGGGTGGTGACCTTTTGGATAAAAGGGAAATATGATCTGAAGAGGTATTCAATCGAACATTTCAAGAAGTGTCTAGCGGGTAGTTTAGAGCTAGGCCATGTTTTCATCTCACTATTTTGGGTCTCATCCAAATTCTACTGTATTATTTGATAATCCCCCCATCTCAAATTCTTGATCCCTCGGCCGGTTTTACGTGTAATTTTTAATGACTTATATTTTTCAATGTGTATTGTTTAAAATATGTAATATGGATCTTATTCGAAAGATTTCAATTATTTCTATAAAATAATATTTTCGAAAACAAAATATATATATATATGTATATATATATATATGTATGTATGTATGTATGTATGTATGTATGTATGTGTGTGTGTGTGTGTGTATATATATATATATTGAAAGATATGGGCAGTTAAAAATTATACATAAAATCATAAAGGACCAAAAATTTGAGATGGAATGAGTATTGCTTTCCTCAGCATAAGCATATAATCTCCTTAGTCATAGATGTCAACTTAATTGCTTGGGATATATGTTCCAAGTGTGATATGCTTAACTTCGGACCCGGGGTACTGTAGTGTACCTCCCGCTCTACACATATAGAGCGGTCAATTCGGTCAAACAATGGACATGTAGGATTTGTAAAAGCTCGAATTATATCTAACAATTCATTATCAAGATCGATGACCTATGTACGTCCTACAAGGTATCTTACAAGACCTTGCAATATAGAATTTCCCAATTCCTTAACTTCAACCCTTCTCGATGTATCCGCCTTTTCCTGCTTTAAACAAAGTTTCTCTTTGCCGATTTAAAAGAAAAATATTGTGACCAGGATGCACAAGTCCAGATACACGTCCGAATACGTGTTAGGTGCACGTGGACCCATAGGATGAGCATCAAGATAGACACGCAATCTTCGCAATAGTTGGCTCATTCCGGTTAAAATAAAATTGGGAATTAAAATATTAAAAAAAAACTGGCCCTTATTTAAGTGAAAAACCGGCGATACTTAATCCATACCACAAAAGGAAAGTTCGATAAATTATTTTAACATTGTCAACGGAACAAGATGATAACAAGTGTTATTATTATGTCAAGAACGATACATCAGGAGACCCGTCCCCCGAAAGGGAACCAAGTAACCATAATGATGGGGATTCCGTCAAAAGACTATACCCTGAACCACTGAAACCCTTACCCGCCAACACATGAGCAATATTATTACCAGTCCTACGAATAAAAGAAAAGCCACAGCGCAACACTGAAAATTCTTGCTCAAAGCTTGAATATCATGATGTCCACTTCCACCTCTTGATTGGTTGCAACCTGACCGTTGAGCATCTTCACTAGCAATTGAGCATCATTTTCCACGAAAATAGACCCCAAACCTAGTTGGAATCCAAGCTGAACACCTTATCAAATTGTAAGAGCTTCAGCAACTGATGAACTTGCACACCACTGTGAAAAACCCATAGAAGCAGCAACAAAAAAAACCTCTAGAATCTCTAACCACGATACCATAGCCTCCTTTCCCCAAGCCTTTCTTCCATGAACTGTCCACGTTGATCTTCAAGATCCCATTTGGAGGCCTAATCCACAAATTTGCAGCTCCCTCCCCAGACAAAACAATATTCAGAGTATTCAAAAAGTTTGCAAACAAGTACTCCTCCAAATATTCCATCGCCCTCTTGCACACCACCCCAGGAAGAGCTAACTTATGTTCAAACAAAGCCCCATTTCGACACTTCCAGATATACCACATAAGGACCACAGCAACAGGCATACGCCATTCCTTATTACTTTGATTCTGCCACCACAGTTCCATAGAGTCCCAAAAAGAAGAAAAAGAATTAACTTGTACTGCCCCCATACTTACTTGTAAAGGCGACAAATGTCACGCTTGAACAACAACAGGGAAATTACAAAGCAGATGAACAACAGATTCTTGGGTAGAACCACAAACCGGACAGCTAGGATCGTCGATACCCCTCTTCCGCTGTAAAGTAATTCCAAGATAGTAATGGAATATAATGCATGCATCACATATATCCACACACTTACGCACACAAGTGTGTGTGAGTTCCACACGCTACATCAATGTGTGTAGATGTGAATTTGAGTGTGATTGTAGATTTATTGATAAATCCAATATACAGGTACACAATGCGCATCAATAAGTAATTTCATTCTCAAATTGATCCGTATTAAAAAGAAAAAGGTCCTTCTATTGATTGTTCACTAGGTTACAATGGCGGACACAGGATTTATACTCTGCGGAGGCCCGAATCTCATGCATTCATTTTTACACTATAACAAAAATAGTCTATCATATAAATATTGTTGATTACTAGTTCTGAGAAGAAGACGAGATTGTGTATGTATACATAATCACATTTAATTTTATAACCTTGATCAAAAAGGGTCGATAACTCGAAATTTTAGGGAGGTTTTTCACACATATAGTGAAACTGTAAATAAAAAAAATTCATTCAAGAGACTTGCAAAGGCCAATCCTATAAAACTTTTACAAATTACTCTGAAAATATAGCATAGCCAGTGGGATAAATAGGAGGCGTGCAGGGGCTAGACCCCCGCTTGCACCCCCCTCGGTCTGCTAGTGCTAGGCTATCGATAAGTTAAAACAAACACATACTTAAGTACATTTTTTATACTTTTTAAGACATCTTTACACACTTTTATTAATTTTTCACATGTTTCAATACATTTTTTAAACCTCAACGACAGTCCACTATCTGTCTTTTAACATTTTCCTTAGATAAACAACTTGCAAATTAAACTCGTGCAGTTATTTGAGCTTTGTAAGAAAACCCCACGCACAAATATAAATCCGCCGTTTATTCCTTTATCAATCAACCACCTCCTGCCTATAAATACACCTCCCTTCGCAGTTCGAAACTCACCTCATTAAAAACACACAAATACTGTATAACATTGCCAATAGCCAAAAGAAATTACAATGGAAATCCTTTATGCCTCTCTCCTTGGTTTCTTTCTTTTTCTTGTCATCTACTTCTTGTACAACCACAAGTCGGGTGGAAATGCAAACCATCCACCTGGAAATACCGGATTTCCGGTGATTGGGGAAACCCTTGAATTCCTCTCCATCGGTTGGAAAGGTCACCCCGAGAAATTTATATTTGATCGCATAGCCAAGTACTCCTCCAACGTTTTCAAAACAAGTCTTATTGGCTCACCCGTAGTTGTTTTCTGTGGAGTAAACGGAAACCGATTCTTATTTTCCAACGAGAACAAGCTTGTCCGGGTATGGTATCCTCATTCTCTCGACAAAGTCTTCCTAACCACTACACAAACCTCTACCGATGAAGAAGGCTTCAAGGTTAGAAAATTCCTCCCAAATTTGCTCAAACCAGTGGTGTTGCAAGGCTACATTGGTTTAATGGATACCAACGCCCACTCCTACTTTGTTAACTACTGGGAAAAAAAGGACATGGTTGTTGTTTTACCACTTGCCAAGCACTACACTTTTTTGCTTGCTTGTCGCGTGTTGATGAGCATCGATGATCCAAACCTTGTTGCCCTACTCGAAAAACCTTTCGCGATTTTGTTTAAGGGGGTAGTGTCTATCCCCATAGACTTACCCGGAACCCCATTGAATCGTTCAATCAAAGCTTCTAGTTTTGTTAAGAAGGAACTTTTGGTGATTATCAAGAAGAGGAAGATAGATTTGGCTGAGGGAAGGGCATCGCCGACTCAAGATATCTTGTCGCACATAATTTCGACAAGCGATGACAACGGCAACTTCATGCATGAGGAGGATATTGCCGGCAAGATGGTCGGACTATTAGTTGCTAGCCATGACAACATCACCTCTGTTTGTACTTGCACTGTCAAGTACCTTGCTGAGCTACGTGAGGTCTACCAAGGAGTTTATCAAGGTAATATATTCCTCATCATTTTTTTTTGTCTTTTTTCTAATAGTATAATATGGATCGTGTGATTTGATGAGAAAAGAAATGGTTATGGTTTCTCACCAAATCTCATCATTTCTTGTGAGAAATAAATAAGTCTTGCATTTACATATATTAATCCTTATTTCTCATCCATTTATCCAAACAAATGGTGATCAGATCAATCTCTTCTCTGTTCTACTCTTTTCTTTTCTCACTGGCCAAAACCCTCAATCCAAAGGGCCTTTAAGCGATATCACACTTAGGTGTCAGGGCTAATCTGATGCAATGGACTAGTTATATGACTTAGATTAGAATGATTAATAGAAGCTATGGTTAATACCAGTGGCGGACCCAGGAATTTGACATAGTGGGGGCACCAATTTTCTTTGTAACTCTGTAATATATGAGTTACAGTTGAGCACATTCACACCATAATAATTTTAGCATTCATGATCATGTAATAATTTTAAAGTATATATGTATTTTAATAAAAGCTACTTGGGCAAATTGCGTACCTTAACTATATGAGTTGAAAAAAAATTATCACATGTTTATAATCTATTTTCCTATTATTAACTTTACAAATACAAATTTCAGGGACCAAAATATACAAATATAATGTGTGGGTTCATATTGAGTACTACATAAATGATTGGAGATGTTGGAGAGTGGAAGAAACATTGGTTGTAAAAGAGTTCTAGTGTATTTTAAAAACAAAAAACAAAAAAACTTAGATTGGAGACGATGGGGAGTGGGAGTTCCAATGTATTTTGGAAAAAATAAGGAAAAAATTTGGAGGACTGGTGACTTGAACCCGCGCCCCTCCTTTCCTGGACAGTGCCACTTACCACTGCGCCACCCATTAGCTTCTTATATATGTGGCACATATTATATATATATATATATATATATATATATATACATACATACATACATACATACATACATACATACACACATACAAAATCTGGAAATCTTTTTTCTTAAAAAGGGCGTGGGGGCACGTGGCCCCACATGCCCCAAGGTGGGTCCGCCCCTAGTTAATACTATCTAAGGTGATACATGCATGATCAATCAGTATCAATATTGTTTATCTTTGTAGGGTTGGGCTGAACTTTCAGGTTCTCCCTTCCCTTTTACTCGATGTACCCTCTTCAAGTTTAATAAAATTTTGCCGAGCAAAAAAAAAAAAGTTTAATAAAATTTTCTTTTGCCGATCAAAAAAATATATATATTGTTCCAGGGGAATTGTGCATGTGTAATAATTATGCTACCTAAATGATGAATATGCTACAAGAATTGTGCATGTGTAATAATTTACACAGGGTATGGCTTCAATGTTAATTTGTTTTACGTGTTTTTCTTTTTTCTATGAATAGAGCAATTGGAGATTGTGAAATCAAAAGCTCCTGGTGAATTGTTGAACTGGGAGGACATTCAAAAGATGAAATATTCATGGAACGTAGCTTGTGAAGTGATGAGACTTGCACCCCCTAACCAAGGTGCTTTCAGAGAAGCATTAATGGATTTTACGTACAACGGTTTCTCCATTCCAAAGGGGTGGAAGGTACGTAAGAGCATTTGTACTCAAAAACAACTCATCGATCATATGTTCCATATATATTGTTTTAGTGATCAATAACTATTGATTTAAGCATTGTACTCGTTACCTATATCGTGCTCGGTTGTTATTTTTGAATGAGGTGGAAACCATCTGGAAAAAACTTAGTCTCATTTTTCGTCTCATCCGAACGTAACTTATTCTCATTTTCAAACTTCTTTTTGTTTCCCCCTTGGTAACCTTTATGGAAATAAACCCATTTCAAGAAAAAGCTTTAAAAAATGTTATGGATTTTTTCAATGTGTGTTTTTCTTCTCAAAAAGGAATTTTTGGGTTCTGAAATTCTGATTTTGGAAAATTATCAGAAGCAACTTACTTATTTGTTTTTGCTTGTTGATATGCAGATGTATTTTAATGCATTCTCGACCCATATAAATCACGATTTGTTTCCCGAGCCGCAAAAGTTTGATCCATCGCGATTCGAGGGTCTCGGACCAGCACCTTACACGTATGTACCTTTTGGCGGAGGACCCAGGATGTGCCCTGGAAAAGATTTCGCCCGGTTGGAAATACTCGTGTTCATGCACCACCTAGTCAAGAGATTCAGGTGGGAAAAATTGATTCACGATGAGAAGATTGTTTATAATCCCTTTGCTAGTCTTGAGAAAGGGCTTCCAATTCGTCTCTTTCCCCACGAAGCCTAGTTCTTTTACGATTGTAATCTTGGTTTATAAGTATTTGGTGTATGTTTGAGAGCAGGAATAATTGGGATCATAGAGATTAAGAGGTGGTTCTGGGTTATTTGGGGAAATCAGCAATCAGAAGAATGTGAGGTACGGTGTGCGAAATTAATATGTTTAAGCGTGAGAAATTGATTTTTGCGCTCAACTTTTGTACGCAGGCGCTCCACTTTTAACGTTAAAAATGGAGCGCCTACGTACAAAAATGGAGCGCACGTCAAAATTAATCAGCATCCTTAAGTGTGTTGTTTGGTTGGTTTTCATGAGCTTGAGAGTGAGTGTGACAGGAAGAGACGTTGCTCTCTGTGTAATGTAATTTTCTGTGCCAGTGTGATATAATTTGTGCTTTTTGTGTAAATCTTTCCAACCATCAAGTACGTTCATATTTGATAGGAGTGTAAGACTACATATAATTCGTGTTATGTCTTTGCTCAGCAATGAATATCAACTTCTCTCCTTAATTTCCTTTTTTGGGTGGAAAGTTACACATGATTGTTAGGTAATTGGGGTGTCAAATTGGTTTGAGCTGCTTTCTAGTCATTGTGATGCCGTTTTGAATTTTTTTTTTCCCTCTTAATCTTTATAATTATTCTTCAAATATATATAGTAATAAAATATATTTTCTTCTTGGTTCAAACTTGGTAGGATTTGTTTCCATGTATTACTTTTGTTTGGATTTGTTTCCATGTATTACTTTTATTGTTTAAATGGTTTTGTCCAGATAAAGCCAAAGGGGGAGATTGTTAGTATGCTTGGCGTTTTTTCGGAATTTGTCAAACCATTGGAGTTTGTATTATTCTTTTTTCATTTGGGTTTGGGAGGGAGTTTTTATTTTATCTTGTCTAGCCACTCCGCCAAGTTAATGAAATAATGTTGAGAAACTCATACCTTGAAGGATGCTCAGATTTTATATGAAAAAGGTATATGCATCAAATGCATTTAGTGTAATATTTTCCATGCATCACTTCTAAGTTTTATGCCTAAACAACAATACAGTAACCACGTTTTTTAATTCCATGGCATTAGTTCTCTTTGTTTGCTTTTGTGGGTGGTAAAATAATTTTTATAAGGCAATGAGTGGGTGCCCTAAAACAGAGAAAAATCAGCTTATATAGGTGCTGGTACGAAACCTAGAGCTAGCCAATAAGAAAGAGACACGTCGGGATGCAAGCATGTTATTGGGTCGCTCTTAGCTCGCGAGCTGGCGCCAGCACGCTGCTGAAGCGCTCCGCAAGTGCCATTCAAACTCAGGAATTAAAATTAAATCAAAAATCAAGAACACTTTGAATAGCGCCACTAGAGGGCTATAGCACTCTAGGCTAGTTTGGATGCAGGATAAGGATTGAGGGTATTATTTATGAATGGAAAATAAAATAGTATGAGCTATTGGTTAATAACGGATGACCCATATTAATATAATGTTTATGGAGGGAAGACCAGATAGTAGTTGATTTGGATGATGTAGTAAAAATGTGGGGATAAAATAGTAATTGGTTTGGATGAGTGATAAAATGGGGAGATAAATTTATTTTGTACTTGGTTTGGATGATGTATTATTTCGGGGGTATTAGCTAATAACACCTCAAGCCCTAGAATAAAATTGTCCCCCCTCAAGGGGTATTGGCGGTATTATAGAAGAGGGGGATAAAGGAAGACCTCCTGTGTTTTTGGTTCCCAAATCATGGATTAAAGTGGACCCCACAGTATTATAAGGGGGATAATCCAATACCCCCTTCACAAGACCTCATCCCAACGAGCCCGCTATGATTGCTACCTTGCTACAAGGGGCGCTCCGCTAGCACACGGTTCTGATTCTTTTTTTTTTTTTTGCCTTGGAAAATTTTTACTCTTTCAAACCAAGGCCAGCCACCACTCATTGCCTTATAAAAATTATTTTACCACCCACAAAAGCAAACAAAGAGAACTAATGCCATGGAATTAAAAAAAACGTGGTTACTGTATTGTTGTTTAGGCATAAAACTTAGAAGTGATGCATGGAAAATATTACACTAAATGCATTTTATGCATACACCTCTTTCATGTAAATTCCGAGCATCCTTCAAGGTATGAGCTTCTCAACATTACTTCATTCACGAGGCGGAGTGTCTAGACAAGATAAAATAAAAACTCCCTCCCAAACCCAAATGAAAAAAGAACAATACAAACCCCAATGGTTTTGACAAAATCCGGAAAACACCAAGCATACTAACAAGATACATCCCAACGAGGTTGACACTCATTCCTAATGAGAAGGTTTTTTATATTCCCCTACCTAGTTCTGAGAAAGGTCTTCCAATTCGCCTCTCTCCGCACAGAGCTTAGTCTTGTTCCCGAAGAGATTATTGGAAATTTTTATTTCTAACTAAAAATTGTGCGTGTGTGTAGTGTGTACGACAGTTGGGAAACAATTGCGCTTATAGATATGAACAAATTGTTTACTTCGTGGGATGTCCTGGACAAGTACGTAGGTCTTTGTCGTTCTAACATCGTAATAGTTTGTTTCGCTACTGATACTTACACGACGATGCCTCTATTTCTTTGGTGCACTTTGAATCCTTTCAAGTCTTTGGTGATTGTTTGGTTTCGTCCATGCGTGGTTTAGCGAGGGTGGTGCAGTTTTTGTGGGTTTTAGCGTTCGCGCGGTTCTCTGTTGATCAGTTCTTCTAGTTGCTTGGTTCGGGGAAGTAGCTTGGGTGTTGGTGTTGGCTCTGCTTCTAGCTGTTGCAGGTTTTGGGCAATCCTTTTCGGTCTTATGCCTCTGCTCTGCTTTAGTTCGATCGGTGTGGCTCTCTCTGCAGGACTTTCAGGTCTTTCGGTTGGTTTATGTGGTTTGGTGGTGTTTCGGGTGTTTGGTCTAGACTTTTCATCGCGATCCTTTGGTCTTTTTTGTATTTGTTTGCAGGTTATCTTCCTGTTTTTTGGGTTTTGGGTGGCGCTTTGCTAGTTTGCTCTTGTGTCCTTGATTCATTTAGTCTCTTTCAAAGATTAATATATTTCTTTTGCCGCGGGAAAAAAATACTTGTGCGATTAGGATCCAAAAACTGATTTGGGCATTTCAAGGCTTTTTCAACTACTAATTCACTATAACAACATGGGCACTTATGAGATGGCATTTTTCCAAAAATGCCCTATCAAGTTATTAATGTGGCACCACCTTCTAAAGTGCCCTATTTGATTCTCCCTATTGCGGCAATCAGCATTGGCCCCAAATTTAACATATTTAATTTTTTTTTTATGGTAATTTGATAAGGCGGTTTAAAGTGTCTCGAAAAGTTAGATTTAATAGGACACTTGCTTGAAGATATAAAACTATGACGTTTTTGTGATCGACCTTTTTTTTAAAAAAATCAGCAAGGGAATTTTGTGCACTTTTTAAAGGGCACTTTTTCAAGGGCATTTTACAAACTGCCTCATCAAGTAGTTAATGAGGCACTTTTAAGTGGCGCAAAACAATTTCCTCGAGAATTTTCCATAATTTGTTAGGAAATAATTCCTTGCCGAGGAAAAAAAAATTCCTTGCCAAACTTAACTGATTTTGTCGGGGGAAAAAAAAAATTCCTCGAGAGCCTATTCGTTTTCATCTCATTTTTTTTTTCAACTGGCCAAAACATTTGCACAAGGATAGATGTTCTACACTCGAATAATGCAATGCGTAGTTCGACACATCCAGCTCTTTACTCAATTATCCGAACCATTCATCTTGCAGAACTCGTCGAATTGAATCTCCACGCAAAAGTTCAAATTGATCGAACACACGCGACTACCTCATTGAAAAACTTTTATATAGAAAAATAGAAGAGTCTAATCATTTTTTGCATGAATAAACTATTCCGATGAGGCGGTCATGGGTGTTCGATAAACCTGATTCTGGGTTTGAATGATCTACTAATTCTACTCTATCATATTTAAAAGATAGACGGTTCCGATCACGAAGAAATACCTCGGGTAGTGTTTGAGTGGTGCATTATCAGACTTTAATTCCTCCAAACGTATTAAATGTCTCTGATCATGTGATTTCTAATATTCTACGATCTTTGATTTGGGTGACACTGATGGAATTAGTAAGATATGAAATCCTAACAATTCAGATCGATCGTTATAATAATAATAGACTCGTCAATGACCTTTAGAATCTATATCTTCAACTTATTTAATAATTAACTTAGTCTTCTACTATAGTTCAACGTATGGTGACACTACATAGACAATGCTCAAAATTTGGCATGTAAAATCTTACAGTGATTCATTGTACCGCGTTTGGTCACCTTTTCCGACCTGAGACGGTCTTCTTCACGACTCCAACCGAAACTAAGAACTGGTCAAGGGATGATAAGGTCTTCATGTCATCAGGAGGAAAGTAACTGACAGCTTTACCCATGATTGATGCGAAGAGAAGAGAGAGAGAAGGCCGAGTAACGTATCGTTCGCCCAAGAGATCATCGAGAAATGCAAATGCTGCCAAGAAATCAGACCTGCTTGCGTTTACTGGGGCAGCAAAATGAGCAGGGATTATCCTCTTGAATCTCCAGTCCCTAGATATGCTATCGATCCAGTCCCTCACCTGAAATTTTTTGGAGAAATAGGATGGACAACATCTGAAACTCTGATTGGCCCGATGAAGCAATATCTATAACGACGTGGTTTACACACCTTTTCGGGAACTTTGCTAAACACCAAGGTCTTGACAATGGGTGAGACAATCAGCTTCTGTGACATTTGAGCAAAACTAGCATTCGGTTCCAAAAGATTTGATGGACCGAGGAACAGAATCTGGAGAACCATTCTCTCCCACCCTGCACCAAAAATACAATCTAGTTTAATTCACAAGCGCAATGGCACGTGCTTGCCTACATATTGCATTAGCATCTTTTGAAATTAACTCACAGCACATTTGGTATATGAATTAGGGAGGGCATTGGATTATTAATCCGAGGACCTGCTATCGAACATTTGGATGCATGAAAGGTTGGACAAAATGCCTATATAGGACTGAATGTCCACTATTTGGGGTGATGTGATACAATTAAAACCCACAACAAAATAACCAAGCATACAATAATCTTCCACCAATCTGCAAGAACGCCAAGAATAGTCTGTCCCCACTTTATCCTGTCCAGCAACAAAACATGACCTTACTCATCGCATAGCTAAAACTGAGACTAACCTTTTTGACGGTTCATCTTGTTGTCAATGACTGGTTCCTGAGGTACTTCCTTTCCTTTACTCAGTAATTTGACAGCCAAGCCATTCTCTGCAGATGCCAGCAAGGATTCTTTGCTAATACATTCGGGTGGCTGCCGTGGGACAAAAATCACAGCATCTGTCACTAATAACGTTCTTGAACGCTTATGGTAGAATGCCACTTCCACATACGGCCCAATTCCTAAATACAAAATTTTCCAGAAGAAATCAGTAATCAAGCAAGATGAAGTTTAAAAATAAGTTAATGCAGTTCATATTTACCTACTTCTGGTGAGCTTAGAACTTTCTGTTCGATCTCATCAGCCCAGGGAGTTGACAAATCCCCATCTTTCAACGTTTTGGCACGAAAAATTCCAAACAATTCAATGGGCAAATTCAGAGGCCAGCTCCATTGCCTTGGCGCCACCCATATCTTTGCCCTGGGGAACTTTCTAGAGAATGGGCCAACAAATATTTTATGCTCGTATGCAAATGTAGGCAAGACAATGTATTCTACAGGAGCTCCTAACTCCTTTACAAGCTGCAAGAGGGAAGTTGCTATAAGGATCCACGTGCTAATCACAGTGCAGTTAAACTAGGAAACAGACTAGAGTAACGTCAGGGAACCAGTATAAATAATATTTTCCATGCATGTATGGGAAATATAACTAGTTCAAGTTGTTCTTGATCAACAAAATTTGGTTTAACCTAAGTCATCCACCCCCTTCGCCACCCATGATTTCAACCAGGATTCCAGAATTCTATAAGATTTTAATATTATCATCAAACTCGTAAGCAAGAGCGACTTCAACTTCCCTTCGGGTTCTAAAATAAAGTTTGAAGTCTTAAAAGTATTTCTCAAATGCGTGATGTTCAAAAAAAAATTTACGTGATTAGAACTAGAGAACAAAGTAGGACCTGAATGCACTCCTTCGTTGGAGCAATGGGTGCATGGACCCATAAGCCTCCAGATTTGAGCTTGATTACCGTCATTCGAATGTTTGTCGAAACACTGCTGAAGCCCAGCGCTTGCTCTTGTTCAAAAAGCCATATGCAGCCTTTCACGGCCTGAAATTCAACAATGATAAGTTAAAAGTACAGAAAGACTAGCTTTACCATATTAGGTGCATTCCATAAGATTGAGAATTTGTTCGATTCCTGAAATTCCCAGAACCTTATAATTTTTAAAGACCTGTCATCAGACTAACTTATTGCACTCAACCAAAATGATTTGAAGAAAGCCTATCCAGTTATACCATGTTCTAGAATCCTACTTCTATATTTCTACTCCACTTTTCCTTAAAAAATTTACAGCCTACTTTTCCTTAAATATAGTAGCATCAGTTTTATCCAACTTGTAGGGCCCCAAAAATGGCCAAATGAAATTCTGTTGGGACTTAGGCCTTTCTATACATGTAACGATCCCGGCCAGTTCAAAAACTCGGATAAATTGGCTGAGTCATAGTCAAACAACCCTCCCACCGCCACAAAATCATTTTCTTCACCGTCTCCAAACCCAAACGGCTCGTAACTCAACAACTTGCCTTCAAATCCAAAAACGTCGCTTGTTGCCTATCCAGTTATACCATGTTCTAGAGGAACTCTTGTTCCATGTTCCTATCTCTAGAGTAAATCATGACAACAAAAATTTCCATACAATTGTACTTGTGGGAGCTTACACTACCACGTAACCAGCAAGGGAAGATTCCTAATGTAAAGCCCAGATAAAACTTCAGGGTTTTCTTTCGATTGAGGCATTGTTTAGAAAGGATGAACAATGATTATTCTTTGCTGATTTAAAAAAAAAAAAGGATGAACAATGACTATGAATGAAAGATACGGACACATATGGTCTGTATGCAAAGTATGTCAATTTGAATAGTCGATTAGTCGTGCATCATGGTAAGAAATTCTGCAGTAAGTGTTCGTGGATACGCAGTTCTACAGCAATTTGGACTGGAAGGAGAAACTTTCTTTTCTTTTGGTTGGAGTTGGTCTCAAGCATCAAGATAAAAAATAAAAACAAAAATAAAAATAAAATGAAAAAAGAAGCGCAAAATAGTTCTTGATAGGGCAATGATTGCATTCTGCTCCCAGAAATTAGTCAAACGAAATGCCAATCCAACGCAGTTCTAAGTCTAACCACAATACAGTTGAAAGGCAGTAGCTCCTGTCCAGTTTTGCCCATTTGTGAGCCCTTTTCGGGCCCACTTCAATAATTGGAACCGTTCATATTCTTGAACTCGTCAAGCCGTCAATGTCATCCACATATCAGATATTAGATCGGTCGTATATCAGTTAATACGATTATGAAACGCATTCACCTTGAAAAAAAAACTGTGTAAAATAAAATGAATTACATCAAGAAAAATATGTGAATGGATATCCGACGGCGACAAGCATGCATTTTTTTTCACCGGATACCCATTAATATGAGTCTATGATTGCGCAATGCGTTCATCTTGAACAAAAACACTCTTTGTCAAATACAATTCACTTATATCAAGATAAATCTGTGGAGATCATGTGATGATTGATATCCGATCAACACAATTTGGCATGATAGATGATCTCAATGAAGCCAAAATATTAACGGCTCTGATGAACTCGACGGTCCAGTCCCGGTTTCCTACTTCAAAATATATGTAAATCTCTCTTCCCCTATCTACACTAGACTACTAGAGGGATGGGAATAGTGGAGTATTGGTTTTGATTATGTGGTTTTAATCGATTACTATTTTGCCCATATAACAGAGTTATTTAATGACAATGGTTGTAAGAACTTACGTTTTGGAGAGACAATTACGAAAGATCTGTTCGACCGAGATGAAATCTGAGCCGTCCATCGTCAAGCATGGACGTCCCAAATGAGGCCAACACCCATCGTCCCCGGGTTTCATATATATATATTGTGTGCGCACGCGCGCGTGTTCTGTCTGTCGATTCAAACGTATAAGCAAGCATATAATGTAGAAGAAAAAGAAGCTAACCTCAGTCCTAATAGTGCGCCTGTTGAGAAAAGGACCAAGTGGGAAAGGGAACCCAGTGAAATTCAGATAAAACCTCCCGCCGCTGCCACCGTCACCGGCCGTGGTGGTGGTCGCCGAAGCAACCGCAAAGCTGATTCTTCTGTCTCTGCTCTTGCTCTTCTTGGGTTTTAACTGGAAACAAAGCCCTTTCAAAGGTGACCCACATAGAAAGTTGGGATTTGGTTCTCCGAGTGAAATTCTATTTGGGAAAATGATTGATTTTGGGGAGGAAACAGAAACAGCTGCCACCATTTTCTGAATTCTGATTCAGAATTTTTTGTGCTGTGTTTGGATTGCATATTCTGTGCCCAAAAGATTCAACTGAAAGAGTAGAGGACCCAATATTTTTCTGATTTCCTGGTCAGATTTGTGACACGTGGACGATCCATGGGGGATTTTCCTACTTGGATTTTGGGATTTTATTGTGGATGGTAATTGAGATCAAGCCAAAAAGAAAGAGAAAAAAAAAAAGAACAAAAATAGCTTTTTGTAAGGTAAAGCCAAAGAAATTTCGAGAAACTACTGATGTATTTGTTGCGGAAAGACGAGAGATCCAAAAAAAAGTTTGTTCGTTTTGAGTCTCAAAACCCAACTCTCTCTGTTCACAATTCTCATTAAATTTTCTCTATTTCTCTCTCTACTCATTACCTCCAATAACCTCTCAAAACCATTTCACCTTCTCTCTTCCAACTAACTGTATGGACAACCAATAAGATGAAGGGCAAGTTCAGCCAATTCGAGTCAAACAAGTGTGATTGGAGTACACACACAAGTGCAAACAAGCCAAGATTTATGGTGTTCAAGCTTGGCTCATTTAAAATTTGCAGGACTCGAGCTCGAATCAAGCCAATGTATTCAAGTTCGCTAGATTAGTTTTGAAGAACCCAAGCTCAGTTCAAGTACTAAACAAGCTTCCATAAACTAGTCAAGCCCATGCATATGAGCTGAACTTATCAACACAAGGCGAGATGCAGATACATCTCGAGCTCGGCTCATTTACTAACGAGCTAAAAATTCTTTTCAAGCTCGGCTCGACTACTAAACAAACCGAGCTGACTCAAGCTCTTAATGAACCGGATCCCGTGATGCTCGTGAGTAACTCTATCCTTTGCAGCCTTCTTGTGCGCGGGTGTAAGCATTGTTGGTTTAGCAGCAGCTAAGAGATTCAAAGTG
Source organism: Rhododendron simsii (assembly GCA_014282245.1). NCBI lineage: Eukaryota > Viridiplantae > Streptophyta > Magnoliopsida > Ericales > Ericaceae > Rhododendron > Rhododendron simsii. The sequence goes on from CM024962.1 coordinate 5,443,476, forward strand.
AACAAAGAACAGCAACTGAAGTGAAAACAGCGCAGATTCTCTTGCACACTCCGGATCAGGTAAGGGAGGGATCCCAGACTCTGCATTTCACGCGGACTATGATCTCAGTTGTTAGATTGTGTTTTTAATGGTTCCGGATCTGCGGAAGGTTTATGACCGGTCATAAACCTTCCGCAGATCTGGAACCATTAAAAACACAATCCAACGGCCGGTAAAAGAGATCCACACGAAACGCAAAATCCAAGATCCCTTACGTGATCCAGAGTATTCTCTTGCACAACAACAAACCACTTCCCAACAAACAGAAAAAATGAAGAGTGCTGGGCATTTTCATCAGACTCCTACCGGGGATAAATCTACAAAAAAAACTCATGAAATCGGTCGCCCATAACAAAGATTTATAACCTTTTTTTGTCTGTTTACAAACGTGAAACATGCTTTCTGGCAAGAAATTAACCACATCGACAATCACTTTTTAGCTGCACCATATACACGAAGCATCTATGCAACGGCCAAGCAAGATGTTTACATGATGAAACACAGAAGCAGGAGATCCCTGTTGATTTGCCCTGCCTTTGGCAACAGGGATTTTTACTCACCCAAGTCAATGGTCGCTATTATCTCACAGTAATACCAATAGACCATACTTACTGATCCAAAAATATGGGGACACTGAAGGATCATATTTTGAGGACCTAAATGGGATTTTTGGAAACAAATGGAGTTGTCAAATTACGCCTCGGATGCGATTCAAATGCATATGTCAGGGGAAACTTGCCTTACTGTGCTCGCAAACAAGGAACTCAACAGCATCTCAAGTGATGATCTCCCTAACCAGCCAATCCAAACTCGGATATGCAAAGTACAGAATGAGGAACGACGGAAGAGCGAATAAAACAGTGATGAGAATGTACAAGGCTAAGATGGCTGCACTGGCAGGTATTGCATACAAGACAATCAGAAGAAATATGAGAACCAGTGGGAATTTTGCCGTCAGATGAACAAAAAAGACCAGAGACTTTCTCAGGGAAGTGTGTAATCCCTCCACAGTGAAATAAGGATTGACAGCATTATTATAGGCATGGTTTGATCCCGAAGGTTCTGAAGAATGGACATGTTGGCCTCTTCTGAAGGTAGGGTGGCTTACATGACTCCCAGTTGCTATTCTACCGCTTGAAAGCCACGTTGGTGGGTGGTCCCCAGAGAAAGCAGAGCTAGACTTGACTCTATCTCCATTCAGGCTCTCAATCATCCAGAGAAGGAAGAAGTTCTTGCGAGGGAACTTTAGAATTCCCTTGTAAACCAGACGGGGGGATAAGAGGTTGCACCAAGGGCATGAGATGAAAAGGGGAAGCTGAATTGGTAAAGTGGGAAATTTGACAACAGCCCACTGAAGCCCCAGGACGCAATTTTTACAGAGGGTATGGCCACACCATAAGACATAGGGCACATTTTCAACTATGTTGAAGGATTCCCAGCATATCGGGCACTCGAGACCCTCCTCCCTGCTAGAATTCGAAGAAGCTTCATCGTCTGAGCATTCCAAGGCACCTTCAGTTCGCTTAGTGGGCTCATTCTTGAGCCTGGTATTCCCTGCTATGCAATTGGATGCAAAGTTCCACATTGTGACAGTATAAAGCAACTGACTTGAATAAGAATGTCACTAGCTCGCATCAAGAAACTGCATCACCCAACAAGCAGTAGGAGCCATCGAAATCCAGCCCAAGCCTCTGCCTAGTTGTGAATGCAATAAAATTTGTCCTGTAAAATCAAACCTCAAAAACAAAATCGCCAACGTTGACTAGTGATAGAAGCTGTCAAAACTGGAACAACAGATTTTTGTTCTCTTTCATCGAAATAAAGCATTAAAGTACAAAATCATTAGTAAGTTTGGAGTGTCACACGAAAATACATGGTAATAGTCGACAAGGTTATCGTAGTCTTCCCAAAGATAGCAACCCAACATGTACCGAAATCGCAGAATCAAAATCTTAAAGGAGGCCCAGGAAAGGAAAAAAAAAAAAAAGATAGAACGGTCAATGACCCAAAATTGTGGAAAATGGCGAATACTTAACATTATGTTTGCAGACAAAAGTAAAATTTCATATTGTTGCTTTCACGTCTTTATGAACCAGTAAGTTTTCAACTGAAATGACAAAATATAAACTCTTGTGCAGTGTCCTAAAGAATAACTAGAAACACATCATTCTCGGTGGCAATCGCCCCAACAGGCTAGTTATAGCTAATACACTGGCTATTTTGTGTTTGACATAGTATAAGATTAGCCTTGGAAATGTATATCAGATTCAGAATAAACTCATTGCTTGTAGCATCTTTTCAAGAAGTTCAAACAAATTGTATAGTCATGAATCTTTCTTCCCCTAAGAGTTGAAAAGTCTATGATAGAATAGTACTTGAGAAAAACAAAAGCAAATCCTGAGTAAGGAAACCAGTTTAAGAACAGCTATGTCAAAAATTAGTCAGAAAATCGTAGAGAAACATAATACTCGACGTACAGCGCAGCAAAATATGTTACATGCACAGATTAACCCACATTTTACATTGACCACAGGTTGCAGTTATCATATATACATTAATACATGTCATACAATATGTCAGTTTCATCTCAGCCCAAATTCTCATTGAACCACACTCAGAAACTTGTTATGTTGGTGAAAGTAGATCTATGCCGGGAGAGGCCTTGCTATGGAAGAACGAAATTCGTGAGGTCATAGAAACCAATTCATTATTGTGAGTTTGCAACTTGAGCTTGGTCTTGCCTTAGTTCTTGAGCAAGAAGAAGCTCAGTTGGAAAAAAAAAAAAAAAAAACAACAGTTAATCCTCGTCCTGGTAACTTGGAAGTTCAGAAAATCCAGGCAGGATATATTAAGGGAGTAATTTCAACCAACCAGCGAATGACTCAAAACAGAAGCTCCCATCTCCACAAATCACCCAGAACAAAAAACCCTTAAATATTACAAGTATCCATTCTATGGAGCAAAGCAAAGCACTTCGACTCCATTGAATAGTAATTAGTCATTTGATCTCAAGAAAAATAGAGTTTTAGATCAATATGGCTTGCAAAATCATGAATTAGAAGTAAAAGATGTGTATTTTACTGGGATCCTTGCATAGCTTACAATCTTTTACACGAATACCCTCAAACAAGACTTATAAGTAATCACTTTTAAACCCTTCACGATAGAGCTCTCAAAAAGTCAAATCTCACAATAGTCATATAAACAATCACATAGAATGTCAAACTCCTCGAAATGTTTCTCCGCCCCGACTACTGCCACAGATACACAAAAAGCGCACATAAAAGCCTCACCTCATTAACATCAAAGTCAACTTAATTTCCCGGAAAAGTATTCGTATATTATCCAGTGGACAAGAAAATTACACACTGACTACTATTAGAAAAGAAAAAATGCACACCTACACAACAAGCGCAGATAAAAGCCTCACCCCATGAACATCAAAGTCAACTAATTTAGCAGAAAAGAACTTTTACTAGCCAATGGACAAATAAAAACAATCACATATAAGGCTCCGTTTGTTTGGGTGTAAAATATTTTCCGGTAAAATGTTTTACCTATTTTCAGTGTTTGGTTGTGTAAAAAATGATGAAAACATCTTACATGTAAAATATTTTTCATTAATTGGATAAAAATGACTTACCCTTAAATTTTTCGTAAGTTATTTTCCGAAATGAACCCGTTGGCTTCTACTGCAATTCTCAGCTCAGTTTCCTCGATCGTCAGTTCTGACCCAAGGTTAATTCCAATATTCTCAGATCTCTCCACCACCAGTTAAGCCTCTCTCTCTCTCTCTCTCTCTCTCTCTCTCTCTCTCTCTCTCTCTCTCTCTCTCTCTCTCTCTCTCTCTCTCTACGCTATTTTGTCGATTTCTGAAAATATTTTTCAAGTGCTAACCAAACACTGGAAAATAAAAGTTTGAAATTTGTTTTCTAAAAAAACATTTTACAAACAAAATATTTTACATTGTAGGAGTAAAACATTTTACATCGAAACAAACGGAGCCATAATGTCAAATTCCTTGAAATGTTTCTGTCCTTCCCGAATATTGCTACTTGCTAGATACAAAAAATGCACACAACACAACAAGCACAGATAAAAGCCTCACCTCATTAACATCAAAGTCATGTTTCCACCAAACTAAATGGACTAAAGCTCATGTTTTGACAGATTTCTAGGCAGCTCACATACCTCAACTAAAATACTCCTACCATTTAGCAGAAACTCACCCTAATATCCCGGAAAAGTACTCGTATCATACTATCCGGTGGACAAGTAAATAACCTAAAATCAAAATCATAGATACCTTGAACAACAACATCTAGAACCCAAATGAATCAAGTAAAAAGACCACGAAGACAATATCCAAGTTACCATATCAGCGAATCGAAAAACTTTTGAGAGTTCGTAGATAAAACCGGACGTTTAACACGAAAATCAACCATCTATCCAATCGTACAAACAATATCTAGGGCGCGATAAACCGTAGACGAAAACAGCAGCACGAAATCCACAATCCAACTACAAGAAACCGCAAAAGCAACACTTCCGAGACGCAATCGGGTAATTATCAACAGAAGAATTCAAACAAGAAATCGATTGAACAGGACTGAGATGCGATACTTACAATTGCTAGTGGCCGATTTCATGAGAGAGAAGGGTTGAAGAGGATGAAAATCCTTTCTCACTCTCGCTCGCTCTCTCGCTCTCTAAAAAGCTCGAGCGGTATGAATATGTAGAACGTGGATTGTCGAAAGTTGGTGCTGGCTGCTGGGTTTTCTTGAAAATTTAATTAGTAATGAGGATTTTGTTTGTTAACAAAGTGGCAGCATGCGATCCGGATCTTGCCATGGAAGGACGATGACGACGTCGTCTACTACTAGGAGAGAGAGTAATTATTTTTCTAATTAAGGATTTGGAACGACGGTCCAGTTAATGCCAGTTGCGTGTCTTTTTGTTGTCTTACATAATTTGGAACGTTTATTTGATTAGTACTGCTACTAGTATTTTTCAGATCTTGTCCATACTAGACGCACTGCAAACGAGTCGAGTCTGGTTCATTTTTTTTTATAACCTGAAGGGTGGGAGGGGGTGATCGGTGTAGCAACTCCCTTGGGCGTGACCACAGGGGCTCCCAACCCGCTGTGGAATGTTCGGTTCGAGCCATAGCTATTATCCGTGAGAACAGGCCGTCACCACAGCACCACCTAGGTGCGCAGCTGGCATAAGGCCCTCCATGCGTCTCTCCAACCCATATAAGTTTTTTGCCACTGGAGGGGCTCGAACCCGAGTGCACATGGAGGGAAAGGCACTCAAGCCCCCATCACCCATGCCAACTGGGCTACCACCCTCGGTGGTTGTCTGGTTCATTTGTTGAACGAGTTTCTACAAGCTTTCAAGTTCTTGGAAGCCGAACAAAGTTTTAAAATGTTAAGCTTGGTTCATTTGCTGCCCGAGCTTGTCTTGAGCTCTACTCGATTACCAACCAGCCAAGCCTCGAGCTGCTCAAAGCAACTCGATTTTATTTTTTATTTTTTCAAACTGGTAGGATATATTGGGGGTGTTTGACAACCCATTTTTTGCCTTTTGCTTTTCCACTTTTAACATTATGGGTGTTTGGATGGTCCAGCTGAGAACACATTTTTAGAGAATGAGTTATCAGTTTTTTAGTTTAGAGGGCAGAAGTGAGAAAGAGGCTGAGAGGGACTTTTTGCAATCTTGGATTTTCTCATTCTCCGACATAGTGTATAAAATGACCATATTACCCTCCGTTGTTATGGGAAAATCCTAATGTATTGTTTTAATCCTTTTTGACACACCCAGTTGTAATCCTCATATAAGTTTAAACATGCCCCTGTAGTGTTAACGCATACTTAATCATATCATTCACGGCGAGTACTTAAAATCATTGCACATTGCAATCGAAAATTAATAATAGTATAATATTAGAAGAAAAGAATACCATGGGTATATATTTTGAATATTTTCTCATTCTCCGACATAGTGTATAAAATGACCATATCACCCTCCATTGTTATTCCTAATGTACCTTTTTCACATGAGTAAAACCGAAAAAACGTGGAGACTTCCAAAAATTCTATCATGAGGATGCTTGATCCGAACCCATTTTTCGTGTATATACATGAGTGTCATGTATATGATATCAAGTGGATGAAGAATTTTTGGAATCGGCCGAGACACGTTAATCGGTACCTATATCTTCACATATAATATATAAGTATTAAACATGCCCCTGTAGTGTTAACGCATACTTAATCATATCATTCACAGCCTAAGCACCATAATATTTTTAATCATTCACCATTTTCACAATACCGAATACAATAATAAAGAACCAATGGCAACATAATAAAAAATCAACTCATAATTTATTTTCATTAAATATATCCCAAACACTACTCCAGTTACAAAATATATTCTGCACATATCATTCAAACACTCTACTAGATTCAAAAATTCATTCTAATAATAATCCAAAAAGTAAAAAATGAAAAGCCAAAAAGTAGGCTTCCAAACACCCCCATTATTGATAACAACTCAACTAAGACATCGATGATTATCTCCCCTCAAAAAACTCAATAACCGATAAAGAGGTCTAGTTTTTCCAAATCTTGGAACTAGAGCCTCGCAAGCCATCTCTTGCCAAACTATCAGCGACTGCATTTGCCGTTCTACGGGCAAGGGTTAGGTTTACCAAAGCAAAAGTGTATCATCAAGACACCAACTTTTTTATTTGGGTTTGGAAATAAACTACGTTCTGCTTTCTCACATAAGTACTCCCTCTGTCTGGATTTAATTGCCCCTAATTCTATTCTAACCGACTAAAAAACAGGTTATATCTTAGAATCCGTAATGAATTTCATATCGAATATGGATCTTATTTGATAGATCTCAATTAGTTCTATAATACAATATATTCGAAATCACGTAAAACATTATAAATTGGAAAATATAATCGATTGAAAAATGGCACGAACTTCCAAAAAGGACTATTAAATCCGGACGGAGGGAGTCCTTAAGAACCTATTTTCAAGCTTAAAAATAATAGACTTACAAAAATAATTTTAAAATTTTTGATTTGGAGGAAACAAATGCTTACATCGGCGGTTTAAAGAATTTATTCTCGCTCTTGAAAATTAATAAAACATGGCGAGCGTAATACAATTGAATTGAAAAAAACAAATGTTTACACCGGCAGTGTAAAAAATTTATTCTCTTTCTTAAAAATTAATTAGTAATGAGGATTTTGTTTGTTAACAAGTGGCAGCATGCGATCCGGATCTTGCCATGGGAGGACGATGACGACGTCGTCTACGACTAGGAGAGAGTAATTATTTTTCTAATTAAGGATTTGGAACGACGGTCCAGTTAATCTCGGTTGCGTGTCTTTCGATGTCTTACATAATTCAAAAAGATTAGTAGTTTTCAGAGCTTGTCCATACTTAGCAAACGAGTCGAGTCCGGTTCATTAATTTGTTGAACGAGTCTATACAAGCTTTCGAGTTTTTGCAAGCCGAACCGAGTTTTTAGAATGGTGAGTTTAGTTCATTTACTACACGAGTTTAAATCTCGAGCTCGATTCGATTAACAACCGGCCGATGCCTTAACGAGCCGAGCCTCGAGCTACTCAGAGCAACTCGGTTAATTTTTTTTTTGTTCAAACTGGTAGCTAGGATATATTATTGATAACAACTCAACTAAGACATCAAAGTAGAATGATTATCTCGCCTTAAAAAACTCAATAACCAATAAAAAGATCTAATTTTTTAAATCTTAGAACCAGAGCCTCGCAACCCATCTCTTGCCAAACTATCAGCCCGCGACCGCATTTGCCGTTCTACCGACGAGGGTTAGGTTTACCAAAGCAAGAGTGTAGGCATCAAGACACCAACTTTTTGATTGCGTTTGGGAGTAAACAAAATCACACGTAATCCACGAATGAAGATTTGAGACAAAATACAATCAACAACTAGATTTGATTGCAATATTTTTTGTTTCAATTCTTGGGCCGCTTCGTATGACGAGGCTAATAGGGAAGTAATTTCCAATACCGAAACCCATCCTATCATGTATTTCATATATTGTGAGATTATATATTCTTTGAATGTTTAATTCGGACTGCAAAAGTGTTGCAAAAATATCGAATGTGGGGGTCATTTGAGATATATATTTTTTGATAATCAAAAAGGGTGGGAGAGGGCGATCAGCGTAACAACCCACTTGGGCGTAACAATAGGGACTCCCTACCCGCTGTGAAATGTCTGGTTCGAGCCATAACTACTGTTCGTGAGGACAGACCGTCACCACAGCACCACCTAGATACAAAATGACAAGGGAACAAATCCATCATTCATTTGTCACTGACAAGACTCGAACCTGAGTCTTACCTGGGAATGATGGAGGCTTTTTGTCATTTGAGATATACAATCCAACCTTTTACATATGTTGAAAAAACCGAGCCATTAGAATCTATTTGGAACAAGGAATGCATTAACCATTAACTTCATTTTCACGGTGGATGCATAAAAAACATTTTTTGTGAGAAGAAAATGAAAATGCATGTATGGTCATTGGTACTCTTTACCTCTGTCATATAGTATTATTTCGTCACACCACACCATTATCTGTAAAGCCTCACCGTACTTACATAATGCATGTGCGTGCGCGCGAGCATGAAAGTGCCTCCAAATCATATCTCAAACAACTAAAATCTGTTACAGCAAGAATTGAGAGCAAGAGCGTAAGGCATTTTGAAGGATTATACAAGTGATGGGTAGTGTTGGAGTATCATGTATGTCTAGCCCCAATAAAGAGTTGTGGGAACTCGAACCTAAACCTTGTTCAACCAAGTCTAGAGTTTCCGCCACCTGAACCAACCCCTCATTGGTTGATATTGTATAAAGAACATGGCTATACAAAACTGCAGTTCAATACATATTTGAGAGGCATGATGTGGCTAACCTTACAACAAAAGCAGCTAATTTTATTGTGAAACTTTATGAAAGCAGAACTGACTATGGGCCATATACCTAAGGCAGATCCAAGAGATAAAAATGGGCCATTGGGCCGAAAAGAGAAAACCCATGTAAGAGCCACCAAAACAATTCAAGCCACTTACGTAATCTGGTAACAGGTGTTCGGATCAACTTATAAATTTCTATTCCGAGATCCTTAAATGAGAGATTGGTTAAACCTTCAGTGACCCCAAAAGATCTTTTTTGCTGATGGCGAGAGCGTCAAACCAATAAATTTGAGCGAATAAGATTTTTACTTCTTGTCATACTTTCACTCACCACATGATATTTAATGCTAAGTTCCAAATTGTGCATTTCTCAAAACTCAGAATGATTAGTAGACCGATTTGTTGCCAACAAATCACGCATACAGATCGACTAGTCCTCATATCTGCGCCAACTACGTCGAGCAGAAGCTATGGTCCCACTGCGTGCTACAAACGCTAGAGAATATACATATCTAGTCCCGCCAGGCGGATAGGAAAATTTGAACCCACGAGTTAGATGAGAAATTTCAAATTAATGCTTATCAACTGAATGAATTAACCAGGCTTGTGATCAATAGACCGCATTCGATTCCGGCTTAATCCAATAAGCAAAATCCAGTGCGATAGTCCGAATCTGAAAATCTGAAATTAAGGTATCCAATCCGATTACGAATCCGATGAGCTAATGATTAAGAACTGCTTTTGGTTAATCAAGCTTGGGAGAATTTTGTATTTCAAACCAGTTTTTTTTTAAGTCTACACTTAAGTTAATTATTTCTAAATATGCCAAATGTAATCCGATCAAATAAGATATCTGGTTTTTCGGATTCAGATTGCCTCTAACGCGTTTGAAAATTTTGGATCGGATTTGAATTCCGCCGGATCAATTCTTATCAAATCCGCCCTATGGACAGCTCTACAATCAACCATTCCGTCCAAAAGAAACACTAAATCCCAATTGTATCCAAGTGGCTAATAATTTTTGCAGGGGAACCTTGTAGAAAAGGAATCCAAGAAGACCCTTCTCTCTCTCTCTCTCTCTCTCTCTCTCTCTCTCTCTCTCTCTCTCTCTCTCTCTCTCTCTCTCTCTCTCTCTCTCTCTCTCTCTCTCTCTCTCTCTCAAAGATCAATGAAGCATTGCTAACCATGTTTAATGCTATTGCAAACGCAACAATTGATCTCATCATAATTCGTTTCAAAATGCCAAATCAAGATCAATGAAGCATTGCTACCATTTCGATCGGTTCAGATTTTAAGTAAACTATTTGCGCGAATAATTTATTATTTCCTGAGCGAATCTGGACCATCCATTACAACTATGGAAAGGTAGCGATCGATTGTACAAAGAGTTTTGAATAACCGTTGTGCGTGTAGCATTTTTGTTGATAATAATACTGCATCGATACGCAATGGGGGATGATGATCGAGAAGCATCGGTCCACTTGTGTTTGTACCCTTTTGAAAGTGATGAGTAAGTTACCTGTCATTGTCTAAATTCAATTATTGATGAGATTTTTTTTTTCAGGTCCTCTAGAAATGAGATATATATTATTGCAGAAGATACATAGGCCTATTTTGGAAAGGAAAAAAAAAAAAAGAAGAAGAAGAAGAAGCAGCAGCAGCTAAGTTGGCAAAAATAAGTCGAGAAGTCTGTCTTTTTTACTTATTTTTGTCTTTATTAAAAAATTATGAGTTTCGGTTAGAATTTTTTACTTTTTTTTTCTTTTCGTCGAGATCATAAAAGTTTAAGGCAAAGCTACTAAATGTAATTATAAATGAATAAAGGCAAAACAAAATTCTAAATTGGCTCTTTTCTGTCAAAATACTCCATAGTCCCTCCGTCCTAATTTGTTTGTCCATTTTTATTAACCCAATTTCTTATGAAAACATAATCATTACGTTTAGAAATCTCCAACTTTCTAAAAATTTACCCTCCAGTTTTGGTTACTGATCGGAAATTAAACAAAATCTCCACGTACAATTCCAAAATTCTAACTTGGAAAAGCCAGCATCTATAATAACCAAAAAGCTATGGCGCCGACCACAAGCATACAGATATTATGCAAACGGTGTATAAGGCCCACTAAGAGATTCTACATAAATTATCCGTTCAGTTTAGTAATTTATTTTTTCATGCGACTTTACAAAAAATCAGTTCAATATATTGATTAGTTGTAAGTGCTTGATCCAATCTTTACAAAAAAAAAATTAGACGAATTTCTAGTCGTAAAAGTATAGTATATTATAAGCGTGCAAGTTAATTTTTAATTTTTCTTTCTTCTCCAAAGAGCACTCTATTGTACACCTTTGTTTTTACCCTTTGAAAAAGAAAAAGGAAGGTATGATATACAAGGGCGTATGTGGGAGGGCGGAAATGACCACGTGAACGAAATTGTCCTTTGCAATAATGTCGGAAAATTTTGAAGGAGAACATCCAATATATACTATACGTACTTGTTAGCTTACTCACATATAAGGCGTACTATAATTCATCAAAATAGCCTTTGCTCGCACTCTTTATTAATTGTTGCGCTCGTGAATTTCAGTTTGTCTTGGGAGGTTGTGGAAAGACATTTTCACATTCGCTCACGCAATTTGTGACTTAGGGGGTGTTTTCACTAAAAAAAAATACTAATAGCCCCTTTGGATGGAGGGGTGAGAAAAGAAAAGAAAAGGATGTGTTCTACCTTATTAGTGAGAAAAGAAAAGAAATGGGTGTAATTTCTCACCCTTCCATCCAAATAACAGCAAGAAATCAAATTTTCATAGGAGATTAGTAGGGTTTCGGCGACTTTCCAACAAGTTGAAATTCTCTCCCTCTTATCTCCAACAAACCTGGTACTCTCTCTCTCTCTCTCTCTCTCTCTCTCTCTCTCTCTTCTTCGGCGACGCACGCCACTCGTCCGACGACGATTTGACGAGGGAGTGTACCACACGCTCCCGTTTCTCATGAAATCTCGCCACTTTTGGCGAGAAACGGAACTGGGCTTAGGAGGGGTTCTGGTCTCCCTCTGTCTCTCACCCTCTCTCGCCTTGTTCCCCTTCCAAATGAGGGAGAGATTGAGCTCTCTCCCCATTTCTTTTCTTCTCTTGCAAACTCTCATGTACCAAACAAGCTGCAAAAACTTAACGTATTTTACCATCTCGTTTTCACTAATAAAAAAGTTTCAGCATTTTACCATTTTGTTTCCCCTAATAAAAAAGTTGTCAACAAAAAGTTTTTTTGTTACAGTAACTCTACTCACAAACTTATCAACAACTTATTCACTACCGAAAACACTTAATAATTTCTCAACCACAATTAAAAATTTATAAATTTTTCACTACCGAAAACACCCCTCAATTCGTCGGTGCAAATATCATGGGAACCGTGAGAGTAGAATGCTTTGTTTTTTTTTTTTAAATAGAATGGTTTATTGATAAGCCGCAATTTGAACGTGATCGAAAATCATTCTTTCTGGTTTTCTACAAATGCATGCGCAGTACTAGTTCTGCATGTGCAGTTATCTCAGTCATGTTCTTTGGTACTGAAAACATCACACCATCAATTCTGCTTAAAGCTGGTCATAAAAGAGCATCTTCAGCTGGCAGTGAAGTGTAGGCAAGGGATAGGCTACTTAATGACAGAGGAAAATTTTTTTTTTCTTTATTTCGTTTTCGTCTGGATTTAATTTGATTTCTATTCAGATAATCCGGTTTATGTCTGGATTTAGTCCGGTGATTCGTCGGTCATGTGCTTAGTATTTGTTTTATTTTCTGCGAACTTAATCTCACTAGGCGAGTTTGAAATAGGGTTGTATTTATTGTTCTCTGATTACCCTCTCTAATGATTTGTCCGGTTTGTGAACGCCCATTTGCGCCAACAGGGTTCCTCTCTGTTGCATAGACTTTCGCCTCACAATTGAATACAACTTTTTACATTTGCAAAAAAAAAAAAAACTAACAGTTCACATTTTGCCTAGAAAATTTGCCAATTTTCACTTTCACTAGTTATCAAACATAAGCCCCTTTGCATTTAGGCTATCCAATACAATCACAAAAATGAATAACTTAAATATATACACAGCCCTTCGATTAAGGGATGCCGCACTATCCTAAAATGCGGACTTTTGATTTTAAGAACGACTGGGGAAAGAGGGGCAATCTCGCTGGTATAAAATGGGTGAATCCGGGTTGATTTTAGCTCGCGGGTCATCTGAGTTTAAACACGCGAATCAAAATCGATCCGGATTCATCCACCTATTGCCAATTAATTTTAGGTTGGAACCCTCCAAAAAATGTAACACTAAATTTCGAGGAAGAAGTGCTACAACGACTCACTGGCGAGGAAGAAGGTGAGGCATGGTGGGGTCCACAATGGGCAGAACCGTTAACTTAGTTTATTGATTGGATATCAATAAATCAATCAAAAGTTGAATTTTAGTTTATAAAATGAACTGTCTGATCCTGTCAAGTTAAACTTTTCATGACCATCCATTTTATAAACCAAAACTTAAATTTTGATACACCTATCAATGTCCTATGAAGCTAATTTTTTGAATGAGAATACTATTCTGCGGATCCTACAAAATAAATGGTTCAGATCGACATTAACGAACTTTAAGGCCCAAAATAATGATGGTGGAAAACCCATTGTTTCGGCCGCTAGCAAAAGAAATTTAATCTCTCTATATATAGCACGTGTGGTGTGGGGGTGCACTACAACACCCCCGGGTCCATATAGTTGGGCATTAGATAAGAAAAGTACTAGCGTGATAAGATAATTCTTTTCGTAAAAAGAAAAAGAAAAAAGATAAGATAATTCTTTTAAGTAGTGTGTATTTGGCTTATTTACATTGTCACTTGTTAGTGAACTTTTATTGGTTTAGCTTTTGGCACAAACTACAAATTATACAATTTTATCTCAAGTACCGTGGAGATAACAAAATTGCCACTTAAGATTTCAAATGTGACTTCTTTTGACAATCCAAAAGAACAAGAAGAAGAAATCGATTTCGAAGAAGAAGAAATTGCCTTCGAAGAAGAAAAAGAATATTGGATTAAGTTTTTGGGTTTTTAAATTCATTTCAACGAGGGAGGGAAAAAAAAAGTAAGAATAAAAGTGTACTTGAAAAAAGTGCAACGTAGACAATTAGTTAAAATAAATGTTTGCTTTAACTTATTTTTGTCTTACATTCTTGTTTTTTTTCATTCTTTTCAATTGCCATTGTGGAGATGAATATATTTTTTTTAGAAAATGACGTAAAGTTAGTAAGAGTTAAGAATAAAAAATAATATGCATTAAATAACTTATATTTTTACCTCTCAGGGTAAGAGGAAAGCAACAAATACTTATCAATCGAAAAAAATCTAACAAAATAGACATAAATCCTTATCCAAGTGTATCAGGCAACATGGCATTCAAATCTGGCTATGATGGTGAGGCGGAGAAAGTGATCAGGAGGATTGCTCAAGTAGAGGAAATTGATGAAAGAGAGTTATAGAGCCATGTTTGGTTTCGGATTAATGTTTTATGGTTTGAGGAGCTAGACTAGGGGGCTTTTGAGGGGGCTTTTTTTTGAGCATTTTTTTTTTGTTGGAATGTTGCCAATCTCGGGTTGTTATTTTCTCTTTGGATCCTGACGGCATTTAATCAACGGCGTGCCGGGTTGCCATTTTTTGGGTTATTTTTGTGCCCCGTTGTGATGCCTCGTGCTGAAGATTCTTTTAATCTTTATACTAATTTGTTTTCAAAGATTGATAAAATCATTTTTGTCATTGAGGAAAAAAACATGGCATACAAAGCCATGCATGGAGAGTACTAGTGATGAAGAAGGAAGGGGCCTACATTTGCCAACCCCCTTAATTTGCTCCCTTTATAAATCAGTATCTTTGGGCCACCAAGTTAAGTGTCGTGTCCAAGTTGAAAAAAAGGGGATCCCACATTCGTTCGGGCGTTTCTATTGGGACAATGTACTTGTCTGAAAATGGTGCTGCACTGTGAGCGCACCCTGTTGTGCACCTTCAAGCCGTCGGACCGTCGGATCGTGCATCCGACGGCTTGAATCTTATCTCGGCAATGAACGGCTTTCGATCGTTGGTTGCCGAGATGAGATACGAGCTGTCGGATACACGATCCAATGGCTTGGAGATGTGCAGTACGATATTGTGCATCTCATTGCACGACACCAACCCGATAGGGCTGCACTGTGAGCGCACCCTGTTGTGCACCTTCAAGCCGTCGGATCGTGCGTCCGACGGCTTGAATCTCATCTCAGCAATGAACGGCTTTCGATCGTTGGTTGCCGAGATGAGATACTAGCTGTCGAATGCATGATCCAATGGCTCGGAAATGCGCAGTACGATATTGTGCATTTCATTGCACGACACCAACCCGATGTCCCTTATCTATCACAATGCCATAAGCCTTTGTGGTTGCTAATTAATCTCCATTCCTAGCTAGCTAGATCTCCTTGTGACCCAACATATTCAAGGGAAAATATTAAACTTGTAAAGTTGTCGAATAGTTTTTCTTTAGGGTCCGTTTGAATAGTGTGAAAGTGATAAAAAATACAAAAAGAGAAAATAATGACACTTTCGTGGTGTTTGATTAGCATGAAAATATAAGAAAGTGTAAGAAATTGAATTTTCTTTTACTACTCATTAAAGCTTGATCGAGTACATTAGCTTTCACTTTCTTGCTAAAAACACAAGAAAATTTTATTTTCTTGCGAAAGTTGCCACATTTTATGACACTTCCCATTATGTCCATAACAATTTTTCCTTTTCTATTATGATCCAAAATATATGTAAAAGGGCAAGCTAGTAAATACTTATATTTTTCTTGCAAGATTCTTACAAAAAATTTCATCTTAACCAAACACATGTAAGAAAATAAATTTTCTTTTCACTTTCTTTTCTTTTATTTTACTTTTTCTCATCAACATAAATTTCTTTCTAATCCAACGGACCCTTACCTAATGGTATGTTTATGCACAAAATACTTATCCACTACCGTTTTTGAAACTTTAATTATTTCTGATTAGGTCATGCGCAAAAAGATCTTGTACATGTCTAGGTCCTTTCGTAATACTTTTACCGTTTTGTCCCTTTTCTTTGTAACTTTTACTGCACATCTAGATTCCAATAAGTTTATATATTTAAAATCTACTTATTAAGATCTATCAAATAAGATTTATATTGAATGTGGTATTATTATGAATAATAAAAAAAAAAAGATTTTTCACACAGCCCGCCCATCTTTCACAAATTCACCCCCTCATTAACAAATTTCCAAATTCACACACTCCCTCATCCTCAAAGTCACACATGCACTCTTTTATTCACGGGAGCCTTGTTGATAAGGACACACTATAGGATTCAACGTGCAACTAGTCCACCTAAACTTTTCATAGTGGTTCCAGTCCTTAAATGAACATGCGTTCCAAAAATACCCTTAACTCATAAAACATGCTCAAAACCAAAATTCTCTCTCTCTCAAAAACACACACACACACACACACACACACCAGGAATCGCCAAATGCCCCGTCCAAAGCAGCCAAGAACCTGAGCTCCATTCCGCCATCAAAACCACCGCCTCCCTTTTGCCATATAATTAGACAATTTACTATTATTTTTTTAATTAATACAATTTAGTTTTTCACCAAAAAAAAGAACTACGATGATATCTTTTGGTTGCCATGTTTCTTTTTGTTTTTCACTTCAGTAATTTCCTTGTATACATGTGACATTTCTAGTAGGCATAATATTTTTTTTTCTTTTATGCAACTGTAAAAAAAAATGAAACACATGGGTGGGTTTGGACAAATAACCTTATTTGTCAGTCTTTTGGGGATAATAAAGAGTATAGATTTGGATAGATAACTAAATTTGTTGATTTTATTATGATTATACATAGTACAGATCGAATTTGCAGAGATAACATTATATATTGGCCTTTTTGAAAAAAATTGTTAGTATGAATTTAGACAGATAACATTATTTGTCAGTCTTTTAGAGGTAATAAAGAGTATAGATTTTGGTAGATAACCATATCAATTGATTTTGTTTGTGATTATATAGAGTACATAATTCGCAAAGATAATTATATTTGTTGATCTTTTTTTAAACAATATGCAGTATAAATTTGAACTGATAACCATATCTTTCCAAATCTATATTCTGTATTATGCCTAAACGACCAATAAATAAGGTTATCTACGTAAAATTTGTGCCCTTTATAATGGCAATAAGACTAATAGATGTGGTTATCTCTCCAAATCTATACTCTGTATTCTAAAAAGATCAGCAAATAAGGTTATCTTTGAGACATACGTGTCCTGTATAATCGCAATAAAATCAAAAGATTGATTATTTGCCCAACTCTATAAAATTAAAAGATTGATTATTATCCCAAAAGACCAACATATAATCAGGTCAACTGTGTGAGATATGTGCTCTTTATAATTGCAATAAAACCAACAAATTCATACTTCGTACTCTCCATGTCCCACTTTAAATGTCCCCTATGAAAATTCATGCATTTTTAAACTCCTAAAAATATATTTCCAAATATTATTATTTTATTTTTTTAAACAAAATTAAAGTACTCATTGAATTCTTTAATTTGGTATAAAAAATAAAATAAAATAAATGATATATGAAAAAATATTTTTTTGGAGTTTGAAATTGCACGAATTCCCGTAGCGGACATTTAAAGTGGGACGGATGGAGTATTTTCTTAAAAGACCAAAAGATTAGGTTATCTCTGATTTGTACTCTGTATAATCTTAATAAAATGAACAGATGTAATTATCTGCCCAAATTTATACTTTGTGTTAATCAAAAAAGACAAATAGATATGTCATCTCAAAACAAATGTGTTATGTATAATTGTAACAAAATTAACAGATATGGTTATATATCCAAGTTTATGCTCTATAGTATTTCAAAAAGATAAACAGATAATGTTATTTATGCAAAATATGTGCTTTGTACAATCTCAAATTTACTAATAAATAAGGTTATCTATCCAAACCAACACATGTGTTTTATTTTTTGACATTAGCCCAATTTTATGTTGTTGTGAGGAGGTACACTTTTGGTTGGTAGAAAAAATAGATTTACACGCATCTCACACTTGAGCTAGGTAAAACAAATGGTAAATGCTATTAATGATAGTCATTCCTATGTATATGCTATTATTGCCAAATGTATAAAAACTCGTCCTCCCATACTTAACCAACAGATAATGTTATCTTCATGAAATATGCAATCTATACAGTAAAATAAATAAATGTGATTATCTGTCTATACTTTTTGAATTATTCTAAAAAGACTAAGAGCTAAGGTTATTTGATTTGCAAAGTATGTGCTCTGTATAATTGTAATAAAGTCAATAAGTATGGTTATCTGTCCAAATTTGTATTCTCTTTTTTCAAAAATATCAACAGATAAGGTTATCGACTATACTTGTAAGAAAAATGATATAGGTACGAATATTGTACCGATGAGTGAGTGGGGCCCTCTACGAAATCCCAAAAAATAAGTCGAGACATTTATTTTGCAATTTTTACCCTATAAAGCTTAGAAACATTAATGATGAGCAATAAACAAGCGCAGCTGTAATCTTATTGGCACTAGTATTTTTTGAAACAAGAGAGTAATTATTTTTTGCCCATTTAAACTCAAGGTACGCTACTTATTGTTAACCAACCACAATTTCTTCATTAGTTTCCTATTATTAGGCTGTGTTAATCTATGTCACGAACATTTTAACATTAAAATCGCTATTTTTCGTTGTCCTATATTTGCGGGAAAAAATTCAACGGCTCTGTGCATTGCACCAATTGCGGGACTGCTCATAATTTTTTATAGTACACCTAGTCAGGGCATTTTCGTCTAGAAATGGACTGTAGACCTAATAAATGTACAGTAATGGACCTTCACCACTATTATACATTGGGCTGGACTAAACACCTAAAACCACCTTCAAAACGGATCCTAGCCCAATTTACCGCTTATTCACACACACACACAAATTCATATTTGTACTTCATATATGAATATAAATTATCTCTTTTATCGATTGACCAAAAAAATTTCACAGTTGAACAACAAATTTAGAAGATCAACTTAAGCGAAATTTGCAAAGATTCGGACTTTTGTTCATATACACAATTTTCTTTATAATCCACCGTCCATCACGATCTGATAAGATATTGTGCATATCTTCACAAACAAATCTGTGCCTACAAATCTTTTAACGCAGAAGTGGTTTTGGCTCTATGTAACTAGCTGGGTCATGAGTTTTTGTCATGTTTTCTTATATATGAGGAATGCGAATTATTGCTTTTGGCAAAATATGGGTACCGCTAATAATCTGCCTCCTCCTTTCCTTCTCGATGTATCCAGTATCGAGTTTAATTATCAATAATATTTTTGCCGGCATTTCAAAAAAATAATTAATTTGCCTCCTATATGAATTGAAAACTGCATGCATATATGCTCTAAATTTTCAAGTCCAAAAACTTTATACATCAAATTGCTTGGGTGTTTGCAAGCACCAGCTCGGTTGCCTCCCTCCAACTCTGAGATTACTCGTCCCATCCTGTTTAAATTCTGAATGTATCCTGTATGTCTTATACGCGATGGGTTTCAAAGGAAATTTCGAACGCAAATACTCATGTACTCAAAGTGTCGATGAAAATTATAAAGTTGGACGCCTATGTATCGACATGAATGGTGAAATTTATTTCTGCACCTCCATATAATCTTTCTCTGTTGAGTAATAGATCCTTTTGTTTCCCTACACAACGATGGAAAATTTGTACGAAAATAGGCTAGGGTTTAGAGTAGGAGCCTTAATGACGATGTATTTAAAGACAATATTTATGTTTGCGTATTTGACTAATCCCTACACATAAATTCACTTGGCCGGACTACTTAATGCATGCACAATTGCACACAGTGTGACCACCATATGTGTTCATAGTCGCTTATGCGTTCTTGCATGTTCAAACTGTTGGGAAAAACTCGGCAATCGCATAAAATTTCAGAGAACAATTTCATTAACAATTGTACAATTACAAGATTCAATCAAGTTACAAAATACAATAACATTAGACAGAATATAAAGACGAGATATAAACAGATTTCTGGATCAAGAACCGAGTCCTATATGATAGCACAATCTCCTTAAGAAAGATTCGCCGCCTACCGTGGGTGTTGTAGGTTGCGTCGGCGACTTCCTCCCAGGGTTGGCTCGGCTAAACCGCAAGCCATCGGAACACCACCGTCAACCGCCTTGGCGAACTGACTACCGCCTATCTCACTCTCTCTCAAAGAACGAATATCAGAACTTGTTAGGATTGCTGTGAATTTTCTGGTGCTTGAACAAAAACAGGATGCACCTATATATAGCAAAAGACCCTTGCTGATAACTCCCACAATGAATTCAGAAATTTATTTCTGCCATCAAGGAAGGAGGTTATGGGAATGAATACACCATCATGGGGAGGGGTTATAGGAGTTACGAAATCCCACACATCAATACGTCTATTGATTGTGGTGCGTCCAGATACAACGAACCCGGTATATGCTCGGTTTCCTTGAGAGACCCTCCGATAGCCCCGATTTCATTCATCTGAAATTCCATAAAATTTCCAACACAAACATCGCAACGTAATAATCCTGTGGCTGAAACATGATCCTGTGGCTGAAACTCATGTGGCACACGGGTACACAAAAGTTTGGTTAGAAAGGATCTATTTGAATTTCCACTTGTATTTGAAAGTTTACATGCAATGTATATAAGACTAGGATAAGTTTTATAAAAAAGAAAAGAAAAAATTTGCTAATATTTACCATCAGAAATTATTACTTGCTCCTGAAATACCACCACCTGATAATTCAGGAGCCTTCTCCACTGCACATGTTTGACTTATCCCACATCGTTTATTTAAATCACTCAATGTTGGTTAATATATTTTAAAGGCTACTATACCTATTGCCAATTGGTTTTAAGTTGAAACCCTCTAAGAAATTTAATATGATATCAAAGTTAGGTCTTGGGTAACCTCACCTCCTGTGAGAAAGTCTCTGTCACCCGAGTCAATCGCTCAGCTTCTAGTCTCTTGGTTTGTCACATTCACGTGCAACTGGGTTGCACGAGAGGGAGAGTATTATACTTCTCTCTCTAAGGTTGATTAATATACTTCACGTGCAACTGGGTTGCACAAGAGGGAGAGTATTAGACTTCTCTCTCTAAGGTTGATTAATATATTCTAAAAGTTACTCTATCTATTATCAATTGATTTTAAATTAAAACCCTCCAAAAAATTTAACAATACATTTATGTAAACGCCACATATTTAGACCAGCCACACAATTGGCAGTCTATTATCAATTGATTTTAAATTGAAACCCTCCAAAAAATTTAACAATACATTTATGTAAACGCCACATATTTAGACCAGCCACACAATTGGCAGTAGAGCCCAAGTGTGAAGCTCCTGCACAAATGTATAATGAAAAAAAAAAAAGAGGCAAAAACCCGTGAATCTGCGCGTGATGTGGGCTCCAACAGCATTGAATCATCACTCTAAAATTGCCAAATTCTAATACCACACCCTCTTATTTGTTGATAGAGTAATCATTTGGAAAGAGACTTGCGGTGAAACCCGTTCTTCACCGGATCTTGTGCTTTTTCCTTTTCAAACTTTTTTTACTGTTATGAGGCCCCCCCTCCTCCCTCTCTCTCTCTCTCTCTCTCTCTCTCACATTGGTGGTCCACTTTGTCATTTCTGATTCCGTACGGAGACGAAACCACCAGCCTCCCAAGAGAATAATGGGGCAATGGTGATTTAAGCCGGGCGTTCATTATTATTTGCACCATCTCTTTCCACCTACATTCTAAACTAATCTATATCACTGGGACCCAACTGCGTACGGTGCTTGTGCCCAATGCGGGCGCCCGTCCCGTCCCGTCCTACGGAGAATATATTTGGAACACTCGTGATGGTTTTCCAGATTCTTTTTTACCGCAAATTTTTGTGAGCTTTACGAAGAATTTATCAGTGCCGGGTAAGTATCACGTGGTGTCCGTCCCACACATCCAGGCTGTCTATTGCAGTTTTGAACGTCCCACACAGCCTATTGCAGTTTTGAACATCCCACACATCCAGGCTGTCTATTGCAGTTTTGAATGGTTTAGATTTGGAAAGAAAAAAATGAGAGAGAGAGAGAGTGGTGGGGTGAGAAAAGAGAGGAGAGAGACGATTTCAATTTAGGCTGTCCAAAGTGCATTGGACGGTCTGGATGTGCTGAGCGGACACCACGTTGGATATACCCACTCGGCACCGAAAAATTCTGGAGCTTCACCCAATATATGTAGTGGGGAACTACCCAACAATTGTGGCAATGCCTCAGCTACATTGAATAATTTTTCCGCTCCAACGGAATTTTATCTTCTTAGTAAGAAAAAAAATTGCTTTAATCTGGGAGTTGTGCGGTTGCTGTTGAACGGCAAAGCAGACCATGTGCACCCATTACGGAGCCCATCTCAAGTTCAATTATTTGATACGAATCGTAGGATAAATATAACATCAGAATGCATTTGTATTGATATAAATAAAGCCGTTATATAAATTTCAAAAATAAACTATAAGAGAAATGTAACGTTTCAGATCAAATAACAGGACTTGGGGTGGACCCCGTAATGCGTGAACACTGCTCCGTTACCCATAGTTTTAGTAATTTTTCCGCATATTAGTTTCTTGGTTTTAATCTTACCGGTGAAGCAACTTTTAATTACGAATTGCAAAGAATAGCGTTAATTAGAACCTAATGAGTGATTGATTTTTTTTTTCGGTCAAACGGAAATTGAGTGATTGATTAATTGATGAGCGACTATGTGTGTGTACATAGGTAACAAAATTGTTCCGCAAAACTTTGAAAAACATAAAAGCTCCTGATCACATAAGATCTATCACAAAAATCAAGCAATTATTTATAGATTTTTTCGTCGAGACGAATGATGTGATGCTCGTCACTTATGTGTTTGAAATCCTACAAGTTGTCCTTGTTCAATAAGTGTACTGAACCGTACACTTATGTTTTGGGATGTGGACTCAAGCTTTGAAATTTGGGCCCCCGTGGCCGTCGGTTGCTCCTGTCGGTTTCCGTAGCGGAATTGTTAATTGCGTGGATTGGTTTAATTTTGTCGCTCTCTTCTGAAAGTTGTGTGTGATAGGAAGCTTCCACTCCTCCAATCGATCCCACCATGAAAACGTTGTTGAATTGCATATATGGAATGACGTTCAGAACTCTTCCAGGGCATGTACATTGTACAATCCATTCGTACATCCTCATCACTTTTGATCGAGAGAGAGAGAGAGGGACAATGACTATTAATTGGATTCGAATCCTCACTAATTTTCATCTCTCCACTTGACGATCGATGTGTTAGCATGATCCGAGACTTATATATCCAACTTATAATTACAAATTGACTAGTACAACTAGGGCATACAAGGAAGACGAGACGAGAAAAATTGGTAATAGTCGATGGTGAGGTGCTTCACGAATAATCAATCAAAATATTTGTAAATTGATTTGGACACAAAAAAAAAAAAAAGGATTGTGAGTCGGACAAAGACTTAGCTCCCAAGGGCACCCGTCTCTGATACGATACCGTGTTAGAATTTGTACATTCGTACAGCCATGTAACTTAAAATCAATTTGTGAAGTCTAAAGTACTCTTAAAGTAACATCTAAACTGTACTAATAACTTAAACTTCAAGTGTGGCTGCAAGAAGCTATTTGATCGAGACAAGTCCAAAACTAACATGTGCAAGATGCTTTTCTATGAAAGCTCACCCTACTGCGCACCACTCAATTTTAACTCAGAAATGAAAGGCGGGCGAAATTCTTTGGTAGTCTGGAAATGCTGTCACGTGATACTCCGAATTACTCCACAATTATGTAGGAAAATAGTGCGGAAAACAATAATAAAAGTCACTAATTTCTGAAAATTATAAATTGAGGGATTTACAACTAGAACACAAAATTACAGTATATAGGACATGAATTGTGAAGGAAGAAGACTTTGCAAACCGAGACCCGTTTCGTACAACAGTGCCCTTAAGACAAATTCGCCGTCTCACCGGTGTTGAAGGATGTGTCGGTGTTTGTCTCTCAGGGTTGACTCAGTTACCACTTAGCCGCCAGAGCACCATCGTAGACTGTCCATCGAACGAACTTATGTCTGTACTCTCTCTCCCTCTCTCGAAAATAACAATTGGATAGCAGAAGTAGAGAAGCTCTGGATTTCCGGTATGTTGAAACCAAAGGTAGAGGTCCCCTTTTATAACTGAAGGATGAGCCTCTGCCATCAATACGACAATGAATCCAAAATATTCATGGAGGAGCCTATACAATCAATAGGGAATTAATTCCACAATTCAACTCTAGAGTAAAACTGATACAGTTATTATTTTCGAAATTGAATACACAATTGCGGGTAATAACTCTGAGTAATCAGTCCTATTACTCTGGGTAATCAACCTAGCTATGACCAGTTAACCGTGCACTGTTGTTGATCCAAAACTCACTTTGAGAGACAATTTCTCGTGCATCTCTCAAAGAAATTTGTTTATTCTTTCACCGGTTTAAACTCCTTAGGAAGGAGTATCTAAAATCCACTTGGACCCACTCCGCACGGTGTGGATCCCACCAAAACCTCTTTGATTAAAATTTCATTTTTTCAACAACTTAAACATTTTCGTGAGGTCTATTTAGGCTCCGTTCCGGAAACCTTCTTAAAAAATAAGTACTTATTTTGCCACTTCTCATTCAAAAATAAGAAGAGCCATTCCACAAAATTCAAACAAAAAGTTCCTTTCACAGTTTCAAATTCAAAAATAATGTAAATGAAAAAAAAATTCAATTTTTTTTGCACCGTATTAAAGATCTCAATGAGATCTATCAAACAAGATCCATAGTGATAGGAAAATTATTTGCGTAAACACATGATTTTTGGGCGTGAAGTTGCCTTATACAAAAAATAAGACTGTTGCTATGATAATGGGCGCCGGCGGAAGGAAATCATACCTGCGGCCTCGCCGGGCCGTCTTCGGCCACCGGACGGCCGATCCGAGCCTTCCAAAAATTCTATAAAAAAAAACCGAGGGGGCTGGCGCGGGAATTAACGGCATCCGAGGTGTGTATGGTGCTTAATCCGAGCACCCCTTTTTCGTGATTCATATATACACGGAAAAGGGGTGCTCGGATCAAGCACCCTATACACCTCGGATGCCGTTAATTCCTGCGTTGGCCCCCTCAACTTTTTTTTTTAGAATTTTTGGACGGCTCGGATCTGCCGTTCGGTGGCCGGAGACGGCCTGGCGCGGCCGCCAGTACGATTTCCCTCTCCGGCGCCCATTGGTACCGATATAAATTCTGAAAAATAAGTGCCTCCTTCTTATTTTTTTAGGAACAAGCCTTCTTATTCAACAAAAAAATAAGTTCTTATTTGGTTTCTGAAACGCAGCCTTAATGGGTTCACGTAAACATGCAGTTTCTTAAAGAGGGCTGCTTTCCCCCCCCCCCCCCCCCCCCCCCCCTTTCCCGTTTTACCCCCACCCCACCGCCCCTCCAGTTTCCGTTCTTCCTTTCTTTTCCTTTTTTTCCCTCTATTCCCCCTCCCTTTCTTTCCAATTTTAATCTTTCTTCTTTTTTTTTCCCTTTTTTTTTATAATTTTCAATTCTTTTCTTTATTTGTTTCCTTTCCCATTTTCCCCTCTTATCTTTTTTTTTTAGTTAACTCAAATTCTATTTTCAATTAACCACGACAATACCATATTTAAGATTAATGCTCCGAGCCCAAGCTAACATATCTTTTATACTTTCAAAAATCTATATAAAAAAAACGAATATGTTTAAGTACAACATTAGCCAGTATTAACATATTTTCTCTACTTTTAAAATAGGAAATTGATAATGCCCAAATAATTTGAGTCCATGCTTGGATTGGATCCTAACTGTGCTAAGTAAATTTTTTGCTCTAAGGCGTTTCAACGAACACCCTAAGACTTTTTATTTGGATTGAAAATTGAAACACTTATCTTTTTAATAATATTTTTAAATATATATAGGAAAAAAACATTAGGATTAATTTTTAACTATATTTGTTAAAATATAAACAGTGTAAAAGAAATAAGTGTTTCAATTTTCAATTTGTTTGAACCGGTACAAAGATGTTATTTTTCTGATTGTTAATATATAATCCGACTGTTTTTTTTATTTTTTCCTATATATATATATTAAAAATATAGTTAAAAAAATAAGTGTTCTAATTTTCAATCCGTTTGACTCTAAAGCATTTCAATTGGTACCCTAAGAGCTCTAAACTAAATAAGGAGTCTTAAGGTGCTCGTTGAAAGGTCTTAGAGCAAAAAATTTGCTACGACCATTTAGGTTAAATAGAAACCAGCCATTTGCAATCCTATGGAGTAAAAACGTGATTTGAAGCAACATACTACTGAATCAGTTAAGAGGATCTATGCTAAATAATGGTTAACAAATTTATTAAATTGTACTATAGTTAAAAAAAAAGTAATCCTAAATATAACATTTGTATTCTGGATTAGTATGTCGTTTGCAAAATACATTTCGTAATTAGTTCCCGAACACTAATTGTAATCTTAATGAATTTTTTGTTTTACGGCCTTTCAACGAGCACTCTAAGACTCATTATTTAGTTTCAGGACTCTCTTAGGGTGTTCATTGAAAGGCCCTGGAGCCAAAAATTTATTACGACCATTGAGGATGAAATGATCAAAAAAATAACATCTTTGCACTGGTTCAAACGGATTTAAAATTGAAACACTTATTTTTGTAACTATATTTTTTAATCTATAAAGGACAAAAAAAGAAAAATAAAACAGTCGGATAAACATGATCAATTGAAACACTTTTTTTCTCTCATTTACTTTACAAAGCCTAGAATTAGACTTGAACCTAATATTAAAGAGAGAGAAAATTCAAACTGGAAAAAAAGAAAAGGAAATAAAATGAAAAAAAAAGAAAAAAAGAAAAAAAGCCAACTGTAAAAAAAGAAAGAAAGGAAAGGGAGAGAGAGAGAGAGAGAGAGAGAGAGAGAGGGGGGGGTAGTACCGGAAAAGTGTGGTGGGGTCCGGGGGGGGGGGGGGGGGTGTGTGTGTGTGTCAGGGGGGATTAGCAATTTGCTTTCTTAAATGGTTCAGATCATAGTGTACAGTGATTGTCCTCCCTGACTACAACTGAATAATTACTGAAGCAACGAGCCTTTGTACGGTAAGTCAAATGGATCAAACCAAGAGAGTGGAACCTACCTCGTTGGGAGCGAGGCCCACAACCGAGACACTTGCTCGTCCACTCACCATACGACGCCAACCTTGATGTGCACCACGACAAGTCCCCACAATTCATTAATCCTGCACAGACACAAAACAGCACACGACACACAAGCCCACTTCCCCCTCTACGGTTTTTCCCTCTCTCATCTAAATAACCCAATGTCCGGCTCAGATTACGTGCATCTCGATTAGTTTTGAAATTATCGGCCGGACAAATACTCCTGTGGCCTTGAGGTTGGAAACATTTAGTCTCCGTGAAATTCAAATAGACAACCTCATGGACCTGGAGAACAAATATTTATTTATTTTCTCGTGTCTGCGTGGCCAAACGACTTGGAGTTTACGAGTTTTTTATTTTCTCTCTCTTCTCAATTATATATGCAACGTCTCACCATCAGCTAATTCATCAATCCTCCTTCTCACTCTAAAGTTCTCCGTCACGGTTCCTATCCCATGGTTCCTCTCTTCCTTCCATATCCACCATGCCATCCATTCTCTCTAGGTACGTACCGTACTAGCTAGACTCTGCACGCCACATATTTCAACTCCCTCTCTCTTGCTAAATTCTTCATCAATAATGATTTTTTCATAATCTTGTTTATTGTAGATGCACATTATATTTCATTTGCTACATGTTTAATCAGGGTTGCCTGACTTTTTGGTGGCCTAAGGCGAATTTTGAAAGAGAGACCCTAAATAATTTTTTATTAAAAAAATTAAGCTTATGTATAGCCTGTCAAGTACTAAAAATAATTAGGACCCTATGAGTCTTAAACTTTTTTTGGGCCTACAGAAGCCGCCTCTTAAACCTTAGTTGAGTATTGACCTTATGTATAATTGTCAATCACTGTTGCTATATTTAGATGAGTTTTTGAGAAATTTTTTAGGGTTATGAGTAGATAGAGATATAGACTAATGATTGGAAGTAAGAATAATTAGTGAAGAGAAATAGAAAAAGAAATAAAAATAATGATTGAAATTATGCGTAATTAATGAATGAAAAGAATAATTGAAAGTAGGGATAATAAACATTTTTTGAATTGGATTTTTTTTTTCAAAAACCAAACCAAATAAGGCATAAAAAAGTCAAATTTTGGGGTACGACTCAAAAAATCGGTCCAAAAAAAGAATTGAAGTGCGAAAATCAATACCCGTTAGAAGTATTGAATTATTCAATCAGTCCAACAAAATTCTCACCTATTTGAATGAATTATACTGTTGGCACCCGCAGGTGGTTCGGATTATTCCGGCGACGAATTTCATCTCCAGACCGAAACGATGGCGCCGGCGCCTCCGAGAGCCCAATTTCCTATTCCGTCGAATGCTACGCCTGTACACAAGTAGGCGTCCCGGTTTTCCATTCCACCAGCTGCGACCGGGCCCACCAACCCGAATGGGAGGCCTCGGCTGGATCATCGCTAATCCCGATAAAGAACCGGCCCGGGAGGAAGCTTAGCCGGGCTGCCGGGACCCGGAAAGCGTCGGGTCCTTTCGGGCCAGTACTGGACCCGCGCAGCAAGCGGGTCCAGCGGTGGAACCGCGTGTTCCTGCTGGCACGCGGCATGGCGCTGGCTGTCGACCCGCTGTTCTTCTACGCGCTCTCCATTGGCCGCGGCGGCGAGCCGTGCCTGTACATGGACGGCGGACTGGCGGCGGTGGTGACGGTGATCCGCACTTGCGCGGACGCGGTGCACCTGTGCCACCTGTGGCTGCAGTTCCGGCTGGCGTACGTGTCTAGGGAGTCACTGGTGGTGGGGTGCGGGAAGCTCGTGTGGGACGCGCGCGCGGTGGCGTCGCACTACTTGAGGTCGCTCAAGGGGTTCTGGTTCGACGTCTTCGTCATACTGCCGGTTCCTCAGGTCAGTTCCGGGTAGAGATGGAAATTACGGTTTTCTACTTCGTGGTACGAGATAACGAGAAGGGTAGTTTTGTCATTTCGGTTTCCCTGCTGAATAAGTAACGGGTCATTTCGGTAATTTTTCGACTTAAATTACAAGTACGTTGTAGATTACAATTTCTTATTTTGCCTTATTCTAATTTTTCTCACATTTATTAGTTTTGCATCAAATTTTTATGTATTAGTGATTTGTTTCAACGAAAAAAATCGAAAAAGTACGTAAAAAAATTATGAATTTTCCACAAGTATTTTTGAAGATATTCTAGAAAAAGTTCAAAATTTTGAATATATAAAGATAAAACAAAAAAATTGTAATTTACAATTTGTAGTTTAGCGAAAACAGGGCCTAATTAGCGGGAATATTAGATTAGTTCTTTATTTTCTTATACTAGATATATTTTTTATGTGTAAGAAGGAAAATGGAGTATTCATAGTGCGAGCCACAAAATCTTTCAAATTGTTGTGCGCTTTCGCTCTTAATCGTTGCTCTTGTGAATTTTAGTATCTTCAAATGTGCATCAAGGACGTTTTAAATAGGCAGGGTATCAAAGACAAATTAGTAGAATACTTTAGAGAAGCTGATAAAATCTTTATTTTAAAGATTTTTCTCTTAGTTAATTAAGAAGGCAGAGAGACTTATGTGAATGCTCTTAATGACATACTAAAAACTCAACTTATAAATAACTGATCCACACTCACTTGTTTGTTTTGACACCCCCTTCTTCAATCTAAATAAGAATAATTTGATTTGATTATAGTTATTTTATAAATATGTAATTTTACTAGAGCGCGACCCATGTACAGATTCTAAATTTTTTTATAAAAAAAAAAACACCTAAAAGCACTCATATATGACACTCTCATAATAACGATTAAAAGGTTCATACACGCTGCCTAAAATTTATGTGCCACTTTAATTAAGACTTCGACAAGTGAATAGTGAGATTAGAACTCCAAAATTAGTTAAAATGTGCGTAAATTAGTCCGAACCCCTGAATTATCAAAAAAATATAGTACTATTTTATGTGTTCATTATAATGATGATTTTTATTTATTTTTTTCTATCCGCTTACAATGATGAGTTGGTGACGATTTTTATGTGGTGATATCACCGTTGTCCGGCATTTATTGCATGTGATACAGTTTAGGATAATGCTACTCACACAACAATTCAAACACAACAACTTACACAACCTCTCAAGTACATGTGGGGACCACACATAGTAGTGTGTGTGGAGCCCACATGTATGTGAGAGATTGTGTAAGTTATTGTGTTTGAATTGTTGTATGAGTATCATTTTTGTACAGTTTACGGCCTGTTATGCGTACCTCCCCGCTTACGTCAAAGGATCTTATATTCCTTAAAAGTTAAAAGGTTAGGATTTGTTGATCTGACACTTTTGCAAGCACCGAGTAATTATTGAATAATTACTCGGACACTATCACGTGGTATCTCAAAACATTTTTTTTCTCTATTATATATTGTAGTATGATTCAAATGTGTGGCGAAAAAGGAGCTTGGATCACCACATGACCATCGGTGTCTCAAGAGCAATAAATAATTTTTTGTCAGGTATAGGTATTAACATGAAAGTCACACGAAATGAATGATTGTTTCATGGTTATTTATACAACGGATTGACTTCACAATATATACTCAATGTTCTAAAAGTTGCCAAGTGCTAGTCGGGCAAGAAAGAACCGCCCTAAGCGCTCAGGCAGGGACTAGGTGTCAAATAGTCAGCTGCCTAATCTAGAAATTAGACCACTGCCTATGCCGATTAGCGCATAGACGGCTGACTTTTAGAACAATGTATAATATACTAGGGTGCTGCTGAGGAAGTTTTCTTCACTGAATATTTCAACCACTTCAAACTAGTATTTCAGAGTTGTGTTAACAAAATTACCTTGTGCTTCATTTTTTTTTGGCACAGGCTGTGTTTTGGTTAGTGGTGCCTAGGCTGATACGAGAAGAGCAGATACGGCTGATAATGACGATACTTCTGCTGATATTCTTATTCCAATTCCTCCCAAAAGTTTACCACAGCATTTGTTTGATGAAGAGAATGGCCAAAGTCACTGGCTACATTTTTGGCACTATTTGGTGGGGTTTTGGCCTTAACCTCATTGCTTACTTCATTGCCTCACATGTGAGCTTTCTTATCTCTTCCAAACTTCCGTCCTCCATATACAGCATTTAAACGCGCACCAACCGTGGCGCATGCAGAATTCTTCTGTAGCTAGCGGGGGACCAAATTATGGATTTGGGAACCCTGTAGTGAGTATTTTAACCATCTATTTCAGCAAATCAACAGTCCGGATTAAATTTTCTCTTTCGTGGAAGAATTTTTTATTTTTTTTAATCCGGACCGTCGGAAATACTTTTGGACGGCTAGAATTGTTCACTGCAACCCTATAGTGACTTTGCTCCCCAGATCCCCAAATCATATGTATTTGTATATTAACAACAAAATATCATATCTATATACTCCCTCTGTCCCAATTTTTTTGCTCATTAAAGAAAATTCTCCGTTTTCGAGTGTTTAAATTTTCACAAATACCCTTTTACTTGGTTTTTGTTAAACTTAGATTTGAGGCCCCAACAGATCATTTAACAGGTTATCATGATTTGAAATTTTGTACTCAAGAATCAACTTTCAAATTTCTAGACCAAATTTCAACACAATTTATCGACGAAGTCACATAATTTGGCAAATGAGCAATCAATCAATTTTCACCTTATAAAACTTCCAGGTAGCTGGAGGATGTTGGTACGTACTCGCGATACAACGCGTAGCGTCATGCCTAAGGCAGCAATGCGATCAGAAAACGTCGTGCAATCTCTCGTTGTCGTGCTCAGAGGAAATTTGTTACCAGTTTTTGTCGCCGGCGCAGACATTGGGAAATCCGTGTGGCGGTAACGTAACAACGGTGATCAGAAAGCCAACGTGCTTAGACGTGAACGGGCCCTATCGATACGGCATCTACAAATGGGCTCTTCCAGTCATTTCCAGCAATTCCCTTGGTGTCAAGGTTCTTTATCCCATTTTTTGGGGTTTAATGACCCTCAGGTAATTCTTTATGTTCTACTCCGTCTCTTTGAGTAATAGACATGACCTAGACAACTCCCGGATCAAATCTAAGAGCATACAAATCTACAACATCCATTGCTCGGTTAAGATTCGAGCTATCGATTGCCGAGATAAGCGGCCCGATTGACCGCTCTGCAGCGTAGGAGATTGATATCCCAAACTTTTTCCAAAAGCACGATTTAGTTGGTACGTAAATTAGTCCAAACCCAATAAATTTTCCTAGGAAAATCATGAGAGATTATTCAGTGCCCTAGGGGCAGAGACCCGTGGTGCCCCAAACCCCTATTTCCACCACACATTCATGTGCTCTCCACGCACTTTGTCATGAGGATCAAAGACAATTTATGCATTCGTTTTTTTTCCATTTTAACTTCGCTTAAATAGATGATTTATAGTGTTTATATTAGTCCTTCGGCTAATAGAGTTCTTGACCATCATGCTTAAGTATTTTGGTATATGGTTTGCAGTACTTTTGGCAATGATCTTGAGCCCACAAGCAACTGGCTAGAAGTTATATTCAGCATATGCATTGTCCTCAGTGGCCTAATGCTATTCACCCTATTGATTGGAAATATTCAGGTACCCCTTTTGCCCTTCACCTTTGCAGGCTAAGATTTTATTTTTCCTAACTTGCTTAGGTATATTAAAAATGGTCCAGAATTGAGGAGTGAATTGATCAATTGGATTTGTGAAGGTATTTTTGCACGCGGTCATGGCAAAGAGGAGGAAAATGCAGCTGAGATGCCGCGATATGGAGTGGTGGATGAGGCGGAGACAGTTGCCGTCTCAGTTGAGGCAAAGAGTCCGCCACTTTGAGAGGCAGAGATGGACCGCGATGGGAGGAGAAGATGAGATGGAGCTGATTAAAGACTTGCCGGTAGGGCTCCGGCGCGACATTAAGCGGTACCTTTGCCTAGACTTGATAAGAAAGGTAAATAGCAAAACAATCATCTTACTATGCTTGGGAATTCTGTCCAAAAGAGCACAACTTGTGTCCATGTTATACCATAGGTAATAGGTTTAAGGTGTCTTATCTAAACTCTAAAGTCTCTTTCATATTTTGTCCTGCAGTAAGCATGACTTGTAGACTTTATCAGTGAAAGTCAGTATTATTAGAGTAGTTAAATTAACACCTCTGAAGAAAGAGTTGAACGTACTATTTTTAATTTGATCAACTACTTTTTCGTGTTTCGGTGTGTTTAGGTACCTATCTTTCAGAGTTTGGACGATCTTATCCTCGACAACATTTGCGACCGCGTGAAGCCTCTTGTATTCTCTAAAGATGAAAAGGTATGAATTTTGCAGATATTACAACCAGTGTAATCCTATGAAAATATAACTTATGTTTAGAAATTCGGGCAGTATTAAGTTTGAAATGATAAGACTGTAATCGGATTGGACACATAAGATCTGTTCATAATCGTGAGAACAGATGATTCACGATTACGAAAATGTCACTGCCACATCATTCTACGTAAATTTTCTTCCTAAATTTGGATGCAAGTTCCGGTAACATGTTCTTCTTTGTTGAGCACAGATCATTAGAGAAGGCGACCCAGTCCAGAGGATTGTGTTCGTAGTCCGTGGAAGAGTTAAAAGCAGCCAAAGGCTAAGCAAAGGCATGGTAGCCACAAGCATGCTAGAGCCCGGAGGATTTCTAGGTGATGAGTTACTCTCGTGGTGCCTCCGCCGTCCATTCAATGAACGGCTTCCGGCTTCATCAGCAACATTCACCGTCCTCGAATCAACTGAGGCGTTTGGGCTTGATGCAAACAACCTCCGGTACATCACCGACCACTTCCGATACAAATTCGCCAACGAGAGGCTCAAGCGAACGGCGAGATACTATTCCTCCAATTGGAGGACTTGGGCGGCCGTAAATATACAAATGGGCTGGCGTCGGTACGTGGTGAGGACTAAGGGTCCAGTGAATCACGTGGCGGAGAATGGCGGTGGTGGTGAGCGGCGGCTCCGGCAGTATGCTGCTGTGTTTATGTCACTCAGGCCGCATGATCACCTTGAATAAGAGCTAGTTAGTAATTGGGTATTTCATTTCTTTGTATTTCATTTTTTTGTAATTTGAACCCGTTTCTTGGGGCGACTAAATAAGCGACGCTGCAGTCGTCAATTCTTCACCAAATATGCATCTCTCTCTCTCTCTCTCTCTCTCTCTCTCTCTCTCTCTCTCTCCAACCCAGACCACCATGCACTGCCACCGCAATCAACCACCGCCCCACCCCCCTAGAACTCCCTCCACAAGCCCAATATATTTTCTCTAAATGGATTGAGGCCACACAATGGATTCGGATCATCGACTAGATCGCAAAATATGCAACAAGTAACCTTTGATGGATTACCTTCACCAAAATTACATCTCATTACTATCACAGAAGATTGCTAATATTGAACAAAAAATTTATACAAGCCAGTTTCTCTCTCTAAGCTCTTCTTCAATGGCACTGTTTTTCTAAAAGTCTCACCGAAGTTACTACTTTCGGAGAGGAAAATAACCAATTGCACATTCAGAAATACAACACTCCATTTGCATTATGAACCAACAGTACTCAATTGGATCGCACAAAAAAATTTCTGGTCGGTTGAATGGACAACACAAAATTGTGCAGTTCACCGGCTGCATCCATCACCTTCCACATCCATAGCCAAGTCAAGTCCACTGTCAAAAAAAAACTAGCAACATTCATGGAAGGATAGTCGGATCAATAATATGCCACCGCATAGTGCGTATCTGGTTCATAAGGAAGTTGCATTGTTAAAAGTTTTTTGCTATGCTTCAAGCAATTCTAAACGTCCGTATGCTTCAATCTTATTAAAAGCTGTCTGAGGCCAATGAGAGGCTGGAAAACCCATTTGCAAACAATGTCTTACAAGACATAAACATGATGGAAGCATTGGGATACCTTTATTTAGTCAATGAGCCCTTCTTGAAAACGTGTATTTTCTCTAGTATCCTCTCCCAAAACTAATTGCTCCCCCTTCTTGAAAACATGCATTTTCTCTTGTATCCCAAAATCAACTCCATTTTGTCGCAGGGATGGGTGCCAACCTCTTTGGGACGTATCTCTTCTGTTGTGATGCCGGTTTTTTTAATGTTCCCTTCTCTTGTATCCTCTCTTTCTTTTATAGCAATAAATTTTTCTTTGTTGTTAAAAAAAAACGTGCATTTTCTTGGAATAAGCTCAAGAAAATGCACATATTTAAAAAAAAATACGCTAATGAAGGGAATGGAGGAAATATATATATCATAAAGGAAGAATCAATGGATTTTCCGGACAATTTTGACAAAGGAACTGATAGCAGTACCTGTATGATCTCCCAAAGACACTTCTTGGAACGATATTCCATCCACAGAGTTAAATAGCTACAGTCTATCAAAGCTTTGGCAAGGGCTTGGGTACCTTCCTCTTTGCATACTCGTGAACAATACTAATTGCGCTTTGGCTGTGACGCAGAGAAAACTCCGCCAGTAGGATTTGGCTCTCCTCCAGCGATAGATCACCATGATGACCCTGTAACATGAACTGTGGAATATAGTTATCTCTCGATACACGAACTGTTGAAGTACAACCCAAGGAAAATAATGAAGAAAACTAGAATATGCATCCAATTTGAGAATCAAAGAAATGAGATTCTATCAAACTACCATTGCATGAAAATAATAATTTCTGCAATCAACAAAATCGAACTGTGTTCCCATAGGTTTTGTATAAGCAAATTTTACATACAGGTATGAAGTTGTTCACTTTACAAACCTCAAATCCCTTAGCTTTCCGGCAATAACAATACAGCACTTAAAAGAGAAAGCAAGTTTATAAGCAAATGAAGATACATTAATGAACACTAAAGTTACGACTTGTGCCATATCTGTATAAGAGACACAAGCAACATAAATCAGCTACCAACAACTGCCACTGACATAAGTGACATTAGAAACTCTGCAGCAAGTTCAATGGAAACAACCGGCTCCCTACCCCCAGGCTCGAATTTCCAGCATCATATTATTGTATTGTTAAGTCCTTGCTCTCACTTGTCTACCCTATGGGTTTCATCAAAATCAACTCTGAAACAATGGTCTTGTGAAGACCCTCCAAAAAGCTGGGATCCCAGTTTCGATTGCACCATCTTGGTGGGCTAGGGAAGCGACAAGTGAACCTTCTTCCAAAATTAGAAACTGAAGGTCCGAAATTTTCGCATATAGCCAATGGGAGACTAAATGCTGGTACTCTACATCAACCCTCAAACTTATACATACAGATTAAAAGCCACTTCTAAAACATAATAAACTAGGAGAATCTCAATTTTCCGTCAAAGCCAAGGGTTTTTTGCTTGAAAACTCGTGATCTCAAAACAAAATCATTAGGCTTAGCGGTGGATTTATAGCTCTCGATCACTCTCATAGGTCTAAGTTTCAAGTGAACACTTGCAAGCAACAGGAGATACAATGAAGTGAACGAACAAAATGTCGCTCATTTTTTTTTTTTGATCCTATGCCTTTAGCCCTGTGCAAAGGATTTTAGTGAACACTACTAGTAAATACAAAGCGTACTTTCTGAAATGGGATTCAATTTTTTCACAAAGATTAGGACACTTTCAAAGTTAGATATAGCAGCTGAAAAACTGCCCTGAGACAAAAATAAGGCAGCAGATTCATAGAAAATTATTGATTTAGCTTTATGGAGCTACCCCGCAGTAGGTCCTTACATAGTGTATACTTCAAAGGGGCTAAGGCTAAGCAGAAAAGGTCATAGGAAATTTGTACCTTAAAGTTCATAAAACAACAATAAGAGAAGGTGAGTGATGTTGTGAGAATGAGATAACAGCAAACCAAAAAAAAAAAAAATTAACTTTTATCAAGAAAACCAGCTTGTGTGAGAGCTTTGGAAGACTAGATGAAGTGCATCTTCTACGATTTTTATTGGGAGATAGATCCTATGCCCTTAGTTAGACCCCAATGACAATACTCCCACTACTCACTGGTGTTAATCAAATACTAAATGCCACAACCACCTAAACAACCCCTGTCATCATCACTAGCAGCACACCAATGAACAACCGCCTATCTCTCTGATGAATATCTCCGTATATAAGATCTCTCTCAGGTTATATCTCTCGAAAACTAAGAATAAAAGTAAGGCCAGGACCGCATTGGTAACCCGAAATTTAAATAGTCCATGAACAGCATAGGAAATGACCAGAGTCTGGGGCATTCATTGTTGTTCTACCAAAAGAACACTAAATGACTTTTGGCTCTATGTTGACAGCACCTACCATACTACTACGGTAGGTAAAGTTTCATTCAGCAATGCAAACTAAGGCCCCATAATTCAGTGAAAGGTACAGAGGATGTTGGTTTAATGCACTACGACTTTATTAGTATACTTACTGTTTTTTTTTTCCCTCTGTCCCTTTTTAAGTGTCCACTACAGTTCTGCATAGCCATTTTTAATATACATAGTTTTAACAATATACATTGAGAGTTATAAGCAATTGAAAATGGCACGCAGAACAGTAGTGAACACTTAAATATGTATATTAAAAATGGTTTTCCCAAACCAAGACATAATGAAAGAGACAAAAACAGCACAAAAAAGAAAGTATGATACAACTCAGTTTTCTTACCAGGCGGTTTGTTCTGTCACAAACAGCATGGTGCATGAGAATCCCTGCTGCAACTGAAACATTGAAGGAATCCACCATCCCACTCATTGGAATACTACAACACATATCTGCTAACTCCAAAGCCTCGTCACTTATCCCCCTACAATTTGGAAACCACTAATATCACCGAAGAACTACCAATTTAGAAACCCATGCATAGAAAGATTATGAATCCACAGCTAAACAATAAAATTTCCAGTAACATAACGAAAAACAAACAAGGTCAATAAACAGGTAAATTTCTGCAATAAAAAACAAGAACACATGAACCTACTTTGTAGTAGGTTTTTGCATGTGGATTACAAATGACGGATAAAGCACCACATGCATGTATGGCCGAAACAAAATTTAAAGCTTGCCACATGCCATTTCCCTACAGTGGCTGATCTGAAACATGCCTCCATCTGAGCAGCAAAATGAAAAACGATTGACCACAAGTAAAAAAGATAAGTAGGGTTGCAATCCAATTGACTTGTTCATCCACAATTCGAGCTCAGTTTGAAACCATCAAGGAGCCTCCCACTCAAACTAACATATTATACACTTAACAAGCTCCTGAATGATGCTATATACGTAAGTTTTCTTACATGGTTTATACTACCATCTGTTGGCTCTTATTGTCCAAGAATTTTTAAACTATGTAGTCACTTGTGGTAATTAAGCTTTTTCAACAAGCATGTACCAAACCAAGGCAACCCAACTGCCCCACTCCCTTTTCTCTCTTTCATCTTCTTCCCCGATGCTTCTATTTATCTCCCAATTGCGCTATTTATTTACGATCTACCCATATTGACCATATTCCCCATCTTGAACTAAGAGGAGTGATCAGTGATGGATCATTGGTTTGAACAAGAAGGTTTTGCACCAAATTCAACTGGGTAGGTTGGATCCTCGGAGTTGAAGGACAACCTCTAGAGTATTCTTTATTCTTTTCCCATATGAAATTTATATTTTCATTATTTTTGGTACAAGTATTGTCATCTTTCAAATCTTCTTTCATCTCGTTTCTTAGCATTTGGGGGAAACTAACACCTTGTTTGTCAAATCTAGGTCTATAAGCAAGAAATTCCACAATCAATTAAACCCACTGTATAACTATAAATGAACCAAACTGAACCGTTAAGCTTGCCAAACTTTACACTCAGACTCCAGCCTCTTAAGCGCAATCTGAGCTCTAACACCTTAGTTTGCTCCATTTGATTTGTTTGCAAGTAGTGCATGTTGATACTTGATACCATGTGATATATTAATTCAGTAACCATCCCAATAACATATCTTGCTCTTTCATTAAACCAACGAAACGGTAGAGATTTAAAGGAAATAGTACAATAAATTACAACTTTAGCAAAAACCATGTCAATGGATGCAATATCCATCCTAAAATTAATGCCTTGACTATCATGGGGTCAAGTAGATTAACTCATTCATATCCTACAATTTATCATGCTTTATGACCTCCAACCTTGAATTTTACATCTAGTTGACAGACAACAAGATATACAGAATAAGTACCTATTTTCGTTTCCAACAACTATTGCTGTGGGGCATGACCAATCCATATCATACACCGAAACCTTCAAAAGAATAAATAGTTAGCATACATATTGGTAAAACTGTTACAACCCTAAAATGCGACAAAAACAAATTAAACCACTACAGACAACAGCTATATGTTAGAAACTATGAAGTTTAGGATCAGCACTCAACTCAAGAACACTGAAAAATACAGTTGCTATTAAATTCTCCACAACTATAATCCTTTTTGAAGAAATTTTCCGTATATGTGTAAAGCTGATCCGTACCGCATCCATTCCAAGGTGTGTTGTAGCGATGCGGTAACCACGGGATTTCAAAACCTTAAAGCAATCCTGGGTAGAGTTCCAAAGTTCAACATCTAACCATTTCTCAGCTCCCATGCTGACATTGCGATTTTCTCTGTACCTGCAACAAGGATGTGGATGATATCATACATGAACTAAAGTAGGTCAAAGGACTTCATATATAAGACATTTTAACCGAGACCCACCAATGAGTTTCTAAACTGTTTGCATCCTAAAGATTTAGGCTTGAAGAACCAATTGGTAGACAGCAACATACTCAATGTGTACTACAATGTTAGCCCATTTAGAAAGTTCCAACTTTTTAAGGTGCACAGCGGCATGCATTAAAGGCACTAAAATTCAAATAAAAATACAGATTTCCCACATTACCTCATCATCCCCACTTTTAATGGTGTTCATAATGATTAGTACATTGCAAGGGACGTTTTCAAAAACAAAAAGTTTTATGCTCTTACTTTCCAAAGTGGGCATGCATTTTGGGACATCCCAAATTGAAAAGATAGACAACCCAACTGGGATGAAGGGAGTTCATATCAGGCATACTATAGAAGCCCACAAAAATGCCAACATGTGCTGACAATATGAATCTGTTTATGTTGTGTTGAAAATAATTGGTTCCAATGCATTTTTACCTATCAGGTTCAATAGGCATGTTGCTTTGTTGGCAAACATCACACAACTTGGGGAGAAAAAATGATCTTTTTATGTTGTGTTGAAAATAATTGGTTCCAATGCATTTTTACCTATCAGGTTCAATAGGCATGTTGCTTTAGTCAGCAAACATCACACAACTTGGGGAGAAAAAATTTCACTTTATGTGCTTGTATGAGATTCCGATGATCATAGAGCATCACAGCAGTTCTTGCTACCAATTTCTTAAACATCTCTATTGCAAATAGCATATTTGAAACTTCAAGTACAAGACAAAATAGGTACTATCAATTATGGAATAAAACTATGTATAATCCAATCCTCCCTAATCAATTACACAGAGAACCACCCAAACGTTTGCCATTGAAAAAATTGGGCAAGCAAAACAGAGGCATTTTCACCTCAAACCATGATGCACCTTTTGGAGTTGTTGAGATTAATCACGTGAACCGATTGAAGCCCGAGTGCGTCTGCTGACCGAAATGCAGCCGAAACATTCCCAAAATCGGACAAACCTTCAACCACCAAACAGATTGAATAGCTCCGTTTCTTTGCCACATTTCTAAATCTTTCCTTCCTTGCCTCCATTATATGAGGATCCATGGCTTCCAACACTTCACTACTACTCAAAACTGTACCCCCCGCCTTAAACTCATCGAGATATGGAAACCAACACTTCGTTTGAGCAAAGAGGCTGCTGTTGTAAACTTCAGGTCTGCGTTCCATTTTCATCAATCTCAAAACATCATCCCTGTTCGATAGCATTTCTTCCACAGTGTCTTTCGATGAGTTCTCTAGTGGTTCATGTGTTAAGTTTGGTGTCACTATTTCGTCTGAGAAATCACTTGTTTCAACTTGAACAGCTCTATCAACGCAACCAAAACATCTGCGTTTGCAAGTTTCGAATTGTATAAACCCTGGCCATAACCGATATAAGTTACTCATTACAGCCACAGAGGAAATATCTAGCGATGAAGTTCACATCAATTCCACACCTTCTGTTTCTAATTAACAAATCTCTACTACCCAAATTCTAGGGCATTTTTAATGAACAAGTCCGAAATTTTGTTTGCAGGATGCTACCTATCTTTTCTTTTCTTTTCTTTTTTAAACTTATACCAAATTGAATTTTTCTCAAATCAAGAGACTCAAATTTTTCAAGACAATTCTCCTCCCCCTCCCAAATCTTCAACCATGCCATAAAAATGAAGCTTTTTTTACTCAAATTTGTGCTTAGATTTGGGTTTTCCCATTGGAGTTTTTTAAACAAATAATAAATGAAGCTTCTACTCAATTTGTATGAGTAGGCGAGAGATGCTCAAAACACAAAAAAGAACAAAGTAGAAGGAAAATGAAGATGCATTGGAACAAAACGAGAGAGAGAGAGAGTGAGTGAGAGAGAGAGAGAGAGAGAGTAATTTTACCTCTATTTCGAGAGAGGTTAGAGGAGGAGAAGAAATTGGAAGAACAAATTGCAGGGATTGAGCAGGGGTATCGATTAGAGACCGAAGAGAATCTCCGCGAGATGTTGTTTCGTAGATTGCAGTCAAGACAAGAAAGCGATGAACGGGCTAGGGTTTTGCAGGCGCTCATTGCGTTGAGGGAAAAAGATGATGCCGAGGACGAAGAAGATGATACAACTACCAACTGAAAACAAGTTACACGGTAGCGAAGAAGAGCCAAACGTCGCCGTTTCGTTTTGTTCTTACAAAGCCATCTGGCTTTTTGTTTTCTTAATATTCAAACTTTTTTGTGCCAAAATTTTACGGGTTATTGATTTGTCTCGGTCAATGGAAGGAATAGAAACAAATAAAACATTATTACTGATAAACTAACTTTTTTTACAAAACCCTAGATTAGTGCAAAATATATTGGGTAGCGGTTATAATTTTATTTATTTCTCTTATCGAGACGAATCAATAATTTAGAAATAAAACTAATAAAAATAAAAAAAAATAGAATAAAGACAACATCAACAAAAAAAAGCCGAATGGCTTCTTTTGAAAAACTTCATTTCACATAATGTGCACGCGTGCGTGAAAACAAGCTTGAAGCCATCTTTCAAAAAATTCTCAAACTATTATTAAAATTCGAAAAAGTGAAAATTGAGAGCACGAATAGATTGTATGAGAATTACGTGACCAAATACCAACCTACTTCATTCAATTTGCTTGTAACAACAAGTGTGTGGAATTCATGCAAATTGAACTCAGAGTATTTGTGCTATTGTCTCTGCCAAATCCATTTTAAAGAAAAAGAGATCTTCCATGGAAATCCAATAAAATGCCTTCATAAAATTACACTACTTGAAAAGTGAAAGCACACATGAAAGCAAGAAATGGCCAAAGAAAAGAAGGCACCATTACAAATTTCAAACTAAATTATGCTTCTAACTTTCTTTTTCTTACCCGAATTCGATCAAACTTGTTTATCATAGCTTTTGCTTTTCGATATTGAAAAAACAACATAAAAATTTGGGAAAATTTTATTAATCAAAAAGTTGTAAAGGAATATTGGCTTCAACCCCTAGCACCCATTTAAGAAATAACAGCCAAATTTTTGTGCTTCAATTCATCAATGAATTCCATCAAAGCTTTTTGAGAGCTGCCACTTTGATTCCACGCCTTCCGAGCCTCTTCCCCGATCTCCCTACCTCTCCTCCTCAACTTCTCGTCGCTCATCATCTCTCTAACCTTGTCTCCAACCTCTTCTCCTCTCACTAACCTCTCCCCGCCCCATCCCCACTCCCTCGCCCACATCCCCAATCCCGCCGTCTCCACCACCTCCGCATTCACCTTTTGGTCACCGTGTAAAGGCCACGCCAGCACTGGCACCCCGTGCCTAGCCGCCTCCATCACCGAATTCCACCCGCAGTGACTCACAAACCCTCCAATCGCGGGGTGCGATAAAATCTCCTCCTGCTCCACCCATCCTTTCACCGCAACTCCCCTGCTTTTCAT
Organism: Rhododendron simsii; assembly: GCA_014282245.1. NCBI lineage: Eukaryota > Viridiplantae > Streptophyta > Magnoliopsida > Ericales > Ericaceae > Rhododendron > Rhododendron simsii. The sequence continues at coordinate 5,487,030 of CM024962.1, forward strand.
TCTATCCATGAACCCTTCGCCCAGTAATTCTTCTATCCCAACTGTATCTTCCTTGTCAACTTTGCTTCCTTTTAAAACCCAAAAGAAAGCACACCCACTTCTCTCCAACCCATTTCCAATCTCTCTTATTTGTTCCTTTGACATGGCCGTTCTACTTCCGAAACTGACATAAACCACAGATCCATCACTTTGGCCATCCAACCATACCAGATAATCACTGCCCTTCTCCGATTTTTCACCATTTTCGACGTTAAAAGGCTCGAGTGGGCCAATTGGAATAACATGTGGTAGTTTCATAGTACTTAATACTCTCCCATTGTTGAGTGCTGTAATTGTCTCCATTTCAAATTCCTCAAATGTGTTTAGAAACATTCCTTTGGCTTTGCGGAAAGATTGAACATTTGATAACGCAAACGACGTGAAGAAATGATTTGGGTTGAAGAAAGGTGGAGGCAAGCTTGATTTAGGCAGCGGGGGTAAATCTGGGATTTCGACAAAATCCTCAATCCCATCAAGATTTAAGGAAGGGAGGGAGGCAAAGAGGGAGAGAAATCTGGCCGAGGAGGAGAAAACGACGTAGTAAGGGATGGAGAGATGGTCAGCGAGTTGGCTGAAGCTCATTGAGGCAGCGAAGTCGGAAAGGACGACGGAGAGGGGAGGAGAGAGATTGGAGAGGAGAGGGGAGAGGAGGGGCAGGGACTGGCTGATTTGAGACCAGCGGATGAAGAAAGGGTCGTCGGTGTTGATGGGCGTGGAGGAGGAATCGAATGGCGGGATGGGGAAGTGGAGGCGGCGGATGTGCGGGTGGCTGGAGAAGAAGGTGGTGAGGTGGGTGGACTCAGCGGCGGAGACGGTGGGAGTGGGGGTGATGAGGGTTATGGTGCAGTTGTGGGAGGACAGGAGGGCGGCGAGGCGGAGGAAGGGCATGAGGTGGCCCATGCCCGCACTGGGAAAGAGAGCGATGTGCGGCGGCATCCTGTGATTATCGGAGTTTGCCATGGGAGAAGTAAGAATTTCTAGTTCGAGGATTAGTTGAGATGCGCTTGAGCTACTCGAGGATATATAGACCGTAGTACTGTACCCTTTGCTTCAACTTTCAAGCGGGTTTTGCATTTGAAGATGGGTTTATGTACAGTACACCCCTCTTGTGATTGACCGAGTCACGTGACATTACGGCTGAAGTATGATTTTTCTTTTCCCTTTTTCTTTTTTTAAAAAGAAAATCATAAATTATGATAGACTATATTCAATGCTTTACGAATTTATGCTTGATAATATCTTTCATAGAAAATGTAGAAATGTAAATACATTAATGGAACAGTTCATACAAAGAATCCCAAATTTTGAGTAATTATCAAAAGAAAAGGACACGAAACAGAACTAAAATACAAAAACGTAGTAACTATAAACATAAAATGTTACTTGGAACTAGTTTGAGCGAGTATTTGGACGGTCTCATCAATTGAAAACATCAATCGTTCAAACCTGTTTAGTTTCATTTTCTAGTAATATTTTAATCGATAACTTTTTGCTTTTAGCAATTTTTAAAGAAAAATCTCATCAAATTTTTGTTTCATTTAGAAGAAATTAAATAGGCATCCCGTTTGGAAAACTTATTTAGGTCATCATCCTAGTGTGTTTGAATCATTATGTTCTCATCCTCAAATTTAAAAAAACCCAACAATACCCTTGTATTCATATTCATTTCCTACAAAACATAATTAAGTTACTCCTATATGTAATATATAATTTCCTATAAAACGTAATTAAATTACCCCTATATATAAACACGCTCTCTCTCTCAACACAAATTTGGAATTTTTTAACCCTAGACGCCACCCCCATTTCGTCTACCAACACTGCCTCCCTCCGCCGCCGCGCCAGATCTCCATAGCCGTCGTTTCTCTTAATCCCACACGCCGCTCTGTCTCCGACTTGAAGGACATCGGCACCAACGCCGGCGTCTTATCCGGCCAACTCTACTCCGCTGACCGTATGCTGCCTCCGCTCGATGGTCCATGCTCAATGGCTATGCGGGGTCGCCGGCGACGTCACCGGCCAGAGCTAAAAAAGAGCAGTGACAACTGCTGGGATGGAGCACTCATTGAGACTCTTGGCAATAACAGAGATCTCCAGAATCCGGTAGATCTGGAGTGTTGATCGGACGGCGAGTAGCGATGCAAACCAAGAAGGTAGCAGACGAGCAACAAAGGGTATCTACCCCTACGAAGCCCCATGGCATATCTACCCCATTAATTGGAGCATCAGTCTCTAGGAATTTTGATGAAGTCATCGAAGTAACGTGTAGAATTAATATTCCTATATATGTCTTGTTGATCCATTTTTTGATTCTCAATGGTTTCTGTGTTTGTTTTGAGTTTCTCTGTAGATTAGTTTTTTTTTTGATAGTGAATCGGTTTTGATTGATTTTCAACCACGGCTGGTGGTTCAAAATTTAAGAAATATCTCGTGATAAAACACGATGAATTTGCAGAACTATGTCATGTTTATCATGATGTATTTGTCAGATAAATTTTCGATTTTTGTCACGTTTGTGAATTGATGATGTTTTGTTTATCTACCTCAATTGAAATCTACACTTCTTAAAACTTGTCATCTTTTCTGATTTTTGTCATGTTTTTTATTTGATCATGTTTAGTTCATCTACCTCGATCGAAACTTATACTTCTTGAAACTCGCCAAGTTTTCTGATTTTGTCATGTTTTTAAATTGATCTTGTTTTGTTCATCTACCTCGATCGAAACCTATACTTCTCGAAACTCACCATATTTTCCGATTTTGTCATGTTTTTAAATTGATCTTATTTTGTTCATCTACCTCGATCAGGTTTTGCCATGTTTTGTTAATGTTTTTCGACTTACACATTTATTTTTGTAAGAGTCGTGTTTTCTTTTTAGATTTTAGGGGAATAAAAATACGAGAGAGAAGATTAGGAGAGAGAAATTTCAAAAGATTAGGTGAGAGAAATATTTGAAAGAGGAGAGAGAATTGAGATAATTAGAAAAGATAAAAAGAAAGAGAGAAAATTTTGAAAAATTAGGAGAAAGAAAGGGTAGTTTAGGATTTAATTGAATTTGAGGATGAAAAGATAAGTATTTAAACACATTAAGATGAACATCTAAATAAGTAGGGTAAAAAGGATGGCTAATTAAATCCCCCTTTCATTTATACCCACTATGAATTTTGAAATTTTTTCAAACAAGAGAGAGCTAAAAAATAATTAATGTTCCAATTTTCATGGGCTTTTTCTTCATCAAAATTTGTCCATTTTGGATCATTTTCAGTGCGTCTGCAATAAAAGTGTCAAAAACTAGGAAATATTTTATCAAATTTAAGAAGAAATACTAAGAAAAAGGTTTGTACAAATAACAAAGTAGCTATTTTCAAATAAAGAAAATTTCTGTTATATCCCTTCGACTTTAAGCAAAAATTCACTTTGGTCCTTCACGTTTCAATTTGGACAAACATATACTTGCATTTTGGAATTGGTTTCAATGTCATCCATTTGTTGGATGCCGTTTGTTGTTTCCATTCCACTCCTCCCTCAAAACCCCATTCTCTCTCTCCTCCCCACACCAAAACTAGGGTCCACGGCAGACCCAAAAGCAGGGTCACTCACCGAGCAGCTCCAGCACCGCTAGCGCCGCAGTTGGCGGTGGAAGCTAAATCTTGATGTGGGTTGTAAAAATCTGGGCTTTTTGGGCCGTCATTGAGAAAAGAGAGGTGGTTTTTAAGATGAAATTCATTTATCAAGCCAGTCTCTCTCCGTTCACAAAGAAAGGCAAGGCAACAGAGTTCATGGAGGAGTGTTTTTGGAATAGCGAATGAAGAACGGCAGGATGAATTTGAAGGGTTGAAAAGAGGAGGAGGAATTGAGGAGAAGTGCAGATCTCTCGTTACCTTATCGCTCGACCGCAGTGTCTACACCGGGGACATCGAAACCATGCCTCCCCTCCTCTGTTGCTGCTCCATAAGCTTTGATTGTTCTACAAATCTCAGGTTAACAACGACAACAGTTGGTTGAGTTAACTCAAACCGAATCAAGGAGAGATCATTGAGAATAGAAAACAAATCTAGCGTTGAGGAAAAGTCAGGGTACTCGTTTTGACGACTGAACAGCGTTGATTAATTTTGTGTTTTATTCCACTGAAAATCTGGAATTCATCTCCCTTGAATAGGATATACAACTCATTAAATAAACAGTAAACTGATGGAAATTGGGGAGGAAATTAGTTGGGGTTTTACACTGGTTGAGTTTCTTCGTGGAAGAGAGTGGAGATTGATGAGAGAAAGAGAGAAGAGGGGACTGGGGAATTGTACCCCCCAAAAAATAGTGAGCACATGACTATTTGCCATCAAAAAAACAAAAGGCACCCATCACATAGATGACATTGAAATTAATTCCAAAATACAAGTGTATATATATCCAAATTGAAATGTGAAGAACCAAAGTGAATTTTTGCTTAAAGACAAAGGATATAACAGAAATTTTCTCTTTGAAATAAGTAAAATTTAGGGCAAAGTCCACTTTGACACTTTGTGGTTATCGCCATGTGCAGATACCTCTCTCATGGTTCAAAACTGACCACATAACCTACCTAGGTTTTAAAAATGTGCGGATAGACCCCCTGCCATCATGTTTTTCATCCATATTAACGAACACAACATTAAAATACCGATATATTATGATCATGTCCCTTGATTCTTCTTCTTTTTTAAATCTAACCACACTATCCCATATACCAAAAATTGAATCCAAACCGTTCATATTGTAAATTTTGATGAGTACTACATCTATGCCAAAATTCAAGTCATTCAAAAAATGAAAAGCTCATGGTTGAATCGATTTTGTTATGAAATTAAAATTCCAAATTTGAATTTACTAAAAATCAAATCACTGGGTTATTGATACCTGGTCGAGATGATTTTTTTACAGAAATATTTTATTCTTTATTTAATACATTATGAACAATTTAGATTACATTCTAAAGGCGTGTGAGATACACCTCCTTTAATATAGATGGAAAAAATAACGGCAGGGGGTTTATACGCACATTTTCAAAATTACAGGTAAGTTATGTGGTCAGTTTTAAACTATGAGGAGGGTATCCGCATATACCAATAACCACATGGGGTGAAAGTGAACGTTGCCCTAAAATTTATTTGTTTTGAAATAACTGACACATAGTAGACTCAACTTTTTAGGTATACATTCTACATAAAAGTTTATTCATTGGAGATTAATAAACTAAATACGGTTATGGAGTGTTCCGAGAATAACAACGATTTCTCTTTGGGGACATTTTCGAGGTACTTAAAATTATTGCTTTTTTTTTATAATGTATTATCTTTCTATAATAATGAGTTGAATTATAATATTCGCTCAATCTTGTTTAATTTGCGCAGGTAATGCCACGTGAAAACTTGGAGTAGGTGTGCCTAACTAATTAGGTACCAAATTTTGCAGTTTTTCCCTATTTTAAACACCTATGGACTACTACTTTATTTTAATACTGAACTTTGAACCTAATGTCAAATAGGCACCTGAACTTAAATAAAATTCAATTGACACTGAACTTTCACTCCGTTATTCAATTTACCCCCTTCCGTCTCAATCCGTGACTTTCATAAAGGCAACCGCTGAGCTGGGATACGACACGACAAAATAAAACGTCAGAGAGAGAAATCGAGTGGGGAACAACCGTGATCCTGAAAACTTTTAAAGCCCTTTGGCTAAATAGTCTAATGGCTTATTTTTTGTCTATTCAAACTTTTTGTATTTTTGAACTTTTCTCTATTACCAATTCAAAAAAGAATTTTTCAAAAAATTCCCCTTTGATTATCCATACTTCCAAAATTTCTCTCTCTATCTCTTCCATTATTACTCTAATTTTTAAAAAAAAAGTTCAAACACCAATCCAAATAAGCAGTTTTTCATCATTTTTTTAGGGATTATTGCATTGTCATGACAAGAGCAATCTAAAAAGTAAAATTACGATCGAAACCTAATTTTTTGAATAAAGACAGAGAAATAAGCAATAAAGCCATTTTTTCATCTTTATTAAAAAAAATGTATTTTTCGATCATAATTTTTTTACTTTTTAGTTTCTCTCGTTATGCGATGCAATAATCTCCAAAAATTGACGACAAAACTACAACAAATATGAAAAAAGTTGAAATAAGTGACACTCCAAACTTACTAATGATTTTGTACTTTAATGCTTTATTTCGATGAAAGAGAACAAAAATCTGTATTGTTCAAGTTTTGACAGCTTCTATCACTAGTCAACGTTGGCGATTTTGTTTTTGAGGTTTGATTTTACAGGACAAATTTTATTGCATTCACACTAGACAGAGGGCTTGGGCTGGATTTCGATGGCTCCTACTGCTTGTTGGGGTGATGCAGTTTCTTGATGCGAGCTAGTGACATTCTTATTCAAGCAGTTGCTTTATATACTGTCACAATGTGGAACTTTGCATCCAATTGCATAGCAGGGAATACCAGGCTCAAGAATGAGCCCACTAAGCGAACTGAGGTGCCTTGGAATGCTCAGACGATGAAGCTTCTTCGAATTCTAGCAGGGAGGAGGGTCTCGAGTGCCCGATATGCTGGGAATCCTTCAACATAGTTGAAAATGTGCCCTATGTCTTATGGTGTGGCCATACCTCTGTAAAAATTGCGTCCTGGGGCTTCAGTGGGCTGTTGTCAAAATTTCCCACTTTACCAATGCAGCTTCCCCTTTTCATCTCATGCCCTTGGTGCAACCTCTTATCCCCCCGTCTGGTTTACAAAGGGAATTCTAAAGTTCCCTCGCAAGAACTTCTTCCTTCTCTGGATGATTGAGAGCCTGAATGGAGGATAGAGTCAAGTCTAGCTCTGCTTTCTCTGGGGACCACCCACCAACGTGGCTTTCAAGCGGTAGAATAGCAACTGGGAGTCATGTAAGCCACACTACCTTCAGAAGAGGCAAACATGTCAATTCTTCAGAACCTTCGGATCAAACCATGCCTATAATAATGCTGTTAATCCTTATTTCACTGTGGAGGGATTACACACTTCCCTGAGAAAGTCTCTGGTCTTTTTTGTTCATCTGACGGCAAAATTCCCACTGGTTCTCATATTTCTTCTGATTGTCTTGTATGCAATACCTGCCAGTGCAGCCATCTTAGCCTTGTACATTCTCATCACTGTTTTATTCGCTCTTCCGTCGTTCCTCATTCTGTACTTTGCATATCCGAGTTTGGATTGGCTGGTTAGGGAGATCATCACTTGAGATGCTGTTGAGTTCCTTGTTTGCGAGCACAGTAAGGCAAGTTTCCCCTGACATATGCATTTGAATCGCATCCGAGGCGTAATTTGACAACTCCATTTGTTTCCAAAAATCCCATTTAGGTCCTCAAAATATGATCCTTCAGTGTCCCCATATTTTTGGATCAGTAAGTATGGTCTATTGGTATTACTGTGAGATAATAGCGACCATTGACTTGGGTGAGTAAAAATCCCTGTGCCAAAGGCAGGGTAAATCAACAGGGATCTCCTGCTTCTGTGTTTCATCATGTAAACATCTTGCTTGGCCGTTGCATAGATGCTTCGTGTATATGGTGCAGCTAAAAAGTGATTGTCGATGTGGTTAATTTCTTGCCAGAAAGCATGTTTCACGTTTGTAAACAGACAAAAAAAGGTTATAAATCTTTGTTATGGGCGACCGATTTCATGAGTTTTTTTGTAGATTTATCCCCGGTAGGAGTCTGATGAAAATGCCCAGCACTCTTCATTTTTTCTGTTTGTTGGGAAGTGGTTTGTTGTTGTGCAAGAGAATACTCTGGATCACGTAAGGGATCTTGGATTTTGCGTTTCATGTGGATCTCTTTTACCGGCCGTTGGATTGTGTTTTTAATGGTTCCGGATCTGCGGAAGGTTTATGACCGGTCATAAACCTTCCGCAGATCCGGAACCATTAAAAACACAATCTAACAACTGAGATCATAGTCCGCGCGAAATGCAAAGTCTGGGATCCCTCCCTTACCTGATCCGGAGTGTGCAAGAGAATCTGCGCTGTTTTCACTTCAGTTGCTGTTCTTTGTTCACTTTGAATCTCTTAGCTGCTGCTAAACCAACAATGCTTACACCCGCGCACAAGAAGGCTGCAAAGGATAGAGTTACTCACGAGCATCATGGGATCCGGTTCATTAAGAGCTTGAGTCAGCTCGGTTTGTTTAGTAGTCGAGCCGAGCTTGAAAAGAATTTTTAGCTCGTTAGTAAATGAGCCGAGCTCGAGATGTATCTGCATCTCGCCTTGTGTTGATAAGTTCAGCTCATATGCACGGGCTTGACTAGTTTATGGAAGCCTGTTTAGTACTTGAACTGAGCTTGGGTTCTTCAAAACTAATCTAGCGAACTTGAATACATTGGCTTGATTCGAGCTCGAGTCCTGCAAATTTTAAATGAGCCAAGCTTGAACACCATAAATCTTGGCTTGTTTGCACTTGTGTGTGTACTCCAATCACACTTGTTTGACTCGAATTGGCTGAACTTGCCCTTCATCTTATTGGTTGTCCATACAGTTAGTTGGAAGAGAGAAGGTGAAATGGTTTTGAGAGGTTATTGGAGGTAATGAGTAGAGAGAGAAATAGAGAAAATTTAATGAGAATTGTGAACAGAGAGAGTTGGGTTTTGAGACTCAAAACGAACAAACTTTTTTTTGGATCTCTCGTCTTTGCGCAACAAATACATCAGTAGTTTCTCGAAATTTCTTTGGCTTTACCTTACAAAAAGCTATTTTTGTTCTTTTTTTTTTTTCTCTTTCTTTTTGGCTTGATCTCAATTACCATCCACAATAAAATCCCAAAATCCAAGTAGGAAAATCCCCCATGGATCGTCCACGTGTCACAAATCTGACCAGGAAATCAGAAAAATATTGGGTCCTCTACTCTTTCAGTTGAATCTTTTGGGCACAGAATATGCAATCCAAACACAGCACAAGAAAATTCTGAATCAGAATTCAGAAAATGGTGGCAGCTGTTTCTGTTTCCTACCCAAAATCAATCATTTTCCCAAATAGAATTTCACTCGGAGAACCAAATCCCAACTTTCTATGTGGGTCACCTTTGAAAGGGCTTTGTTTCCAGTTAAAACCCAAGAAGAGCAAGAGCAGAGACAGAAGAATCAGCTTTGCGGTTGCTTCGGCGACCACCACCACGGCCGGTGACGATGGCAGCGGCGGGAGGTTTTATCTGAATTTCACTGGGTTCCCTTTCCCACTTGGTCCTTTTCTCAACAGGCGCACTATTAGGACTGAGGTTAGCTTCTTTTTCTTCTACATTATATGCTTGCTTATACGTTTGAATCGACAGACAGAACACGCGCGCGTGCGCACACAATATATATATATATATATATATATATATATATATATATATATATATATATATATATATATATATATATATATATATATATATATATATATATATGAAACCCGGGGACAATGGGTGTTGGCCTCATTCGGGACGTCCATGCTTGACAATGGACGGCTCAGATTTCATCTTGGTCGAACAGATCTTTCGTAATTGTCTCTCCAAAACGTAAGTTCTTACAACCATTGTCATTAAATAACTCTGTTATATGGGCAAAATAGTAATCGATTAAAACCACATAATCAAAACCAATACTCCACTATTCCCATCCATCCTAAAAATGTGTTTGGCTGTTTGCCATCCCTCTAGTAGTCTAGTGTAGATAGGGGAAGAGAGATTTACATATATTTTGAAGTAGGAAACCGGGACTGGACCGTCGAGTTCATCAGAGCCGTTAATATTTTAGCTTCATTGAGATCATCTATCATGCCAAATTGTGTTGATCGGATATCAATCATCACATGATCTCCACAGATTTATCTTGATATAAGTGAATTGTATTTGACAAAGAGTGTTTTTGTTCAAGATGAACGCATTGCGCAATCATAGACTCATATTAATGGGTATCCGGTGAAAAAAAATGCATGCTTGTCGCTGTCGGATATCCATTCACATATTTTTCTTGATGTAATTCATTTTATTTTACACAGTTTTTTTTTCAAGGTGAATGCGTTTCATAATCGTATTAACTGATATACGACCGATCTAATATCTGATATGTTGATGACATTGACGGCTTGACGAGTTCAAGAATATGAATGGTTCCAATTATTGAAGTGGGCCCGAAAAGGGCTCACAAATGGGCAAAACTGGACAGGAGCTACTGCCTTTCAACTGTATTGTGGTTAGACTTAGAACTGCGTTGGATTGGCATTTCGTTTGACTAATTTCTGGGAGCAGAATGCAATCATTGCCCTATCAAGAACTATTTTGGGCTTCTTTTTTCATTTTATTTTTATTTTTGTTTTTATTTTTTATCTTGATGCTTGAGACCAACTCCAACCAAAAGAAAAGAAAGTTTCTCCTTCCAGTCCAAATTGCTGTAGAACTGCGTATCCACGAACACTTACTGCAGAATTTCTTACCATGATGCACGACTAATCGACTATTCAAATTGACATACTTTGCATACAGACCATATGTGTCCGTATCTTTCATTCATAGTCATTGTTCATCCTTTTTTTTTTTTTTAATCAGCAAAGAATAATCATTGTTCATCCTTTCTAAACAATGCCTCAATCGAAAGAAAACCCTGAAGTTTTATCTGGGCTTTACATTAGGAATCTTCCCTTGCTGGTTACGTGGTAGTGTAAGCTCCCACAAGTACAATTGTATGGAAATTTTTGTTGTCATGATTTACTCTAGAGATAGGAACATGGAACAAGAGTTCCTCTAGAACATGGTATAACTGGATAGGCAACAAGCGACGTTTTTGGATTTGAAGGCAAGTTGTTGAGTTACGAGCCGTTTGGGTTTGGAGACGGTGAAGAAAATGATTTTGTGGCGGTGGGAGGGTTGTTTGACTATGACTCAGCCAATTTATCCGAGTTTTTGAACTGGCCGGGATCGTTACATGTATAGAAAGGCCTAAGTCCCAACAGAATTTCATTTGGCCATTTTTGGGGCCCTACAAGTTGGATAAAACTGATGCTACTATATTTAAGGAAAAGTAGGCTGTAAATTTTTTAAGGAAAAGTGGAGTAGAAATATAGAAGTAGGATTCTAGAACATGGTATAACTGGATAGGCTTTCTTCAAATCATTTTGGTTGAGTGCAATAAGTTAGTCTGATGACAGGTCTTTAAAAATTATAAGGTTCTGGGAATTTCAGGAATCGAACAAATTCTCAATCTTATGGAATGCACCTAATATGGTAAAGCTAGTCTTTCTCTACTTTTAACTTATCATTGTTGAATTTCAGGCCGTGAAAGGCTGCATATGGCTTTTTGAACAAGAGCAAGCGCTGGGCTTCAGCAGTGTTTCGACAAACATTCGAATGACCGTAATCAAGCTCAAATCTGGAGGCTTATGGGTCCATGCACCCATTGCTCCAACGAAGGAGTGCATTCAGGTCCTACTTTGTTCTCTAGCTCTAACCACGTAAATTTTTTTTTGAACATCACGCATTTGAGAAATACTTTTAAGACTTCAAACTTTATTTTAGAACCCGAAGGGAAGTTGAAGTCGCTCTTGCTTACGAGTTTGATGATAATATTAAAATCTTATAGAATTCTGGAATCCTGGTTGAAATCATGGGTGGCGAAGGGGGTGGATGACTTAGGTTAAACCAAATTTTGTTGATCAAGAACAACTTGAACTAGTTATATTTCCCATACATGCATGGAAAATATTATTTATACTGGTTCCCTGACGTTACTCTAGTCTGTTTCCTAGTTTAACTGCACTGTGATTAGCACGTGGATCCTTATAGCAACTTCCCTCTTGCAGCTTGTAAAGGAGTTAGGAGCTCCTGTAGAATACATTGTCTTGCCTACATTTGCATACGAGCATAAAATATTTGTTGGCCCATTCTCTAGAAAGTTCCCCAGGGCAAAGATATGGGTGGCGCCAAGGCAATGGAGCTGGCCTCTGAATTTGCCCATTGAATTGTTTGGAATTTTTCGTGCCAAAACGTTGAAAGATGGGGATTTGTCAACTCCCTGGGCTGATGAGATCGAACAGAAAGTTCTAAGCTCACCAGAAGTAGGTAAATATGAACTGCATTAGCTTATTTTTAAACTTCATCTTGCTTGATCACCGATTTCTTCTGGAAAATTTTGTATTTAGGAATTGGGCCGTATGTGGAAGTGGCATTCTACCATAAGCGTTCAAGAACGTTATTAGTGACAGATGCTGTGATTTTTGTCCCACGGCAGCCACCCGAATGTATTAGCAAAGAATCCTTGCTGGCATCTGCAGAGAATGGCTTGGCTGTCAAATTACTGAGTAAAGGAAAGGAAGTACCTCAGGAACCAGTCATTGACAACAAGATGAACCGTCAAAAAGGTTAGTCTCAGTTTTAGCTATGCGATGAGTAAGGTCATGTTTTGTTGCTGGACAGGATAAAGTGGGGACAGACTATTCTTGGCGTTCTTGCAGTTTGGTGGAAGATTATTGTATGCTTGGTTATTTTGTTGTGGGTTTTAGTTGTATCACATCACCCCAAATAGTGGACATTCAGTCCTATATAGGCATTTTGTCCAACCTTTCATGCATCCAAATGTTCGATAACAGGTCCTCGGATTAATAATCCAATTCCCTCCCTCATTCATCTACCAAATGTGCTGTGAGTTAATTTCAAAAGATGCTAATGCAATATGCAGGCGAGCATGTGCCATTGCGCTTGTGAGTTACACTAGATTGTATTTTTGGTGCAGGGTGGGAGAGAATGGTTCTCCAGATTCTGTTCCTCGGTCCATCAAATCTTTTGGAACCGAATGCTAGTTTTGCTCAAATGTCACAGAAGCTGATTGTCTCACCCATTGTCAAGACCTTGGTGTTTAGCAAAGTTCCCGAAAAGGTGTGTAAACCACGTGGTTATAGATATTGCTTCATCGGGCCAATCAGAGTTTCAGATGTTGTCCCTCGTATTTCTTCAAAAATTTTCAGGTGAGGGACTGGATCGATAGCATATCTAGGGACTGGAGATTCAAGAGGATAATCCCTGCTCATTTTGCTGCCCCAGTAAACGCAAGCAGATCTGATTTCTTGGCAGCATTTGCATTTCTCGATGATCTCTTGGGCGAACGATACGTTACTCGGCCTTCTCTCTCTCTTCTCTTCGCATCAATCATGGGTAAAGCTGTCAGTTACTTTCCTCCTGATGACATGAAGACCTTATCATCCCTTGACCAGTTCTTAGTTTCGGTTGGAGTCGTGAAGAAGACCGTCTCAGGTCGGAAAAGGTGACCAAACGCGGTAAAATGAATCACTGTAAGATTTTACATGCCAAATTTTGAGCATTGTCTATGTAGTGTCACCATACGTTGAACTATAGCAGAAGACTAAGTTAATTATTAAATAAGTTGAAGATATAGATTCTAAAGGTCATTGATGAGTCTATTATTATAACGATTGATCTGAACTGTTAGGATTTCATATCTTACTAATTCCATCAGTGTCACCCAAATCAAAGATCGTAGAATATTAGAAACCACGTGATCAGAGACATTTAATACGTTTGGAGGAATTAAATTCTGATAATGCACCACTCGAACACTACCCGAGGTATTTCTTCGTGATCGAAACCGTCTATCTTTTAAATATGATAGAGTAGAATTAGTAGATCATTCAAACCCAGAATCAGGTTTATCGAACACCCATGACCGCCTCATCGGAATAGTTTATTCATGCAAAAAATGATTAGACTCTTCTATTTTTCTATATAAAAGTTTTTCAATGAGGTAGTCGCGTGTGTTCGATCAATTTGAACTTTTGCGTGGAGATTCAATTCGACGAGTTCTGCAAGATGAATGGTTCGGATAATTGAGTAAAGAGCTGGATGTGTCGAACTACGCATTGCATTATTCGAGTGTAGAACATCTATCTTTGTGCAAATGTTTTGGCCAGTTGAAAAAAAAAATGAGATGAAAACGAATAGGCTCTCGAGGAATTTTTTTTCCCCCCCGACAAAATCAGTTAAGTTTGGCAAGGAATTTTTTTTTCCTCGGCAAGGAATTATTTCCTAACAAATTATGGAAAATTCTCGAGGAAATTGTTTTGCGCCGCTTAAAAGTTCCTCATTAACTACTTGATGAGGCAGTTTGTAAAATGCCCTTGAAAAAGTGCCCTTTAAAAAGTGCACAAAATTCCCTTGCTGATTTTTTTTAAAAAAAGGTCGATCACAAAAACGTCATAGTTTTATATCTTCAAGCAAGTGTCCTATTAAATCTAACTTTTCGAGGCACTTTAAACCGCCCTATCAAATTACCATAAAAAAATTAAATATGTTAAATTTGGGGCCAATGCTGACTGCCGCAATAGAGAGAATCAAATAGGACACTTTAGAAGGTGGTGCCACATTAATAACTTGATAAGGCATTTTTGGAAAAATGCCATTTCAAAAGTGCCCATTTTGTTATAGTGAATTAGTAGTTGAAAAAGCCTTGAAATGCCCAAACCAGCGTTTGGATCCTAATCGCACAGCTATTTTTTTCCCGCGGCAAAAGAAATATATTAATCTTTGAAAGAGACTAAATGGGTCAAGGACACAACAGCAAACTAGCAAAGCGCCACCCAAAACCCAAAAAACAGTAAGATAACCCGCCAACCAATACAAAAAAGACCAAAGGATCGCGATGAAAAGCCTAGACCAAACACCGAAAACACCACCAACCCACATAAACCAACCGAAAGACCTGAAAGTCCTGCAGAGAGAGCCACACCGATCGAACTAAAGCAGAGCAGCGGCATAAGACCGAAAAGGATTGCCCAAAACCAGCAACAGCTAGAAGCAGAGCCAACACCAACACCAACACCCAAGCTACTTCCCCGAACCAAGCAACTAGAAGAACTGATCAACAGAGAACCGCGCGAACGCTAAAACCCACAAAAACTGCACCACCCTCGCTAAACCACGCATGGACGAAACCAAACAATCACCAAAGACTTGAAAGGATTCAAAGTGCACCAAAGAAATAGAGGCATCGTCGTGTAAGTATCAGTAGCGAAACAAACTAATTACGATGTTAGAACGACAAAGACCTACGTACTTGTCCAGGACATCCCACGAAGTAAACAATTTGTTCATATCTATAAGCGCAATTGTTTCCCAACTGTCGTACACACTACACACACGCACAATTTTTAGTTAGAAATAAAAATTTCCAATAATCTCTTTGGGAACAAGACTAAGCTTTGTGCGGAGAGAGGCGAATTGGAAGGCCTTTCTCAGAACTAGGTAGGGGAATATAAAAAACCTTCTCATTAGGAATGAGTGTCAACCTCGTTGGGATGTATCTTGTTAGTATGCTTGGTGTTTTCCGGATTTTGTCAAAACCATTGGGGTTTGTATTGTTCTTTTTTCATTTGGGTTTGGGAGGGAGTTTTTATTTTATCTTGTCTAGACACTCCGCCTCGTGAATGAAGTAATGTTGAGAAGCTCATACCTTGAAGGATGCTCGGAATTTATATGAAAGAGGTGTATGCATAAAATGCATTTAGTGTAATATTTTCCATGCATCACTTCTAAGTTTTATGCCTAAACAACAATACAGTAACCACGTTTTTTTAATTCCATGGCATTAGTTCTCTTTGTTTGCTTTTGTGGGTGGTAAAATATTTTTATAAGGCAATGAGTGGTGGCTGGCCTTGGTTTGAAAGAGTAAAAATTTTCCAAGGCAAAAAAAAAGAAGAATCAGAACCGTGTGCTAGCGGAGCGCCCCTTGTAGCAAGGTAGCAATCATAGCGGGCTCGTTGGGATGAGGTCTTGTGAAGGGGGTATTGGATTATCCCCCTTATAATACTGTGGGGTCCACTGGATTTAATCCCCCTGAGGGGGTGTTGGATGGGCTTGGTTATGAACCCCCAAATCCCTCTTTTTTCGGAAAATCACCCCTCCTAATCCCCCCTTTTCACCCCCAGTACCTATTTTTTGAGCAAAAGCAAAAAAAATTAAGTGTTCCTTTATCCGTTTGAACCGGTAAAAAGATTTTAGTTTTTTGATCATTTTATCTAAATGGTCTATAATTTTGACCTAAAACTCTCGTTGATTAGCCAAAGAAAGTAGTACAACCAAATATCTTGACTAACCAACGGGCCCTAGGTCAAAATTTAATTATGACCCTTTAATTAAATGATAGAGAAATAAAATCTTCCCACCCATTTAAACGGATTGAAATTTGGAACACTTAATTTGTTAACCATATTTTTTAATATATAATTGTAGGTTGAAAAATTAAGTGTTACAAAAACAAATTTAATCTACAAAACTGATTTTTTCAATCTACAATTTATATATTAAAAAAAACAAATTTTATCAAATTAAAACTGCTTTTTTATTTTGTAATATTATTAAATTAGACATTTATAAGTAAAATTAGGTGTTATTAGCTAATACCCCAACGAAATAATAAACATCACATCCAATTACCAAGCATCCAAACAGCCCTTAAATAACTTTATCCATGATTTGGGATCTCCTTTATCCATAATACCGCCAATACCCCTTGATTTTATTCTAGGGCTCTAATACCCCCGAAATAATACATCAAAACCAAGTTACTATTTTATCACTCATCCAAACCAATTACTATTATTTTTACTACATCATCCAAACCAACTACTATCTGGTCTTCCCTCCATAAACATTATATTAATATGGGTCATCCCTTATTAACCAATACCTCATACTATTTTATTTTCCATTCATAAATAATACCCTCAATCCTTATCCTGCATCCAAACTAGCCTAGAGTGCTATAGCCTTCTAGTGGCGCTATTCAAAGTGTTCTTGATTTTTGATTTAATTTTAATTCCTGAGTTTGAATGGCACTTGCGGAGCGCTTCAGCAGCGTGCTGGCGCCAGCTCGCGAGCTAAGAGCGACTCAATAACATGCTTGCATCCCGATGTGTCTCTTTCTTATTGGCTAGCTCTAGGTTTCGTACCAGCACCTATATAAGCTGATTTTTCTCTGTTTTAGGGCACCCACTCATTGCCTTATAAAAATTATTTTACCACCCACAAAAGCAAACAAAGAGAACTAATGCCATGGAATTAAAAAACGTGGTTACTGTATTGTTGTTTAGGCATAAAACTTAGAAGTGATGCATGGAAAATATTACACTAAATGCATTTGATGCATATACCTTTTTCATATAAAATCTGAGCATCCTTCAAGGTATGAGTTTCTCAACATTATTTCATTAACTTGGCGGAGTGGCTAGACAAGATAAAATAAAAACTCCCTCCCAAACCCAAATGAAAAAAGAATAATACAAACTCCAATGGTTTTGACAAATTCCGAAAAACGCCAAGCATACTAACAATCTCCCCCTTTGGCTTTATCTGGACAAAACCATTTAAACAATAAAAGTAATACATGGAAACAAATCCAAACAAAAGTAATACATGGAAACAAATCCTACCAAGTTTGAACCAAGAAGAAAATATATTTTATTACTATATATATTTGAAGAATAATTATAAAGATTAAGAGGGAAAAAAAAATTCAAAACGGCATCACAATGACTAGAAAGCAGCTCAAACCAATTTGACACCCCAATTACCTAACAATCATATGTAACTTTCCACCCAAAAGAGGAAATTAAGGAGAGAAGTTGATATTCATTGCTGAGCAAAGACATAACACGAATTATATGTAGTCTTACACTCCTATCAAATATGAACGTACTTGATGGTTGGAAAGATTTACACAAAAAGCACAAATTATATCACACTGGCACAGAAAATTACATTACACAGAGAGCAACGTCTCTTCCTGTCACACTCACTCTCAAGCTCATGAAAACCAACCAAACAACACACTTAAGGATGCTGATTAATTTTGACGTGCGCTCCATTTTTGTACGTAGGCGCTCCATTTTTAACGTTAAAAGTGGAGCGCCTGCGTACAAAAGTTGAGCGCAAAAATCAATTTCTCACGCTTAAACATATTAATTTCACACACCGTACCTCACATTCTTCTGATTGCTGATTTCCCCAAATAACCCAGAACCACCTCTTAATCTCTATGATCCCAATTATTCCTACTCTCAAACATACACCAAATACTTATAAACCAAGATTACAATCGTAAAAGAACTAGGCTTCGTGGGGAAAGAGACGAATTGGAAGCCCTTTCTCAGGACTAGCAAAGGGATTATAAACAATCTTCTCATCGTGAATCAATTTTTCCCACCTGAATCTCTTGACTAGGTGGTGCATGAACACGAGTATTTCCAACCGGGCGAAATCTTTTCCAGGGCACATCCTAGGTCCTCCGCCAAAAGGTACATACGTGTAAGGTGCTGGTCCGAGACCCTCGAATCGCGATGGATCAAACTTTTGCGGCTCGGGAAACAAATCGTGATTTATATGGGTCGAGAATGCATTAAAATACATCTGCATATCAACAAGCAAAAACAAATAAGTAAGTTGCTTCTGATAATTTTCCAAAATCAGAATTTCAGAACCCAAAAATTCCTTTTTGAGAAGAAAAACACACATTGAAAAAATCCATAACATTTTTTAAAGCTTTTTCTTGAAATGGGTTTATTTCCATAAAGGTTACCAAGGGGGAAACAAAAAGAAGTTTGAAAATGAGAATAAGTTACGTTCGGATGAGACGAAAAATGAGACTAAGTTTTTTCCAGATGGTTTCCACCTCATTCAAAAATAACAACCGAGCACGATATAGGTAACGAGTACAATGCTTAAATCAATAGTTATTGATCACTAAAACAATATATATGGAACATATGATCGATGAGTTGTTTTTGAGTACAAATGCTCTTACGTACCTTCCACCCCTTTGGAATGGAGAAACCGTTGTACGTAAAATCCATTAATGCTTCTCTGAAAGCACCTTGGTTAGGGGGTGCAAGTCTCATCACTTCACAAGCTACGTTCCATGAATATTTCATCTTTTGAATGTCCTCCCAGTTCAACAATTCACCAGGAGCTTTTGATTTCACAATCTCCAATTGCTCTATTCATAGAAAAAAGAAAAACACGTAAAACAAATTAACATTGAAGCCATACCCTGTGTAAATTATTACACATGCACAATTCTTGTAGCATATTCATCATTTAGGTAGCATAATTATTACACATGCACAATTCCCCTGGAACAATATATATTTTTTTTTGATCGGCAAAAGAAAATTTTATTAAACTTTTTTTTTTTGCTCGGCAAAATTTTATTAAACTTGAAGACGGTACATCGAGTAAAAGGGAAGGGAGAACCTGAAAGTTCAGCCCAACCCTACAAAGATAAATAATATTGATACTGATTGATCATGCATGTATCACCTTAGATAGTATTAACCAGGGGCGGACCCACCTTGGGGCACGTGGGGTCACGTGCCCCCACGCCCTTTTTAAGAAAAAAGATTTCCAGATTTTGTATGTGTGTATGTATGTATGTATGTATGTATATATATATATATATATATATATATATATATATATATATAATATGTGCCACATATATAAGAAGCTAATGGGTGGTGCAGTGGTAAGTGGCACTGTCCAGGAAAGGAGGGGCGCGGGTTCGAGTCACCAGTCCTCCAAATTTTTTCCTTATTTTTTCCAAAATACATTGGAACTCCCACTCCCCATCGTCTCCAATCTAAGTTTTTTTGTTTTTTGTTTTCAAAATACACTAGAACTCTTTTACAACCAATGTTTCTTCCACTCTCCAACATTTCCAATCATTTATGTAGTACTCAATATGAACCCACACATTATATTTGTATATTTTGGTCCCTGAAATTTGTACTTGTAAAGTTAATAATAGGAAAATAGATTATAAACATGTGATAATTTTTTTTCAACTCATATAGTTAAGGTACGCAATTTGCCCAAGTAGCTTTTATTAAAATACATATATACTTTAAAATTATTACATGATCATGAATGCTAAAATTATTATGGTGTGAATGTGCTCAACTGTAACTCATATATTACAGAGTTACAAAGAAAATTGGTACCCCCACTATGTCAAATTCCTGGGTCCGCCACTGGTATTAACCATAGCTTCTATTAATCATTCTAATCTAAGTCATATAACTAGTCCATTGCATCAGATTAGCCCTGACACCTAAGTGTGATATCGCTTAAAGGCCCTTTGGATTGAGGGTTTTGGCCAGTGAGAAAAGAAAAGAGTAGAACAGAGAAGAGATTGATCTGATCACCATTTGTTTGGATAAATGGATGAGAAACAAGGATTAATATATGTAAATGCAAGACTTATTTATTTCTCACAAGAAATGATGAGATTTGGTGAGAAACCATAACCATTTCTTTTCTCATCAAATCACACGATCCATATTATACTATTAGAAAAAAGACAAAAAAAAAATGATGAGGAATATATTACCTTGATAAACTCCTTGGTAGACCTCAGGTAGCTCAGCAAGGTACTTGACAGTGCAAGTACAAACAGAGGTGATGTTGTCATGGCTAGCAACTAATAGTCCGACCATCTTGCCGGCAATATCCTCCTCATGCATGAAGTTGCCGTTGTCATCGCTTGTCGAAATTATGTGCGACAAGATATCTTGAGTCGGCGATGCCCTTCCCTCAGCCAAATCTATCTTCCTCTTCTTGATAATCACCAAAAGTTCCTTCTTAACAAAACTAGAAGCTTTGATTGAACGATTCAATGGGGTTCCGGGTAAGTCTATGGGGATAGACACTACCCCCTTAAACAAAATCGCGAAAGGTTTTTCGAGTAGGGCAACAAGGTTTGGATCATCGATGCTCATCAACACGCGACAAGCAAGCAAAAAAGTGTAGTGCTTGGCAAGTGGTAAAACAACAACCATGTCCTTTTTTTCCCAGTAGTTAACAAAGTAGGAGTGGGCGTTGGTATCCATTAAACGAATGTAGCCTTGCAACACCACTGGTTTGAGCAAATTTGGGAGGAATTTTCTAACCTTGAAGCCTTCTTCATCGGTAGAGGTTTGTGTAGTGGTTAGGAAGACTTTGTCGAGAGAATGAGGATACCATACCCGGACAAGCTTGTTCTCGTTGGAAAATAAGAATCGGTTTCCGTTTACTCCACAGAAAACAACTACGGGTGAGCCAATAAGACTTGTTTTGAAAACGTTGGAGGAGTACTTGGCTATGCGATCAAATATAAATTTCTCGGGGTGACCTTTCCAACCGATGGAGAGGAATTCAAGGGTTTCCCCAATCACCGGAAATCCGGTATTTCCAGGTGGATGGTTTGCATTTCCACCCGACTTGTGGTTGTACAAGAAGTAGATGACAAGAAAAAGAAAGAAACCAAGGAGAGAGGCATAAAGGATTTCCATTGTAATTTCTTTTGGCTATTGGCAACGTTATACAGTATTTGTGTGTTTTTAATGAGGTGAGTTTCGAACTGCGAAGGGAGGTGTATTTATAGGCAGGAGGTGGTTGATTGATAAAGGAATAAACGGCGGATTTATATTTGTGCGTGGGGTTTTCTTACAAAGCTCAAATAACTGCACGAGTTTAATTTGCAAGTTGTTTATCTAAGGAAAATGTTTAAAAGACAGATAGTGGACTGTCGTTGAGGTTTAAAAAATGTATTGAAACATGTGAAAAATTAATAAAAATGTGTAAAGATGTCTTAAAAAGTATAAAAAATGTACTTAAGTATGTGTTTGTTTTAACTTATCGATAGCCTAGCACTAGCAGACCGAGGGGGGTGCAAGCGGGGGTCTAGCCCCTGCACGCCTCCTATTTATCCCACTGGCTATGCTATATTTTCAGAATAATTTGTAAAAGTTTTATAGGATTGGCCTTTCCAAGTCTCTTGAATGAATTTTTTTTATTTACAGTTTCACTATATGTGTGAAAAACCTCCCTAAAATTTCGAGTTATCGACCCTTTTTGATCAAGGTTATAAAATTAAATGTGATTATGTATACATACACAATCTCGTCTTCTTCTCAGAACTAGTAATCAACAATATTTATATGATCAACAATATTTCTGGGAGCACACGTGGTTGGGTACTATAGCGCTCAAAGATGAATTTCCAAGGCTGTTTAGGCGATCAATGCAGCAGGATGAGGTTCTAAGTAGGGTCTGCGGTTTAGGGGGCAATGGTGAGTGGCACTTGCTGTTTCGTGGCACACTAAGGGTTCGGGATTCTCAACAATATGAGGCCTTGAAACAAAGATTAGTTGGTGTGACTTTAAATCCTTCAAAGCCTGATTTGTTACAGTGGATTTGGACAGCCGACAAAGTCTTTTCTGTAAAATCGGTCTATAGGCAGTGGGAAGCGCAGTCACAGCCACGGAACACTTTACTCGGTTCATTGTGGAAGAATTTGAGTCCCCCTAAGGTGGAAATTTTCTCTTGGATGGCTATTCAAGATAAAGTCGCCACAAGGTCGGTTCTTTTTGATAGAAAGGTAATTTCTGAGATTCAATTGGCAGGGTGCCCCTTGTGTGACATGCATGGGGAAACACCTCAACATTTGCTCCTTCATTGTCGCTTCTCGTGGGTGGTGTGGTCAGAAATATTGGCTTGGTGGAACATCCAGTGGGTTTGTCCATCCTCCTTAGCAGAGTTAGCACTTTGGTGGTTTGGGAGGAGGTTTCGAAACTTGGAAAAAGATATATGGGAAGCATGTTTTTTTGCAACGCTCTGGTCCATCTGGTTAATGAGGAATAGGTATATCTTTAATGGAGCAACATCTCATGCGTTAGAAGTGGTAGATTTAGTTAAAACTAGAGTAGCTATGTGGACGAAGGCTAAGTTCAATATCAAGATTTACACAGTGGAGGATTTCAAAGGGTACCTAGATGGGATTCGAAAAGTGAAGGTGTAGTTTGGATAAAAGAGGTGTTTTATCCAACTCTGGTTGGATATTTTATTTGCTTTTAGCTCTTTGTAATTTTTGCTTTATCCTCGATGTACCCCTTCGAGATTAATAAAAGTTCATTTTGCCGATCAAAAAAAAAAAACAATATTTATATGATAGACTATTTTTGTTATAGTGTAAAAATGAATGCATGAGATTCGGGCCTCCGCAGAGTATAAATCCGGTGTCCGCCATTGTAACCTAGTGAACAATCAATAGAAGGACCTTTTTCTTTTTAATACGGATCAATTTGAGAATGAAATTACTTATTGATGCGCATTGTGTACCTGTATATTGGATTTATCAATAAATCTACAATCACACTCAAATTCACATCTACACACATTGATGTAGCGTGTGGAACTCACACACACTTGTGTGCGTAAGTGTGTGGATATATGTGATGCATGCATTATATTCCATTACTATCTTGGAATTACTTTACAGCGGAAGAGGGGTATCGACGATCCTAGCTGTCCGGTTTGTGGTTCTACCCAAGAATCTGTTGTTCATCTGCTTTGTAATTTCCCTGTTGTTGTTCAAGCGTGACATTTGTCGCCTTTACAAGTAAGTATGGGGGCAGTACAAGTTAATTCTTTTTCTTCTTTTTGGGACTCTATGGAACTGTGGTGGCAGGATCAAAGTAATAAGGAATGGCGTATGCCTGTTGCTGTGGTCCTTATGTGGTATATCTGGAAGTGTCGAAATGGGGCTTTGTTTGAACATAAGTTAGCTCTTCCTGGGGTGGTGTGCAAGAGGGCGATGGAATATTTGGAGGAGTACTTGTTTGCAAACTTTTTGAATACTCTGAATATTGTTTTGTCTGGGGAGGGAGCTGCAAATTTGCGGATTAGGCCTCCAAATGGGATCTTGAAGATCAACGTGGACAGTTCATGGAAGAAAGGCTTGGGGAAAGAAGGCTATGGTATCGTGGTTAGAGATTCTAGAGGTTTTTTTGTTGCTGCTTCTATGGGTTTTTCACAGTGGTGTGCAAGTTCATCAGTTGCTGAAGCTCTTACAATTTGATAAGGTGTTCAGCTTGGATTCCAACTAGGTTTGGGGTCTATTTTCGTGGAAAATGATGCTCAATTGCTAGTGAAGATGCTCAACGGTCAGGTTGCAACCAATCAAGAGGTGGAAGTGGACATCATGATATTCAAGCTTTGAGCTAGAATTTTCAGTGCTGCGCTGTGGCTTTTCTTTTATTCGTAGGACTGGTAATAATATTGCTCATGTGTTGGCAGGTAAGGGTTTCAGTGGTTCAGGGTATAGTCTTTTGACGGAATCCCCATCATTATGGTTACTTGGTTCCCTTTCGGGGGACGGGTCTCCTGATGTATCGTTCTTGACATAATAATAACACTTGTTATCATCTTGTTCCGTTGACAATGTTAAAATAATTTATCGAACTTTCCTTTTGTGGTATGGATTAAGTATCGCCGGTTTTTCACTTAAATAAGGGCCAGTTTTTTTTTTTTAATATTTTAATTCCCAATTTTATTTAAACCGGAATGAGCCAACTATTGCGAAGATTGCGTGTCTATCTTGATGCTCATCCTATGGGTCCACGTGCACCGAACACGTATTTGGACGTGTATCTGGACTTGTGCATCCTGGTCACAATATTTTTTTTTTAATCGGCAAAGAGAAAACTTTGTTTAAAGCAGGAAAAGGCGGATACATCGAGAAGGGTTGAACTTAAGGGATTGGAAAATTCTATATTGCAAGGCCTTGTAAGATATCTTGTAGGACGCACATAGGTCATCGATCTTAATAATGAATAGTTGGATATAATCCGAGCTTTTACAAATCCTACATGTCCATTGTTTGACCGGATTGACCGCTCTATATGTGTAGAGCGGGAGGTACACTACAGCACCCCGGGTTCGAAGTTAAGCATATCACACTTGGAACATATATCCCAAGCAATTAAGTTGGCATCTATGACTAAGGAGATTATATGCTTATGCTGAGGAAAACAATACTCATTCCATCCCTAATTTTTGGTCCTTTATAATTTTACGTACAATTTTTAATTGCCTTTGTCTTTCAATATATATATATATATATATATATATATATATATATGTTTTTGAAAATATTATTTTATAGAAATAATTGAAATCTTTCGAATAAGATCCATATTACATATTTTAAACAATACACATTGAAAAATATAAATAATTGAAAATTACACGTAAAACCGGCCGAGAGATCAAGAATTTGAGATGGAGGGATTATCAAATAATACAGTAGAATTTGGATGAGACCCAAAATAGTAAGATGAAAACATGGCCTAGCTCTAAACTACCTGCTAGACACTTCTTGAAATCTCCGATTGAATACCTCTTCAGATCATATTTCCCTTTTATCCAAAAGGCCACCACCCCTGTCTTCACAATATCCACATCCTCTTCTTCCTTTGAAATTTTGTTATTGATATATGGTGTCATTATGTGCTTTTCGATTACTATTTTTTTTTTTCCAAAAAAAAAAAGGCTTCCATATCATTTTTTGTTGGTCGGCAAAAGAGAAATTTTATTCAAAACTCGAAGGGTATATCGATCAAGGGAAAGAGTAAGAATGCATCACTACTAGAAACATACATCCCAACGAGGTTGTCACCTATGTCCTAATACTATCATGTGCATACCACAATCCTAGGCTTCCATAACATTAAGATCATAAAAAAACCATGTAGAAATACCACAGAAGAAGCCCCGCGCTCCCCGCGCTGATGAGACAGTCTCGGAAGGACCAAAACCCTCCTAATTCTAGAGCTTGCAAGAACCTAATCCGTCTCCTCACCTCACATTTTGTGCTTTTCAAATTGACCAAATTAATGCATAAAAGCATACTTCCCAACTTTTTCATAAAAAGTGTTAGGTAACCTGACAAAAAAACATGAAATGAAACAAAAAAGAATGACTCAGATTCACAGCACTGTGAATTTGAGTTATTCATTTTGTTTCATGGTATCTTGTCATGTTTTCTATCAACCTCTTTTTCAAACTTCTTCAAAAACCACCAATTCACCAGCATCTACAGTGGTGCAGGCCCATGCCCAAGATATCTCCCACCATCTTAGGGGGTGTTTTCGGTAATAAAAAATTTGTAAAATTTTATTTGTGGTGGAAAAGTTATGCGTTTTCGGTAGTGAATAAGTTGTTGATAAATTTGTGAGTAGAGTTACTGTAGAAAAATAATTTTGTTGACAACTTTTTTGTTAGTAAAAACGAGATGGTAAAATACTAAAACTCTATTGTTAGTAAAAACGAGATGGAAAATACGGTGAGTTTTTAGTGTTTTTTTTTTAATAGTGAAAACACCCCCTTAGGAAAGCAGACCAAATAGACCATGCGAAGGGACAGTACAACATAAGGAGTATATGAGTTTCAATCACTATTCATGACCACTGCTACTTTTTCCTAGCTTGAAGGCTTACCGTCAGATTTCTTCGGCAAGCTTGGTTGATTTGCTTGATTATGATGGGGCCGGAAGCAGATTATAAGTCAGCCATTACTTTCTCTCTATCGAGCCGGAGTTTCATGTTTTTTCAATCGCTCACACATTTTTTTTTTGTTAATGAGAGTGTTCCCAGGCCAGCTTGCGCTTATCACGGGACTAAATCTCTATGGCCCTCACCAGCCTTTGCTAACCCAAATGAGTTTTATACATGGGTGGCCCCAATAGTTTTTTCGCAATGTAGGGAAGTAGTCAAACCTGGGACTCAAGGTGGTAAGTCCCTCCGTATGCCCTGGTCAATCACCAACTGCACTACTCCTCGGGGTTCAATATCGCACATCTTGAAGATGGATTTCGAGGACCTGTTAAATATCCTTCCGAAAGAGTCTGCGAGAGCGCGTTTAGACAAGTAGATCTGCATAGTGTCTCAAGATCCTCTGCAAAATTTGGAATCGTCTGGACCGTACCGCTCCCTTAATTGGAGGCCAGAGGGTTCTTCTTGATATTCTTCAACCCATTGCACCCCATTTCCTCACCCCATCCACATCAATGCTAGGAGTACTTTCATCGCACCTCCACACCTAGTTTAATTATAATCTTTTGGTAGCACGTACTAATACACATGTTTTTAATTCTCATGCATTCTGCACTTCCGCTCTCAATTCTCAATCGATCGCTCTTACTAATTCTATAGTTTGTCGTAATATTTTTGAAAGACGCTTTTAGTCACATGCATTTGCATTTTGTGACTTTGACCTGCCCTAGTCATACACCCTCTTAGACTGATTATCTTAGTTGCATGGTTTTATGCGAAGAAGTAATAATTACAGTATGTACTTATGTGAGTTGGCGGTAGGAGTTATGTACAGGGGGGTAACGGCCTCGGCCTCTATGTGAACCGATCGGAGGTCTTCCTCGCTCGAAGTGGACTCGATCGTCTCTTTCTTGTTCTGTAACGTGTTTATTTATCACAGGAAGGCTTATATCAAAGTGGTATCAAATCCTTTGATTCATGAGATCACCTTACGGCCGCTACATGTCTTTGATGCACATCATAAACCATGAAGTACCCCACAAAGACCTTATAGGAGATGAAAGCAATTGTCCTCTTGAGAAAATGATCAAAAGCAGCAAGAGATTCGATAAGACTCAAAATAAATTTACCATGCCAGTCAAAGGAGCGAGTACGGCATCATGATTGAGGTGATGAAAAGCTCCTCGAGGCAAATTAAAACTCACAAAGAGTTCGCTGTTGTGTGGTGCACGTGATTTGTGAAGAGAAAGCCATTCGCTCAGCAGAACGAGCGGTAGTTTGGAACAAGGGGTTCAGATTATAACAATGTTTAAAGTTTCTTATTGTGAAGAAGAGGTCACGTTCACGTCTACGTGAACGATGTGAACCAATTGGAATTTCCCCCGCCCCCCTCGCAGTGGACTATGTTCTCTTCTTTATTAATCTATTTCTCTCTTAATTTTATCACAGGAAGGCTCATATCAAGCACGTTGATTCTCGAGGTCTATCGCTTGATGTCTTGAAAGAGATTAATAATAAATTAGTGAAGAACACATTCAGCAACTAATCAGACTAATATCATGATTGAAAGGGCTTCAAAGATTCTAAAACTAGCATGCTTTGTAGAAGATAGTTGAAAAAACTAACTTAATTAATTTTAATAGGATTTGATTAATTTTTCCAGCGGACATGATCGATCGTAGATCTAACTTGCACACCAAAGAGTTCACCACAGATATCTTAGAATAGAATGAACACAAAAAGTCTAGGTACACAACAATTTGAACCAGCCGACTTGCCAGGATCGAACCAGTCGACTTGCCCTTCATCAGGTTGAACCTCCAGGTAAATCCTTTTCCTTTGCCATTTGAGAATTTCATTTTTTAATTTTAGTTGCTCTGCAAAGAGATTTGATAATCTTTTTTTTTGGTGTGGTGGAAGGGTAAGTATGTCATGGATAAAAGAGATTGTCAGCTAGAGTGTGCATCTTATACAACTGGAAAAAGGCATATATTTAAGTAATCTTAACAGTAGCGAGTAGTTGACATTTGTATGGTGTGAACACAAGACAAAGGAGGAAGTATTGTACCCACCCCCGACTTAAGAGGAGACGAAAGCAATTATCCTGAAAATGATCGAACAAAACCGTTCAATTTAAGTAAGGGATTAAATTATCTAAGAAATTATCTTATTCCCGCCGGTCAAATTAAGGAGTGCCGGTGTATATAATTTATTCTCTTTAAGCAGTCTCCTCAAGCACACAGGCCGGCAAAGTCAACTCACAAAAAGTTGATTCTTTAGGTTCATTGTTTAATAGTACTCGATCAAGAATCGTGAAATATCTTGTATAAATAGCACATTAATGATTAATGCAAATGAGGAATTCCAAAAAAACTTTTAAAGTTTCTTAATTATTGTGAAGAAGAAGTAGAAGTCACATTCACACGTACGTGCGAAGTAATTAGAGGTCTTCCCTCATCGAAGTGGGACGACTAGTACTCTCTTCTTTATTCTATTTCTCTCCTTAATTTTATCATCACAAGAAGGCTCATATCAAAGCACGCTTGACTTATTCGATCTTGATGTTTAACCCGATCTTGATGTCTTGAAAGCACAATTGGAAAGAGATTAATATAGTATTAGTGAAGAACACATTCAGCAACAGTTATCATGATTGAAAGCGCTTAAAATACACTAATAATAGCATCTTAATTTGTAGAAGATAGATTAAAAAACTAACTAATTTTTCCCAGAGGACACGAGTATTTCTGAATTGCACATCAAACAGTTGACCACAGATATTCTAGAATAGAATCAACAAAAAGTCTAGGAACACACAAGAAGTCGAACTAGTCAACTTGCCAGAATTGAACCAGTCATGTGAATCCTATTCCTTTCCCATTTGAGAATTTCATTTTTTAATTTTAGTCGCTCAGCAAAGAGATTTGATAATCTTTTTTTTTGGGTGTGGTGGGGATAGTTACTTCATTTGATAAATTCTTTTTTTTTGCTTGTGCATCTAATACAACTACAAAAGACATATTTAAGCATCTTTTATTAATATTATTATTTTTTAGTGTTTCCTAACATCAAGTGGTTGACATTTGTATGCACCCCGATCTAAGAGGAGACGTGAAGAAGTTAATCTCTTTGAAGGAGGAGAAATCTCCTAATCAATATACTAACATGCCGGTGAAAGGAGCGAGTATTGTATTAGGTGAAGAAAAGCTCCTAAAGCACAGGGCAGTTTTTGGCCTTTAGGTTTTTTGGATGCTGAGGGTTTGTTTGTTGTGTCTCCTTTGTTTTTGGTGATTTGGTTGGTGTATCGCCTTTGTCGGTGTGCCTTTAATCCGTTTAATCTTTGTAATCTTTTATAAAGATTAATAAATTTCTTTTGCTGAGCAAAAAATAAGGCAATCCGATCGAGTTGCTTAATTCGAATTCATTCTCTAAACAAATTCAAGCAGTCAATATCACAGTTTGCATTATATCTTAATTTTGCTGCAAGGATGATCGTGATGGCCCTGATGGGGTTATATATGATTCTTTAGGTTCATTATTGATCGATCTGTATTCTAAAATGAGAGAGGTGTATTTAATTAGGTCCTTCGTTAGTTTTTCTTTTGGTCAGAATGGTATGGGATTTCATTCATACGAAATGAACATACATCAAACAACTAAAGAGGATTACCTATTCCAAATAGAGACAATAATCAGAAGGTCTAAATTCAAAAGCTTTTAACTCTATAACCTCACAAATCAACACGTCGATGAATCCTTGATCATCAGCCAACATCAACCTCTTAGACGAAAACAAGCTGGCATCGAAGATAGCCGGCAAACCCTAGCGACCAACGAACGAAACCCCAACAAAACTCATAGAAACAAACCAACATAGCTTTATTTTTACCAAATTAGGGGAGACCAGAACTTGGGGATGATGACACCAAACTAAGCAAACCCAGCCGGGAGAAAGACTCATGATAAGAAACCGGAGAGAAACGCTCCACAAAAGGAAGGAGAAGAACAAAACAAAGAAAATAAAACCCCCATATTCGGTCTTCACAATCAGCTCCCACATGATCTACATATCTACCGATTGCCGTCAAAACATCTCTAAAGACGCCGAAAAACAACATTCTCGGAGAGCTGCGGTGGCCGAACCTAACTCGATCAGGGACATCCAAGAGGAAGAGGCCAGTGTGGGAGATGGAGAGGGAGGAGAGATGGGGGGAGGGTGGAGGACAGGAGCCGGCCGCAACCCCCTCCCCCAAGTAGAACCCTAGCTTCTGGAAAAGTTTGGTCCTTAATTCGTTATTTTAGTATTTATGGATCGTGACATATCTTGTATAGTGCATTAATGATTAATGCAAATGAGGAAGTCAAAAAGTGTTTAAATAAAGTTTCTTAATCATTGTGAAGAAGAAGAAGAAGTCACGTTGACATTCACATTTGTGAAGTAATTAGAGGTCTCCCCTCATCGAAGTGGACTGCTCTCTTCTTTATTAATCTAATAATCAGATTACTATATATCATGATTTAAAGCGCTTTAAAAATACTAAAATAGTGGGGCATGTTTTGTAGATGAGAGTTAAAAAAAACTTATGCCTTGTTTGGATAATGCTTTGAAAATTTTTGAATTTGATTTTTGGGTAACGAAGGAAAGAGAAAATAAAGTAATGATTGAAGATAGGGGTAATGAGTGTAGAGAAATATAGAGAGAAATGAGAATAATGATTGAAGAGATGAGAGAGAAATGTGAATAATGATTGAAAGTAGAGATAATTAGTATTTTTTGAGTTAGAAATTTTTTTTCCAAAGGACATGAGTATATTAAGTCAGTGGCGGAGTTACTAATGAGCCCGGTGCTTTGTTTTTTTGTTGGAAATAATTTTTGCTTTGCTTCATAGGGTAATCTGCCTTCTATTTGTTGGTTCAACGGTCATTTTGTCCAGGCCATTTTACGCGCATCACAACAATTTTTCTCCCTGGTCCAATCAAAGATAGGCCATTCACACCGAGACTAGGGAATTCACAAAGAATTTTTCTTTTACTGCCTGACTCCAAATTCATGGCTAGCAGCTACCTTCTTGTATATCTAGACTAATATTTTTTATTCACATAAATTTTATATTTCATGTACATAAATTAATTATTGGGTAAGCTTTGAACACCAACATTTTATTGGTCGACTACTTAAAGCTCTCAATACCAACTTTTGCGTTCAGGAATCATATGTTTTGGGTAAGGTTTGAAAACTTCATTCTTTCGTGGTAATACAAGAGCTAAAGAAGTAACAAATGCTCGTCCGTGGAGCTATTGTGGGGCAGCCCCACCCCAATCTCTCTTCCTTTTGAGCAAACTAAATTATGGTAAATGATACTATGCGGTATTGAAACAATTCTGAAGAATAATTATTCAATGAGAAAATTTCTGTTATATCCCTTCGACTTTACATGAAAGTTCACTTTGGTCCTTTTAGTTTCAATTTGGACAATTCTAACCTTCGATTTAGGATTAAGTTTCAATGTGAACCTTCCATTGCCTTCCATTTGTTTTTTGGACGGAAAACACACATGTGCCCCTCACATGACCAAATGGGAAGGGTGTAATTGCCAATTCTCTCCCTCCCTCACCCCTAATTCCCTTGGTGCGAGAAATCCCTATATTCCCACCCAAATTCTCCACCCAAACCCATTTCTAACCACCAACGCCGTGCCCCATCACCAAAGCCACCACCACCCACCTCCACACCAAATTAAACCCTCTCCCTTCTTCTTTCCTTACCGCCACCACCATAGAATACTCCAATTTAGAACTCCAAATGAGCAAATTGGCCTTTTTTAAGTTGGATCATATCCAAAGCCAGAAATTTCCAAGTAACACATCCTCAACAAATGAAAAATCCCCGAGTCTCAAATTTTATGCGTAATCGAACACCGATGTAGTTCATAGCATTGGTTGTCTTCGATCTTGAATTCTATGTCCTAAATTGAGATGGCAGTTCATGCTGATTTTTGACAGCGGCCTTCTCCTCCTGTTTAATTTCCATCCAATTCAACAGTAGATTAGACCCACCCATGGTTGTTTTTGAGATGGCGGTTCGGCGTCAAGAAAGTAATTTTTTTTTTCATTTTCACTTGATATCTACTCCTAATATTTAAAGCCGATTTCTTGATCATACCAGTTTATGAGCTGCGGAATTTCAGCACTGTTAATGGGTTCCCGGTGATTGGTAACCGTTCGTGAAACTTTCTTGTTTCGTTTTGGAAATGAGGATGTACCGACTTCTGATGGGATACTATAATCTTTGAAGTAATCGATTGTGTTTGTGATTAGTTTCTTGAGTGGAAAATTGTAGGAGGACACTTTAGAGTTTGGATTTTTTTTTATAAGTATTTTAGATTGAGTTTGGCTTTTGCAGACTTTACCTTCGAAAATAATTTTACAGTAAATTTAATTCGGGTTTAAGTTCATGGTGGTGGCAGTGAGGAAAGAAACTAAGGAGAGGGTTTAATTAGGTGTGGAGGTGGGTGGGGTGTGGCGGCAGCTTTGGTGTTGGGAGATGGCAGTGGTGGTTGGAAATGGGTTTGGACAGAATTTGGGTGGGACAGAATTTCTCCCTCCAAGGGAGTTAGGGGTGGAGAGAGAGAGAGAGAGAGAGAGAGAGAGAGAGAGAGAGAGAGAGAGAGAGAGAGAGAGAGAGAGAGAGAGAGAGAGAGAGAGAGAATTGGCAATTATGCCCCTCCTATTTGGTCATGTGAGTGGCACATGTGTGTTTTCCGTCCAAAAAATAAACGGAAGGCAGCGGAAGGTTCTCATTGACGCTCAATCCTAAATCGAAGGTTCGAATTGTCCAAATTAGAACTAGAAGGACCAAAGTGAACTTTCGTGAAAAGTCGAAGGGATATAATAGAAATTTTCCCTTATTCAATTTATTTAAATGATTCTGTAAAAACTTGAGTGACTCGATCTAGTCTTGAAAAATCACCGAACCAAAATTTCCTTCGTAGTTGGCCCCTTTGACTTCGTTTTCTGGCTCTCCCACTGATCTAACTTGCCACCAAAGTGTTGACCATTGATATCTTAGAATAGAATTGAACCATTTAACTTTCCCTTCGTGGAGTTCAACCTCCATGTAAATCCTTTTCCTTCTGCATTTGAAAATTGTATTTTTTAATTTTATTTCCTCAACAAAGAGACTTGCTAAACTTTTTTTTTTCAGTGGAAGGGTAAGTACTTTATTTATAAAACAGATTAGAACCTACTCTGTGTGTCTAATACAAATGATAAAAGACATATTGCACACATGAAAGACAAATAAGACCTCGTTCCGCTAAGGTTTTTTTTAAATACTTATTTTTTGTTTTACGAGATATATTATTCTCTCATAATAGATCACCTTTAATTACCAAAATAAATATTTATTTGAAAATAAACACTTATTGTAGTTAGTGAAACACACACACAAATCAAATAAATGATAGATACAGCGATAACAAAGAAAAGAGATACCAAATTGTTGCTCTCCTTTCCATATTAAAATAGACAACAATTCTGAACTTGCACAAACAGATTTACCTACCAAAAAAAAAAACACTGAACAAGTAATTTTATTTTTTGGTCAAATGTAGGTAGAACTGTGAGAACCCACCCTATGGCTGGGTAAGAGTCCCACATCGAGAATAAAGAGAAACATAAAATTGGTTTTTTAAGATTAACCCATTAGCTACTGTATTACTTGAGGTTAATTTTTTGAGCCACGTGGTTAGGCGAATGGTCAGCGAGTCAGCTGGCGGCGGATCGTTATAGTTGGTATCAAAGCACAATTCTGATCTACACGATGGGGGCAACCTCTAGAATCTGGTATGAGTATACTGATGTGCTGTATAGAGACCATGGCCACCAAGGGAAGGTTGCTGGGCTAATGCAATGAGGACATTGCATCATAAGGTGGAAAGATTGTGAGAACCCACCCTATGGCTAGGTAAGAGTCCCACATCGGGAATAAAGAGAAACATAAAAGTGGTTTATGAGGATTCGCCCACCAACTACTGTATAACTTGAGGTTAACCTTTTAAATCACGTGGTTAGACGAATAGTTAGCGAGTCAGCTGGGATGGGTCATTAGAAGAACTTACACACTCTATATCTTGGGAGAAGATAGAGGGGACGTAGGTTATATGAATCATCACAGAGTGGGATATAAACCGCTACTATACAATATTACCTCGCCTACAATGAGCCCAAGCCCGGGTCTAAAGGAAGTAACCATCTGCGCTAGAACCCTTGGGAAGAAAGTGTATTTGATAATAGTGGTTTCAATACATTCAAAGGCAACATAAATTAACAGATTGTAATGTGCGGATCTCACAACTTCATCAACACAAGATCAACTCCATGTTCGGGCTCGATAACCATATGAAATGCCGGCGAATGGACATAATCTGGAGACAGAGTGAAGGAGAAGTTGGACAGAATCAGGGCAATCAGTAATTTGAGTTCGGCCAAGGCCAAGAACTGGCCGAGACACCCGCGCGGCCCGGCCCCAAACGGCATGTACAAATGAGGAAGCTTACATGCACCTGCAATACCATTCGCAAACCTTTCCGGTTTAAACTCGTACGAGTCAGGCCCCCAAAACTCGGGATCCGTTTGGAGTGCCACGATCGGGCACATTAGGTGAACGCCCTTGGGGACTTCGATGTCGCCGAATTTCATGTCTTTCAAGGCCTCCCTCGATATTGTAGCCACCGGAGGATAAAGGCGCAATGATTCATTCAGCACCATGGTTAGCTGCAGCAAATCATAGTATTTCATATTTTCATCAAGTAAACGGGACAGTAAGGATCTGAGAAGCTCAATTTCTCTCTTTTTTGTGTTAGTTTTTTCCCAGTAGTGTGGCCCACTAGCCTCCACGTTTTGTGCATATGGGACTCCACCATCAGATAAGCCAATGAAGTGTTATGGTTCATTACGATAACTAATTAGAATTATAGATTAAGGAAAACTCTTGATAATGAAAGAGACCTTGATGGACTAGGTGTCTTTTAATAATTATCTCTAAGGCCCTCTTCTCTCCTCTATAAAAGGTAGAATACCCACCCCTTATTCCTACGGTTTTTCCATCAATTAAAGTACTGGGGAATTCTAGAATATTAGAGACAGAGAGAAGAAGGTGAGCCAAGAATTAAGGTGTTTCTAATTAAGGGGTTTGCTGCTTCTAATCTCGATGGCCAACAAAGGTACGCTATTTATTGTTCTTGAGATGTGTTGAATTCAAGATCCTGTTATATCTGTTTTCCGCATAATAGATAAAATACAGATATATGATTTACAGTTGGTATCAGAGCAAGGTTTTCTGAATCAATACATCTTGGAATAAAAATACAGCGAACGTACTGCCACGTTATATTTATATATTCACGAACGATCGAAACTATTGAACCCAATTAATAATTACGTTACTGTATGAGTATGTGGCCGACGTTCCGTAGCCGTCGATAATAATATGATAAAAGAGATTTTGGTTTCATGTTTATTGCTACTGTGCCATTCATTTGGTGGGATGGAATGGACGTTTTCATCTCATTTATCGTCGACGTTGATTCATGGGCAAATAAGCGAATTTATTAGCATAAACCATTAACTTGTTTTGTTGGTTGATAATGTTTCGGTAAAGAAAGTCATCCTCTCGGCATTTAATTTAATTGTTTTTTCTAAAGTTCACATGTAACCTATGTGATTTTAAGATCTAAATTGCCGTAGTGGATTTTGCTTGATGGAATCTATTAATTTTACTCCTTTACGCAACTAACAGTTTACTTTCTTTACATATTGAGATACTGTTTGCATATGGTGATTGGGCAAATTAGTTTATGATAAATAGATTGACGCTCCCCGTTTGGATTGAATTATTGTTTTTCTAATCAAGATCACTGGACTGGAAAACATATACATGTTCTTGCAATGTATGTACGGATATTGTTTTCATTATGGTTTTATATGATCAATGATAGAAATAAAAAAATCATAATCGCATGGTTACAAAATTAATCTGTTTTGTCAGATTATGTTTTCTGCAATAATGTATGATTATTTTGAAGCATTTAATTGGGAAAGTTTTTTCTATTACTATGTTACTGTATATGTGAGAGTTATGGTTAGATTAAATGTCATTGAATGGATTATCAATCACTTAAAATATATATATATATATATATATATATTTTGTTGTATATTTTATTTTACGGTAGAAGTGATTGAATAAAAGAATGACATCCGCATAACTCGAATAAAAGAATAGAGCATATCATTGGTTAGTTTAATATTCATAGGAATTACTAATTTGGTAGTCACCAAAGTGACCTAGGTTAGTGGAACTTATGAATATTAAACTACATCAAAGTTTTGTTAAAAGGGTAGCAATTAAGTCAATGATATTCTCGAATTGCAGTCATGATTATAAGAATGAGACTAGACCCAAAGGAGAGTCATATTTAAATAATTATGAACTGGGTAGGGTGAGTAGTTTATGCAACTTAGCGGGTTAGGATTGGATATCCAAAGATAACATGACTAACTTGATAAGCTGTATAAATTATTTAGACCTACGTAGGTGATTATGTTGCACCTACTTAATGAGTGAACAATAGGTATGCTTAGGTTTTGCCCAAAGGAGGACCTAGGTGATGTCAATAGTTCATCATTATAAATTATTTAGACCAACTTAGGTGATTATGTTGCACCTAATTAATGAGTGAACAATAGGTATGCTTAGGTTTCGCCCAAAGGAGGACCTAGGTGATGTCAATAGTTCATCATTATAAATATTTATAATTCTCAAAGCTTTTATTAAGTATTGTCCTATTTTATTTCCTGTTATAGTTCCTTATTTTACTGCACTAGAATACCTGAAGACTGGGAAAGATTGCTTTAAATTTGCTGATAAGTCACTTATAGATACGATTATGGCTGAGTTAACCACCATGAAATATGATGGTAATCGTGGAGTTCAAGAGCACATCTTGAACATGTATGACAAAGCTGCAATGCTTGCAACCTTGGGAATTCAAGTGGATGAGTCTTTCCTTATTCAAGCTATACTCAACTCACTTCAGGCACAGTTTGGCCCATTCAAAAATTCACTGTAATGCCCAAGAGAAAGAGTGGAGTTTGAATGAGCTAACAAACTTGTGTGTTCATGAGAAAGTGGGATTGAGAAAGGAAAGGCATCACACTGCATTGGCAGTGACTCAAGTTGCTATGAAAGAAAAGGGTAAAGTGAGAAAATATTCACCAATCAAAGTCGATGGACCTGAAAAAAGTAGTCAGGCTCATAATGGTCTTACTGTCAAGGGTCACTTTTGTGGCTGTAAAGGACATGTGAAGGAGGACTGCAATAAACGTAAGGCTTGGTTCGAAAAGAAGGGTAATAATCTTTCTTTTGTATGTTACGAATCAAATGTTGCTGAAGTTCCTTCTAATACTTGGTGGATAGATTCTGGAGTTACGACTCACATTACGAATTCCTTGCAGGGATACCTTTTAACCTAGAAACCGGAGGAAAGTGAGAGATTTGTCTATTTAGGGAACCGTCTTAAGGCTGAAGTGGTAGCTGTTGGTACCTATCGCTTGGTTTTACAGACGGGTCATCAGATAGATCTTGAAGACACTTTTTATGTTCCCTCTATTTCTAGGAATTTGGTTTCTTCATCTAGATTAGATTGTTCTGGATATTCAGTTTCATTTGGTTGTCGAAAACTCAAATTGATGCTTAATTCAATAATGGTTGGTTCTGGTGATTTTTATGATGGTTTATATAAAATTGCCTTGAATCATGAGTTTGCACAATCATTAGTGACCCTGCATTCGGATGTTGGTTTAAAACGTGGCGACTGGATGTAAAATCATTTACCCTGTGGCATAGACGATTGGGGCATATCTCCAAGGATAGAATTGACAGATTGGTGAAGAATGGGATTTTAGAAGTCCTAAATTTCACTGATTTTGAAATTTGTGTGGATTGCATTAAGGGAAAGCAAACCAAACACACAAAGAAAGGTGCCACTAGAAGCAATGCACTTCTTGAGATAATCCACATTGATATTTGCGAAAGTCCTATTCCATGTTTTATTGGACAAAAATACTTTATCACCTTTATAGATGACTTCTCACGTTATGGTTACGTATATCTAATTCATGAAAAGTCTCAAGCCGTTGACATCCTTGAGGTGTATATTACTGAGGTCCAGAGACAATTAGATAGAAAGGTCAAAATAGTGAGGTTAGATAGACGTGGTGAGTTTATGAAAAATATGATGAGTCAGGCCAAAATCCTGGCCCATTTGCCAAACTATTAGAAAAGCGAGGCATTTGTGCTCAATACACAATGTTTGGTACGCCACAGCAGAACGGTGT
This sequence comes from Rhododendron simsii, assembly GCA_014282245.1. NCBI lineage: Eukaryota > Viridiplantae > Streptophyta > Magnoliopsida > Ericales > Ericaceae > Rhododendron > Rhododendron simsii. The sequence goes on from CM024962.1 coordinate 5,525,885, forward strand.
TGCTGAGAGGCGTAATCATACACTTATGGATATGGTTAGAAGTATAATGAGTTCTTCAAATGTACTTGTTTCCTTGTGGAGTGAAGCATTAAAGACCGCTATGTATCTCTTAAATAGGGTTCCCAATAAGGCGATTCCAACTACTCCTTTTGAGTTGTGGACCGGTAGGAAACCCAGTTTGAGACATTTACATATTTGGAGTTGTCCAGCGGAAGCTCGAATATATAATCCACAAGAGAAAAAGTTAGATTCTCGAACAATTTTTGGATATTTTATTGGTTATTCAGAAAAGTCTAAGGGGTACAAATTTTACTGTCCTAACCATAGTACGAGAATAGTTGAAACCGGAAATGCGAAATTCCTAGAGTATGGCGAAAATAGTGGGAGTGAGAAATCAAGAAAGGTTAATTTTGATGAAGAAAGAGTTGATATCCTAACAATTCTTCCTCATCGAGAAGTTGTTATTCCTCAATCAGTTGAGGAGAATGAACAATATATAGGTAATGATTCTCCACTTCATGAGGATACCGTCATTGAAAATATTGTAGAACCACCACAACCGGCAGTTCTGAGAAGATCTCAGAGGGAAAGAAAGTCTGCCATTCACATGATTATGTGGTGTATCTACAAGAATCAGATTTCGACATTGGGATTAAGAAAGACCCGGTTTCGTTTTCACAAGCCATGAATAGTGATGATTCTAATAAATGGTTTGACGCTATGAATGATGAGTTGAATCAATGGACCAGAATAAAGTTTGGGATCTCATTGAATTGCCTACTAATTGTAAGAAGGTCGGCTGTAAGTGGGTCTTTAAGACCAAGTGCGACGCAAAAGGCAATATCAAACGATTTAAGGCCAGACTTGTGGCCAAGGGTTTCACTCAGAAAGAAGGCGTTGACTACAAGGAGACCTACTCTCCTGTTACAAAGAAGGACACACTTAGAACCATCTTGGCCCTAGTAGCTCATTATGACTTGGAGCTGCATTAAATGGATGTGAAAACCGCTTTTCTGAATGGTAGTTTGGATGAAAATATTTACATGGTGCAACCTGAAGGATTCGCAATAAAAGGGAAAGAGCATTTGGCATGCAAATTAAAGAGATCCATATATGGTCTTAAACAAGCTTCCAGGCAATGGTATTTAAGGTTTAACGATATCATTACCTCCTTCGGATTCAAAGAAAATGTTGTTGATCAGTGTATATATCTGAAGGTCAGTGGGAGTAAGTTTATTATTTTAGTGCTATATGTGGATGATTTTTTGTTAGCCAGTAATGACCTTGGTTTAGTACATGAAATTAAGGGATATCTCTCGAAGAACTTTAAAATGGTTGATATGGGTGAAACAACTTATGTTATTGGCATAGAGATCTTTAGAGATCGATCTCGAGGACTGCTAGGACTGTCTCAGAAGAGGTATATTAATCGAGTTCTAAAGAGATTCAATATGCGGCTTTGCTCAATAAGTGATGCGCCCATTGTCAAGGGTGACAAATTTAATGAAAGCCAGTGCCCAAAGAATGACTTAGAATGAAAGCAAATGGATAAAATTCCATATGTATCAGCATTATGGAGTTTGATGTATGCCCAGACTTGCACTAGACTGGATATTAGTTTTGCAGTAGGGATGTTGGGCATATATCAAAGTAATCCAGGAATGGAAAATTGAAAAGCAGTGAATAAGGTTATGAGGAATCAAGGACTATATGCTTACTTATAGAAAATTGGATCATTTGACATGATTGGATACTCGGATTTAGATTTTGTTGGTTGTCTCGATAGCAGAAAGTAAATATTACGTTTATTTTTCTTTCTGTTAGATGCTGGAGTAACCTCATGAAATGTGTGAAGCATTCTATAGCTTACTGCTTCATACATAATGAAAACCGAGTTTGTGGCATGCTTTGAGGCCACATATCATGTTTATAGTTGCGGAACTTCATCTTTGGTCTTGGTGTTGTCGACTCAATTGTCAGACCGAATGAAGATTTATTGTAATAATTCCGCTATATTTTTATTCTCTAAGAATGTCAAGTATTTAAGTGATTCCAAGCACATGGAAGCAAAGTACTTGGTTGTTAGAGAATGAGTCCAGAAACAACAAGTGTCAATTTAAAATTGAGTACCACTCTTATGATTGTCGATCTATTAATGAAGGGATTGCCGCCAAAGACTTATAACATGTTTTAAAGATGAGTCTTTTAACAACCCTTGATTGAGTGGTCATAGTGCATGACACTGTTTAGCGCAAATAAAAGTTTGTTTCTGATTTTCCTGTTTCCAATTATGCGTGCACATATTATTTGGATTATGTTCAACAGGAAATGTCTTGACAAGACAAATTACGGGGGCTTTAGGCATTACAGCCTAAATAATGATATTTTTCCTATTATGGACTTGGTTAGTGAAGGTTGTCAATGGTGTGGTGCATAGAAGGGAATATGGCATGGTGCTATACAACCGCTATGACTCACATTGGTGGTCTGAATTAATCACAGTATTAAAGTTTCTAATTGGTTTGAACCTGTTGGCTATTTTAAATCCGTGATCACGTGTCAAAGTTTTTAGTGTGGAGCCCACTCGAGTCTTTTTAAACAAAATGCATATTTTGAAGAAATATACTTTGCATCACAATCGGCTTGATGGGCCAAGTGGGAGAATGTTAGTTTTTTCCCAGTAGTGTGGCCCACTAGCCTCCACGTTTTGTGCATATGGGACTCCACCATCAGATAAGCCAATGAAGTGTTATGGTTCATTACGATAACTAATTAGAATTATAGATTAAGGAAAACTCTTGATAATGAAAGAGACCTTGATGGACTAGGTGTCTTTTAATAATTATCTCTAAGGCCCTCTTCTCTCCTCTATAAAAGGTAGAATACCCACCCCTTATTCCTACGGTTTTTCCATCAATTAAAGTACTGGGGTATTCTAGAATAGTAGAGACAGAGAGAAGAAGGTGAGCCAAGAATTAAGGTGTTTCTAATTAAGGGGTTTGCTGCTTCTAATCTCGATGGCCAACAAAGGTACGCTATTTATTGTTCTTGAGATGTGTTGAATTCAAGATCCTGTTATATCTGTTTTCCGCATAATAGATAAAATACAGATATATGATTTACATTTTGTTCTTTGTAACATTTTTTTTATTTCCCTGTTTTCTTCATTTGTTCTGTTCCAGATATTTAGGTTGATCGCTTATCAACCTCTATATTCTGTTTCTGCTCATGGGGCTGTGAGTAGCACATATGATTGTCGAGGATTGAGGTGCCAACCTAGTTGAGATGCTAATTTTTCGTTGTGAGGCTATGTGCTCTAGCCAGACTAGCCTCTTATTGTTGAACATCGCTCTGTAACTCTCTGTTTTGACTTATTAATAATATCTGATCGTTTTTTTTTTTTTTTTCTGTTTAAAAGAAAAAACTTTATGTGCGTAGCAGCATTGATCTCTCATGCATATACATACCTGTTTCATCTTACGAATCATGTCATAATTCGGAATTCGGCCGGCACAGATTTGAAGCACCTCGGCCCGGACGCGGCCTTGCCACTCTTGATTTGCAGCCAGCAGCATGAGACACCATTCGGCTGAAACTGCAGTGGTCTCGTACCCGCCTAAGTACATACTTTTGCAGTTGTCGACGACGAACCGTTCTGTTCCGTCTTGGCTCAGTTCGGTACTGTTTTTAGCACCTTCCAACAGCATTTGCAGCAAGTCATTCTCATCCCCGCCTGATTTTGTTCTCTCTTCCACCACATTTAGGATTAAGGTTCGAAGACCCTTTTCTAGTGCCCATGTTTCCCTATTCTGCTTGGTTGGAATATTCCTGTAATAACGTAGAATCGTACAGTTGTGTATGTTAGATTAACGCACGCGTCAATGTTCTTTGCACCGGAAATCTTTCTAATCGGTAAGCTCATTTTGGATGACAAGAATCTTGAAGGAACTGGGTACTCCATAATGAATCTCTTAAATTTACTTCTTATAAAAAAACAAAAAAAACCCAAAAACACCCAACAGCCCAAACCAAACACCAAAACGCCAGACAAAAAACTGGGGGAAATTCTTGGCCGGTCCCAAATTTTACACAGGGTTCCATGCAAACCCTTTTTTAAAGTTCTATTCCATCTAGACCCTTTTTAAAAATGCTTTTACTATTTCATCCCTATCACTTTTCATACCTCAAGAATTCACATCCCCGAGAATTCACACCCCCAAGAATTCACACCTCCAAGAATTCATACTTCTCAGAATTCACACACCTCCAAGAATTCACACCCCCAATAATTCACACCTCTAAGAATTCACACCTCCCAGAATTCACACCCCTCCGAGAATTCACACCTCTCAAAATTCACACCCCCAATAATTCATACCTCCGAGAATTCACATCCCCCGGAATTCATACACCTCTTAGAATTCACACCCCCAATAATTCACACCTCCGAGAATTCACCCCACCCCCCCCCCAGAATTCACGCCTTCGAAAATTCACACCCTCAAGAATTCACACCCCAAATAATTCATACCTTTCAGAATTCACATCTTTTTTTTCAGAATTCACGCTCTATCTGCACTATTCATACCCCCAGAATTCACATCCCTTTCAAGAATTCACACTCAATTCTTGGTGTGAATTCACTGTAGGGAAAAAAACCTAAACACAGTTTATACAATTCACTGTACGGAAAAAAACCTAAACACAGTTTATACAATTCACTGTACGGAAAAAGACAGAATTCACATCCCTAAATCCCTAAATAAAGAATTCACACCTATTCTAAAATACAAATTCCAGAGAAAACTTGTAGGAATTTCAGGTGAAATTCTTCTGCCACTCTTTCTTTCTTCTTTTTTGGGTAAATACCACTCTTTGCTTCAACCACTACAGTATTTTAAAGTTCAAGCATATGAAGAATTAATCGTCGGGATACGAAAAATCAAAAAACAAAGTAAGAACCTCTCTCTTCTTCTTTCTTTTTTTGGGGCTTTTAAACTTCTTATTCTCTTTAAAAACCAAACAGAAGGAATATCATCATCAGCAAGCTGGTTGCTGTCCAGTTAGTGGATAAACAACCAACGCAACTGGTACGCCGTCCTATAGCTTGATCGGTGCTCTGACGACGCCGATCTCATCAAGAAGCAGTACCCCCAAAATTCACACCCATTGCCGATCTCATCATCTGCTTGGAGCCGTGAGAGGGTGGCGGAGATGCGGCAGGCGGCGTTGGATCCATCAATTGTGGCGTTCAACGATCTGGGGCTTGTCTATTCCAGGAGTAGATTTTGTTGGTGGAGAGGAGAGGCGGTGTTGTGGTGGTGAGCTTGTGGGAGACAGGCGAGAGGTGGTGCAGTGGTGGTGGTGGTGGGTCGGAGGAGGAAGAGAGAGAGGGTCGATAGAAAGACTTCTCTCTTTCCTGTTGACGATGAGGACCAGTAATCTGAACCCGTTAACAATGAGGCGGGGTGTATTTGGTAGTTCACTTAAAGGAAGGTTTACATGGAATGGATTTGACAAGTGATGGGCTTAAACGGGTAGGTGCTGACAAAATTGGGCCGGCCAGTCAGAACCCCAAAAAACAGCCACAATGCCGCCAACTCACAATCGCCGCCTCCACTACTCCCCCACCGTCCAAGGCCCACAGCCACAACCACCACCAATAGCAGCCGCCAAAGCCGAAATACATGGCGATGCACGCTCACGCCCTCCACTGAACAACCATAGCACACTAGACGACCATAGAAACAGAGATGGCGACGGTCGAGATGGGCCAAAACCACCCACCACCATCGCCTCCAAAGCCTCCACCACCATCAGCCCAAACCGCCAGCAACAGCTTCTGTTGAGTTGGTTATAGTAGTTGAGTTAGTTGAGGACAAGTCTCTTAATAGATATGCAGTTATATATATTGGAACCCACACTCGACTCATAGAAATCACAAATTCTTTGCCAAGTCACAAAAGTTTGATCCATCACAATTTGAAGGTTCTGACCTGCTCCATACACATTTTTACCTTTTGGTGATGGACCTAGGATTTGCCCTAGAAAAGAATTCGTGAGGTTGCAAATACTCGTATTCATGCACCACCTAGTTAAGAGGTTTAGGTGGGGAAAATTGATCCATAACGAGAAAGGTTTTTTATATTCCCCTCCCTAGTCTTGAAAAAAGGTATTCCAATTCGCCTATTTCCGCACTAATTTCTTGTTCCCATAGAGATTATGGGGTGTGTAAATATTGCGTGTATGTGTGTGTGTTGGACAGTTAGGAAACAATTGCGCATATAGATATGAACATGTTTTACCATTTGTGGGATGTCCTAGACAAGTACGTAGATCAATGTTTGTCCTCGCAACATTGTAGTAATAGTTTGTTTTGCCAATAATGCTTATGCAATGGTGCCTTTACCTCTTTGGTGTTTTAATCCATTTTCCTTGTAGAAAACGACCATTAGATCACATGTCATTCATATCAACGAAAGCAACTCAGGGGGCGTGTTGTGCACTAGGTCCACAAATCCAATTCCCTCTAACGCCCTTAAACATTGTCGGTCCACAACCTGCTAGCTTGTGAGAAATTCAATCTCAACTTTATTTATTAATTGGCTCCATCGCCTCCACCAGCAGCAGCCTCTCTAATCCGATTCCGTTCCACACAGGGATGCCAAGACAATGATGATGGCCTGTTCTTCTTCTCAGAGACTAGATTGACCCTTCACTGTAAGCTCTTTAATGATGGATTTGCCTGACCTTATTTCTTTCTTCTGTACCCGGACCTTTTCTCCCTTCCTCAAGAAAAAGGATCTCTGGCCCTGGTCCAAGGTATTAGGGAAGTCTACTTCGCCCGTGCTGGGGTCATTTATGGGAATTAAGACAAGACGCGGATAGTCTGCTCCTACCTTCTTTCTAATGTAATTCCATATCATAGCCAGAACTCGCTCCTTCTTTAGGCCCGGTATTACAGTGTGTTCCTCAGGTGAGTCTTCAGTCGACTGCTAGACGAATTCCTAGTCCTAAAATAATGGGTTGCCCCAAGCGTAGGGCTAGGACCGACGTAGCATAATATCCAGTAAGACCGGAGTCAAATCCACAAAAACAGTGATGTGTGCTGACAAAAACTCAGGTTTTTATCTGATTAAACTGGTTCTTAGATAGCCACCCCTTGTGTTTGATATTGAGATTAACTAAAACCTTGGAAATTATTGGGTTTTTCGAATAATTGAAAGGAGGTACGGTCGTACGGTTTCATAGCACTCGCAACCAGTCATCAGCTCCAATCGGTGTTCTTAAAATGTTTGACTTGAGAGAGAAAAAGCTACCTCGAACGATGCGAAACTTTATGGTTGCCGTTCACTCATGCGCAGCCGAGAACAGTTTTGGTCCCCCGTTCCTTGCCACTCATAGGCTCCGACAATGCCTAGGTTCGTCTAACGAAAATACTTTACTAACCTACAATTGTCTTTTTATTATTATTGAGAAACAGAAGCAGAATGTGTCTGACCTGGCCACGGTGTGCTATGCACCCCGCGACCTTACCTATACAACTACTCACTCATTATCAAGCAAAAATTGAAAGAAACCTTAGTTTGAAACTTGCTTATATTACTCGAGAGGGAAAATAAACAAGTGGTATAAACTAATCTGAGTACCAACAAATAATTTTTATAAAAAATAAAAATTAAAACGAGTTATCGGATTGCGAGTAATTGAACAAAACTTTAAAACTTGAAAGGAAAAACAACTCTGAAAGTAGCTGCTAGAAAATATTCGGAACAATCCTCCTGATGGCAGCCCCGTTCTTCGTTCCGCAGTTGGCAGCCCCATTCTCCGTTCATCCATTCCCGTTTAATCTTTATTACAACTTTATGTTCGGAGAATAATAAAATTCTTTTGCCGATAAAAAAAAAACAATTTGTAGTTCAAATCTGTTGAATACTTTCACTGGTAAAATTATATTCCTACCAATAAAAATATCAAAACAAATATGAACCATTTAAAACATTATACGCCGGTTGCGATAACTTAGACTACACCTCTGCAATCCAAACCTTGACTGCAGGTAAGCCATCACACCAATAATCAATTCCATGCTCAATTTCTCCTTAAAGAAAGGTTTTTTTTTTTTTTTTTCAACGGATTGAAAAAGCATACCTATTTAAAAAATCATACGGCATCTACAAATTATCACCGGAATACAGATCAGGCCATACGGTATTTACATTTTCTCATCCAAATACAGAGATACAGATACACAGCAAAGCCCCTAAAACTAACAATATACAAGAAAAACAAGGAGACGAAACTAATATCTAATGCCTAAACAAGAGTCATCGCTCATTCCACGCCGTTATCAACAAGGTTAAACGTTGCAAAACTCATGAAATTGTTAATTGGAGCTTCTTATTAATTTATCCACCTTCATCAACCTCCTCCCTATAAAATACACCTCCCTTCGCAGTTCGAAACTCGTCTCATTAAAAACACAAATATAAATTTGTCAACCGGCAGAAGAAATTACAATGGAAATTCTCTATGCCTCTCTTCTTGGTTTCTTTCTTCTTGTCATCTACTTCTGCTACAACCACAAGTCGGGTGGAAATGCAAACCTTCGGCCACCTGGGAAAACCGGATTTCCGGTGATCGGGGAAACCCTTGAGTTCCTCTCCGCCGGGTGGAAAGGACACCCTGAGAAATTCATATTCGATCGCATAGCCAAGTACTCCTCCCACGTTTTTAAAACAAGCCTTCTTGGCTCCCAAGTTATTGTTTTCTGCGGATCAAACGGGCACCGATTCTTATTCTCCAACGAGAACAAGCTTGTCCAAGCATGGTCTCCGAGTTCTATCGACAAAATCTTCCAACACTCTACAAAGAAATCAACCAGTCAAGAAGCCTTGAGGCTAAAACAAATGTTTCCAAACCTCCTTAAACCCATGGCGTTACAAGGCTACCTCGGTTTAATGGATACCGTCGCCCACCGCCACTTTGTTACTGACTGGGAAAAAAAGGACACGGTGGTTGTTTTCCCTCTTGCCCATCACTACACTTTTTTGCTAGGCTGCCGTTTGTTTGTGAGCGTTGAGGATCCAAAACATGTTGCCATACTTGAAAAGCCTTTTGGGGTTTTGGCAGCGGGGATCGTGTCGCTCCCCATAGACTTTCCTGGAACCGCATTTAATCGCGCAATCAAGGCTTCTAACGTAATTCGAAAGGAACTTTTGGTGATTATCAAACAAAGGAAGATAGATTTGGTCGAGGGAAAGGCGTCGCCAACTCAGGATATCTTGTCACGTATGCTTTCGACAAGCGATGACAACGGCAAGTTCATGCATGAAGCGGATGTTGCTGACCAGATATTGGGTATGATAGTTGCTGGCCATGACTCCTCCAGCTCCGTTTGTACTTCCATTGTCAAGTATCTTGCTGAGCTACCTGAGATATACCAAGTAGTTTATCAAGGCAATACACTCCTAACTTTTTCGTGTTATTGTCACAATTTAGAAGCAATGCTAAGTTCATCACACTTACAAACATGGATTAATGTTCTTCTGTTTTTTAATTTTCTATTTGACCAACAGAGCAAGTGGAGATTGCGAAATCAAAAGCTCCAGGCGAATTGTTGAATTGGGATGACATTCAAAAGATGAAATATTCATGGAACGTAGCATGTGAAGTGATGAGACTTGCACCCCCTAACCTAGGTGCTTTCAGAGAAGCAATAGCAGATTTCGCGTACGACGGTTTCTCAATTCAGAAAGGGTCGAAGGTAAGAGCAAGTATTCTGAAAACCAAACGTCCTATGGTCCATATATATTGTTCAGTCAACAACTGCTGATTTTAGCAGTATATTAGTCAGTTATACCGTTATCGATTTTTTCAGAATTTACTTTCTTTTGAGTTCTGAAATTGTGATTTCAGAAAATTTTCAGAAACAACTAACTTGTACTTTTTTTTCTTGTTGATATGCAGTTATATTGGAACCCAAACTCGACTCATAGAAATCACGAATTCTTTCCCGAGCCACAAAAGTTTGATCCATCGCGATTTGAAGGTTCTGGACCTGCTCCTTACACATTTTTACCTTTCGGTGGAGGACCTAGAATTTGCCCCGGAAAAGAATTCGTGAGGCTGCAAATACTCGTATTCATGCACCACCTAGTTAAGAGGTTTAGGTGGGAAAAATTGATTCCTGACGAGAAGGTTTTTTATATTCCCCTACCTAGTTCTGAGAAAGGTCTTCCAATTCGCCTCTTTCCCCATCAAGCTTAGTCTTGCTCCCATTGAGATCATGGGGTGTGTTGGAAATTTTTTTTTGAACTAAAAATTGTCTCTGTGTGTGTTGGACAGTTGGGAAACAATTCTGCTTATAGATATGAACATGTTGTACCTAGTGCGATGGTGCTTCTATTTCTTTGGTGCTTTAATCCTTTTCGTCTCTAGTGCTTGTTTCGTTTTGTGTTAAATGTTGTATCCCTTGAACCGGCCCCCTTACAGTTTGGCGTACTTTATATTTTCTCTAGTTTTGTCTAATTTCTTGTTTTGGTTGGCTCCTTGCCAACCTTGTTTCCCTTCCGAGTTATTGGTGGCATATTTGTTGGGTCGCCCGTGTCTTGGTTGTGATGCTGTGAAGCTCATTTTTCTTTTAATATTTGTACTACTTCATTCATATATAATTAATTAAATCGATAACTTCTATGCACTTCTTCGACATATGGCCGTCTGATCAATTTATCGCAGCATGTATCATTCATTCTATTTGTATGTGTTATTTGTCTTTCATGTGTGCAATATGTCTTTTTTCAGTTGTATTAGATGATACGGTAGTTTATAATCTCTTTCATCAATGAAGTACTTACCCTTCCACCAAAAAAAAAAAATTTTATTAAATCACTTTGCTGAGCAAATAAAATTGGAAAATACAATTCTCAATGGGAAAGGAAAAGGATTTACATGGAGGTTGAAGTCGATGAAGGGCTAGTTGACTGGTTCAATTCTAATCTAAGATATCTGTCGTCAACAACTCTTTGGTGTGCAAGTTAGATCAGTGGCAGAGCCAGGAAATGATGTCAGAGGGGACCGAACTATGAAGAAAATTTTGGATTGGTGTTTTTTAAGACTAAATCGAGTCATTCAAGTTTTTGCAGAACTTTTTTTTATATAAATTGGAAATTTATTTTCGTGTATTGTTGCTGTACTATCATTCGACGACAGGCAGTACCACTACCGCACAATATCATTTACAATAATTTAGGTTGTTCAAAATGAAAAGAAAAAAAAAATTTTGGGGTGGGGATGAGCTGCCCCACAATAGCTCCTGGGACCAGTATTTGTTAGTTCTTTTAAGAGAGAGTAATGAAATTGTAATCAATTACAATCTCAATATCACGATATGATAACGATATTATTTAGTATATGCAAAGATTCTAATATCCCCCCTCAAACTCAAGTAGGCCTACCAACTTGAGTTTGAAAAAGTCCACAGAAACTAAGAACTGCCAAGCCAAGCCAAAAGAGAAACAGTCAGGATCGTCAAAAGCCGGAAGCCAAGAGCCTAGAGAAACCAAGAAAAGCCGAAAAAAGAAAAAACCAGTAATCGAAAAGCCAAGAGCGCTAGTGGTGAAGAGGCATGATGGGTGTAGACAACCGAAAAACGTTAGAATCCTTGTATATATTAAATAAGAGAAGTGCTACAATACACACCCTCTATTTGGGTGTGTATCATATGCACCCTCTTTAATTACCATTAGATGCTTGAAAATTGATCTGAACCCTTTAAAATGTTACGATAGGTTATTAATAAAATACTTGTTACCAGTGTAACAGGTAAACCCTGTAATTAACAAAATGGAAAGAAATCTCGCCTCTCACTTTCTTCCCAACCAGCGTGGATATCTCTCTTTTCCTTACACGAAACCAGACCTATCAGTCCGCCATTCGCCCTCCCTCATCCCAGTCGTCGGTCGCGGTGGCTCCTCCCTGTCCGTAACTCGCCGCTTCTCTCAGGTATGAATATAATCTCTCTCTCTCTCTCTCTCTCTCTCTCTCTCTCTCTCTCTCTCTCTGCATCTATTCACAGATTTGGCCGTATATTTGTTTGTGAAGGAAGCCTAAACAGATTCTGGGAGGTTCTAGTTGTTGGGCTACTAAATGTGTGTGTATACGTGTATATCTGTGCATGTATTCAGAAATTTGTGTGTAAATTTGTTTGTGAAAGAAGGTTAAACAGATTCTGGAAGGTTCATGTTGTCGGGTTACTGAATGTGTAGAAGTTACATGTAAGGCTCACAAACTGTTCGATAAAATGCCAATACTCCTACAATAATATGTGAGGACAGGATTTTGCCTCATCTCGTACATGCGTTGTGATCTTAAGCGAACAATGTGTGGAGATCCTAAAGCTACGTTGAATTCAGGATTATTAAGGTTGTGATTGAACGATGGAATGTAAGGAGAGATTTTTTTGTTATTCGTTTATGTTTTCAATGTTTTGGCAACCTTCTTTTGGATGGTTTAGGTATTTTGATAATTTTATAGGTCCTGTTAAGATGCAGTTTAGATGTCATTCCTGCCACTTTTTGTAAAGTTCTTCCTTGCTCGGACAGGTTTTCATAATACCCAAGTGAAAAATTGTCATTGGTTTCGCTACTGTAGGTAGTTGCCATAAGGATTCATAACGTGGATTTTCCTTTTCATGGTGTTTAAACTGCTATGGTGTCCAATTATTATACCTTTAATGGGGTTTCTGCTTGTTTGGATTCTGGCACTTCCTTAGCTTAAGTTGAATTGAGTCACTTCCTTTGTTGGCACTTTCTGCTTGTTTGTTTGGTTTCTGCTTGTTTAAATATGTTCAGTCTCTTGTACAGTTGTACTGCTTGCCTATTCTTCTGATCTATCTCTTTGTTTGGTGCAATGCCATCTGAACCATAATGTGTATGTGTAAGACACTATTAATTTGTTTGAAGTGAAGTTTTTTGAGCTGCTCATTACCAATGTTTTAGCGATGGAACTCTTGCAGGTTAGATTCCACCCTTTGTGTCCTGAAATTCTAGCAAGTGGAAGTTTGGACCATGAAGTTCAGTTATGGTTAGTTACCTTCACAACTGGATGGTTGGAAATCAAGTGGAGGTGACCCTTGTGGTGAATCCTGGGAAGGAATAAAATGCTCAGGATCCTCTGTTACTGAAATGTAGCTATTCTTTTTGAAGTAGTTGAACACATTCTAAGTTGTAAAAGCATCTTACTTGGCTTTGAGGTTATGAATTCAAGTAAAAGTCTCTCTGATTTATTTCATCTGACCTATTTGTGAGAAACATTTTGCACTGAATAACGCTAGAAATATGAATTCAAGTGATAGTCCTTATGATATCCCCACCTAGAAATATGAATAACGCTCCACCCATAAGGTTTACAAGCAAAGCTCACGCCCAAAAGCAAATGAAATGCATGAAATGCTTTATGAAATCTAGCAATGCTATGCTCTACGATATTTTCTGGAATTCTCCGATTAATACATTCGCTACAAGATTTTTACCAATAACCCAGGACACATAAAGGAACATCATATTAAAATTCCAGAATTTTCTGACCTTGATAACTATTTTCAAACAGGTACCGATTAGACCCAAAACTCACAGTGAATTCCAGAGAACAGATTTTTGGCCAAATTTCAAACTGAAATCTGTTATTACTCAAGCATAACTAGGGAACATGGCCTTCATATTTTTTTTAGCTCTATGTGTCTAGTTTCCAACAAAACAAGCGAAAAGTGTTTTCGAGTTTTCTAGGCTGAGATATAGTCGTTTCCGTAAAATGCGACGGTGCTGTCAGCACAGTGAGTTCTACGACAGCAGCTCAGTGTCGGATTTTTAGAAATTTATGTACTTTGAATAAAATTCTAAAATTTTAACACAACAGATTAGACATGTAAAGGCATCTCCAGTAAAAATATTGAAAAATTATGAGGTCGGGAAGTTGGTCATAAAAATTCATCAAGGACCTGGAAAATTCAATTCTGTTCAATTGTTCTCGCTCTCTCTCTCTCTCCCTTTCTTTCGGTGCAGCAGCAAACAAATGCAAAATTCGAAATGGGTATTATATTTGAAATCCATCACCTACTTGTGAGGCCCAGCTTTTATACATAGAAAATAGGCACATTTGTTTTTAATACATCCTCTAATATTTTGTCAAAATTGAGTTGCAACGAGCTTGGTCCGGACCAACGTCACTCTTGTCCAGGCCAGAGCTCCATGATCACTTTCCGAGCTCACAGTACTGCTGGTCCGGACCAGAACCTCTTGAGCAAAACAGTTCACAGCAGCCTTGGTCCAGACGAGCTGTGCTTTAATCCCAGTTCACAGCAACCACACATAATGCGGGAAAAATGGAGAAGGATAACATATAAAACAAAAATACAATTCCACCCAGCAATTAACTACCAAAAAACAGAACTGACCATTTGATGCTTTAATTTATGGGATGTACGCATACTTCTTTCGATAATTACTAAAGGAAAAAGATACTATCATTATCATAATATAATAAAAAGTCAAGGCTTTTTTTACAAGATTTTTAAAGTGTTTCATATTTGTAGCCATTTTTTTGAAATATTATGTTGTTTAATATTTTTCACAATATCTTTAATTGCATAGTGAACTTTCACATAAATAGTCCAACTAAAAGGAATAGCGAAGTCGGTCATCTGTATTACTAAATAGGAAACACTAACAAAAAAGTTAATGGGTGATCAAGAGAGTGATGGTGATGAGATAAATTTACCAATACATTTTAGGTTATGTGTAAAAGACACCAATATTTAGGACGTGCTATTTATTTTTTGGTCAATAGACGTACTACTAGCGTTTTGTGAATTAGTGCAACCATCCAAATTACAAATAACTAATACTCGTATTTGATAATCTAATCGATTACGAGTGTTATCAATACCAATCAATTATGTAATTGAAACTGCAGAGAAATATAATCTATCATGTAATCAATTATTTGTGTTATTTAGAACAATTGATTTTTAAATCTATTGCAATGTTGTTTTTAACTTATTTTGCAATTGATTAGAGGACTTACTGAGGCCTAACAATTAGCAAATCGATTGAGTAATCGACTTCACAGTGTTATCCAATCGTACTCAATTCAATTATAAAATCGATTATATTGTCTATTCGATTACATAATTGAACATAATATATAGAATTGATTACATATTCGATTATGATGTCTAATTGAATATGTAATCAATTGCCAAATCAATTACTATATATTTGATTATAATGTCTAATCAATTTAAAAATCAATTATAAAGTCTAATCGATTATGGAATTGAACATTCACGTAATAGATTACATATTTGATTAGCTATTGTTACAAAAAAAAAAAATTGATTAAGTAATCGATTCCACAATTGATTATAGAAAAGTTATGAAATGGACTAAAATGTTACGATTCCGTAGTGAAAATGTTACGAACTGAAAATGTTACGATTTTTTTTTATAAAGTTATGAACACACCAAAATGTTATGATTCTAAAAATGTTATGAATCTGTTACTAAAAAGTTACGATTCATTCGTCAAAGTTACGATATGCACTAAAAGGTTACGATTTGTAAGAAAAATGTTATGAATTAAAAGTTACGAATTTTTGGTATAAAAGTTACGATAGACCTAAAATGTTATGAATGACCGGTTCAACAGGTAATTTTTAATGAGGTGGCAGAATATGGACCAATCAATAGGTGCATATGATATGCACCTTAAAGGGGTGTGTATTGAAGATTTCTCCATTAAATAATATCGTGATCATATTTTAACGCTTTCCTTCACCAGGGATAGCATATTGGTTCTATCGGCCCATATCCTTGCATCCATGATTGCAGCAACTAATCTGACAGGAAACACTTCGTAACCTCCCATCTATAGCACACTGAGAATTGAGTCCACATGCAACATCATCATTCAGCTTTTTCGGTTGCGATGCTGTCGACCTTATTTTTCTTTTATTCTTTGTATTACATCATTCAAAAGATATTTAATCGACAACTTTGCATTCGCTCCTCCAAGGCTTCAACATTTTATCATCTGATCAATTTATTCCTGGATGTATCATTTATTCGATTTGTACATGGTATTTATCTTTCATGTGTAACAAATATAGATTTGAACATGTTATTTATCTTTTATGTGTGCGATCTGTCTTTTTTCAGTTGTATTAAAAGGATAATTGCTTTTGTCTCCTCTAAAGTCAGGGGTGCATACAGTACTTCCTCCTTTGTCTTATGTTCACACCATACAAATGTCAACTACTTGATATTGTTAAGATTACTTAAATATGTCTTTTTCCAATTGTATAAGATGCATACTCTAGCTTACAATCTCTTTTATCTATGACGTACTTACCCTTCCACCACACCAAAAAAAAGATTATCAAGTCTCTTTGCAGAGCCACTAAAATTAAAAAATGAAATTCTCAAATGGCAAATGAAAAGGATTTACCTGGAGGTTCAACCTGATGAAGGGCAAGTTGACTGGTTTGATTCTGGCAAGTCGACTGGTTCACTTGTTGTGTGCCTAGACTTTTTGTTAATTCTAGTCTCTAAGATATCTCTGGTGAACTCTTTGGTGTGCAAGTTAGATCTACTCATGTCCGCTGGAAAACATTAATCAGATCCTATTCCGTACAATTAAGTTAGTTTTTTTTTTTTTTTAACTATCTTCTACAAAGCATGCTACTATTAGATCTTTAAAGCCATTGCAATCATGATAATAGTCTGATTAGTTGCTAAATGTGTTCTTCACTAATGTATTATTAATCTCTTTCAAGACATCAAGCAATAAACCTCGAGAATCAACGTGCTTGATATGAGCCTTCCTGTGATAAAATTAAGGAGAAATAGATTAATAAAGAAGAGAGTACTAGTCCACTACGTGGGGTTGCTAAACAAACCAAGCTAATCGAGTTTAAGCTCGCGCTTTCGTTCGTTAAAAGTTTGTTCAAGATTGGTATGCTACATAAATAAACCAAGCTTAAACATTTTTTTAAAGCTCATTAAGATTTTAAACCAAGCTTGAACAAGTTACTACAATTGTCTCGTTCGAATTGTTATGTGTAAAAAATTCAAGTTACTCGAGATCGACTCGTGTTTAGCTGGATTAAAGCTCGTTTGAGATCGGCTTATCTCACAACAAGCTAAGCTTAAACAAATTTTTGAAGCTCGTTAAATTTTCAAACCAAGCTTGATCAACTATCTGCTTGGCTCATTTATCACCCCTACCACTACGAAGGGGGAGACTTCCAATTGGTTTACATCGTTCACTGTACAAGCAGCTTGGGTTTACTCGAATTGCCTTATCTTCACACCAAACAAAAGTCGAGTTTTTTCTGAGTTGATTTTGCCTTGTGCTCAAGGAGCTTCTCATCGCCCAACAGTCTAGTGCAATACTCCCGCTCCTTTGAAGGGCATGATAAATTGATCGTTTGGAGATTTTAATTAAACTGCTCGATCGGTGCTAGCTCTTCGATCCATTTTCAAGACAATTGCTTTCATCTCCGTTTAAGTCAAGCGAGGGTGCATACAATTGTTGCTCCTTCATCTTATGTTTACGCCATATATTTTCATCATAATGAAACTCCCAACACCCCATGGAGTACGATTAGACAAATTGCTTAAGTTGGAACCACATATATCGCTTGTCTTGCTCTTTCGATTGCTTGTTTATTTTTTTCGCTTGTGTGTGTTGTCTTGCATGTCCTAACAATATTCACATTGAGAGAGGACGTGAGACAAGAAGAATCTTTAAACCATTTTTAAGTAATTTCCGAGAAGCAATAGCAGATTTCGGGTACGACGGTTTCTCAATTCAGAAAGGGTCGAAGATAAGATCGAGCAAGTATAACAAATGCTTTTTGTTGGAGATTTTTCAAAATAAAAGGATTGCGGGAGGTTATTTGTGAAAAAATGCGACACCTTTTTACATGGAGTATGACTTTATGTGAGTAGTTATAACACCTATTAACTTACGGTGTGATTATTAGAATGGGGTGTACTTGTTAGGAAGGAGATGTGATACATGGGGGTGCCTCCAAGAGGCATGACCCTTCCTAATTAATTATTTTCATGAAAGGATGGCTACCAAAAGGCATGATCCTTTCTATTGATTAATTGTCTTCAAGAGACATACCATTTCTAATGTGTGTTTACAAAAAACACAACCTTTCACATAAGGGTGCCTATTAGTCTATAAATAGGCCATTGGTTAAGTCATTCGACACACCAAAAAATATCCAGAAACTCTCCCTCTCTCTGTCTCGTTGTTTTCTGTGCTGTTATTCCGTTATTCTGCAGAAATGGAATTAACAGTCCTTGGTTCAGTTGATTCTCATAGGCTCGGTATTCCGTCTGTCCTTCGTTTGTGCGGACGAAGGCAGAAGATCATTGATTGGGTTTCGTTTTATCCTCAGAACAGATTCGCTGTAACCCGGTGCACATCAATTGGTGGGGGCGAAAACTGTTTTCGGAAAGCAACGACGTAACGTGACTCGAAGTGGTTTTCATCAGTTTGTTCAAGTTTTAGAAGACTCCAGATTTTGAAGGTTCCAGTTTTTGCACCAACACTTTTTAATGGCATTAATAAGACCACCAGAAATAATTACCCTGAAATGACGATTTTTTGGGACAAGCTCATCTATAAAGGCCGAAACCCGAATACCCTATGTGGATCTAAAACCCAGATCATTACAGGTTCAACACGTTCACTTGTTTGCGTTAAGTGGCAAGAGGGATTCTTTTTATTTTATGATTTGTAAAACGGTCAACTTCGCAATTTGCATGATTAGACATTTTTGGAAGATGATTATGATCAGAAAATCTGTTGATCTCAAGATGATTGGTGACTAAGGGCTTCAATCATTGACCTTAATTGATCTCTAATTACTGTTGGATAACAAACTCAATCAACGGAGAAATTTTTCAGTGCCGGGTGGGTATATCCCACGTGGTATCTGCTCGGCATATCCAAGCCATCCAATATAATTTTGGACGGCACAAATTGAAACTCTCTCTCTCTCCTCTCACCCCAATACTTTCTCTCTCCTTTTTTTATCTCCAAATCCGAGCCATCCAAAAATACAATAAACTGCTCGGATGCGCTAGCTGAGCACCACATGGTACCCTCATGGCAAAGAATTTTTTTTACCAACTGATGACTTAAAGGTTCAACTTTGGGTTGTATGCTTCCCCCTCTTCGCAGGGCTGTGGAACTGAAGGTTGGGGTGTTCTGTCCCCCTCCTTCTCTGTTTTATCTGAATTTTGTTTTTGTTCTGGGTTAATTTCTTATCAACTCTTGGGTGAGTAGCAGATGAATGTCGGTGGATAGGGTGTCAACATCCTATTTTTGCGTGGTGATGTTTTTACACTCTAACCCTCCATATGTACTTCTTCATCATCTTTCTATATACATCGATAAAAAATTTCTTCAAAACTCTAGCTCCTGGTCCACGATCGCCTACACCGACCTCGAGGATGGCGACAATGACGGTGCTGATGATCGGGACGCCGACAGCGAGTCCATGTAAGATCCAAGTTCACTGACGAGAACATCTTTAAAAAAAAAAAAAGGCCGGCGCCAGGGATCTGGTTTGATCTCTCTGGTTCAAGTTCGCCGACGAGAACTACAGTAAAATACACGCCGACGAGAACTTTTTTTTTTTTTTTTGATCCACAAAACACGCCTTAAAGGCTTTCATTAACATCCTTTTCCAAAACTGGTACAAGAGAAGAGGGAGGATTAACAATCCAATTACAAGGAAGGGAATTACTTAAAGCTAGAAAAGCGGCTTCATGTGCCACTCTGTTTGTAGCCCTTCGAACCCACTTGAAAAGAAGATTTCCTTCCTTTGCAAAATGCTGAATGTCCATCACCAACGCTCTGACATCCCATGGTGGCACTAATTCCGACACACTTAGATGGATTGCTCGCTGGCTATCGGACTCCACCTCCACTTCCTTTAAGCCCAAACTGATCAGCATCTCGCAGGCAGCTCTAATGGCATGGAGCTCTCCTCCAAGACTGGTCCCAACATGAACTGACTTTGCAAGGCCATCCACAATCTTTCCTTTCCAATTTCGAAGCACAACAGCAGCAGTACTCCTAAGCCCGGAGGTAGGAATGGCTGCGTCACAATTTGCTTTAAATTTGCCCTTGTCCGGAGCCCTCCAGGTGGATAAATCCTCCTGATTAGCTGGGTTATCCATTTGGACTCTAGGAATCTCAAAAGCTTTTAAACACTCCATCTCAGCATGGAGAAAAGATGCTATTGTATGCTGTGGGTTAACCTTTATTTTGTTGAAGACAAATTCATTCCTTGACTTCCAAATGTTCCATGCTATTTGAGCCACTCTGCCCATAAGAATAATTACCTCCTTTACTGTCAAGTTTTCCATCATGTCAGCTACCCATTTGATAACAGATGCATTACCACCCAAATCCCCTTGATTATAGATTTTTGCCTAGTGTTTTTTTTTTTTTTTTGTAAAGCCCGTCTGTTTTTTAATTTGGGTTCCGTTTGTTTGGACGTAAAATATTTTCCGGTAAAATGTTTTAAATATTTTCCGGTAAAATGTTTTACCTATTTTCCGGTGTTTGGTTGTATAAGAAATGAGGAAAATAGTTTACATATAAAACATTTTCCATCAATTGGATGAAAATGACTTACCTTAGAATCTTCCGTAAGTTAATTTTCGAAATGAACTCGTTGCCTTCTACTGTAATTCTCCATGCTCAATTTCCTCAATTGTGAGTCCTAACCCGTGTTCAATTCCAATAATCTCATATCTCTCCTCCATTTAAGCTCCCCCCTCTCTCTACACTATTTTGTTAATTTCTAAAAATATTTTCAAATGCAAACCAAACATCAAAATAAAAGTTTAAAGTTTATTTTCTGAAAAAATATTTTACATAGAAAATATTTTACATTGTAAAACATTTTGTATCGAAACAAACGGAGCCTTGAGTGTAATACTTTTGCTTGAATTACAAATTTTGTAAGCTGTTAAAACATCTATGAATTCTTTATTTGGAGATGTGAATTCATTCCCAAAATGAAAAATTCAGATGTCCCAAAATGCAAAATTCACACGTTCAAGAAGACAAAATCTACAAAGATGTGTGAATTCGGAAAAGGTGTGTGGTGTGAATTTGTAGACCGGGCGCTATTTTGGAGTGTGAATTCACACCTCTAGAATTTTTTATTTATTTTTTGAACGACACCTCTAGAATTCACACCTCTAAGAATTCTGTAAATAGAAAAAATAAAAATTTTGCAAAAAGGAAAAATTGTAAAAGCATATTTAAAAATGGCCTAAATGGGACAACAAAAGAAATAGGACCGGCGAGGAATTTCCCGAAAAAACTATAACAAATACACAATCCAACAACATTACAACTATATTAGTTTTTGTAGTTTAGTGAAAAGACTTTCACTAAGGAGTAAGGACCTTAACCTCCATGGTTCAATATTTATAGTTTTTTTTTTTTATCGACAAAAAAATTATTTATTACTCAATAAAAGGTCCATCGAAGGAAAAAAAAAAAACAAAAAGAAGAGAAAAAACACCTGCCACAACGTTGATTCAATACTCATAGTTAGCGCCCCACTTTAATTGTTTTAAAACTCCTGCCATAATGCCTCATGATGTTGAGTTAATTGTTTTAGATTCTATCTAGGCGACTAAAATTTATTGGCATACTCTATTTTTTTTTATATCTTTCGTTTAAATGATAGTACTTTTTGCATTGATTTTGATTGAAATAATTTAAATAGATACGAAAAATTTAGATCGTGTTTGAGAACATAAAATTTACTCTCTCCGTCCCCAAATAAAAGTCCTATATTCCCATTTGTACTTTTTAAGTACACATCTTCTTAATTCTAACTTATTAAAAAAATATCATCATTAGGCCTTTAACATCAACTTTTTTACCTCCATTTTTCACAATTATCCCCCAACTTTATCCATTAACATTAACTTTTCAAAAGGATAAACTAATAATTGTACAGATTTTTACCAATTAACTTTTTAAAATGAATAATTATTAAGAGATTATTCAATATAAAATACTGGACTCTTTTTTGGGGCCGTGGGAGTATTATCTAAGACTCTATATATAACAGTGGGGGAATTAAGCAAGCAATGGCAATGGAGGTTCATATACTGGTAAGGATGTTCATTTCCATAGCAATAGTGGCTGTGTTGGGGTTATTCCTACGGCTGTACAATACGTTGGTGGCGGAGCCACGGCGGCTCCAATCGAAGCTGAGGAAGCAGGGGATTGATGGCCCGCCGCCGGCGTTGATACTTGGAAATATACTGGAGATGAAGAAGGCCGGCCATGGGACTAAAACGAAGGAGGAAAATGATCCCAAGAACCCAACACTAGTACTCCCCACCACCCACGATTGCAGCACATCTCTCTTTCCCTTCCTCAAGAAATGGAGTCAAGTTTACGGTTCGTGTTTCTTTCACTTATCAGTAATCTCATCATCACGAAGCGGGTGTTCTATATTTTTTTCCTTTCTCGATATACCCTTTGTCAAGTTTCTAATAAAAATATTTTGCCGATAAAAAAATATATATATTCTCATCATCCATCGTAGCATGATATTAACCCGTGACGGAAATATTGCTAACGATAATCGTATAACTTTATTTTCCTGATAACCACAACAAGATTGTACTAAGGTCACATATGTTTTACCAAACCATTTTCGAGAGTGTGTATATATATATATACCCCAACTGACGATTTTTCTATTTTTCTATTATGTGCAAGTCATATATATATATATATGACTTGCACATAATAGAAAAATAGAAAAATCGTCAGTTGGGGACCTAACCTAAAGCTTAGGGTGGAGGCAGGGGCAAACACATTTAGGGGCACATTGTTTGCTCTGTTAAGTTTGCTTAACCAAGGGTGTCAATTTTACTCTTTGGAGTATTATCTTCAATTTATTATTGTTGGATGTAATCCTAATTAATTCTTTTTGTCTTTCTGTTTACACCCGTTTTTGGCACCCAGTCCTGGGCAAGCTTTGGAAGGCCATTTAATTATCTTTTAATTAAATTGGGCCAAAAAATAGAGATGTATTGGATCAAAATTATTGGGCCAAACCCATGTTAACTAGGCCCGATTAATTTTAATTCGTTTCGGACTCAGATTTAGGAAGCTATGGGCCTATTTGCGTAAAAGTTCAGTCGGCCCATGTCTTGCGTAAATTCATGAAGTATTTTGTGGGTTAAAAATGTTAAAAGGCCATTTAATTTATTTAGATAGCCCATTACCCATGTGGCCCATGAAAAGTGGAGAGAAAGAAGGGAATTGTTGCTTGTTGGAGAGCCATTTGACCAAGTCAAATGGCTGGAGGTTCTTTGTCAGCCACAAAAGAAGGAGAGAAAATAGGCCCATGAGCTTAATTGGCCTTTTTCAAACCTTTTTACGGCTCATGATCAAAGTAAACACATGGGTAATTGATATTTACTTCCAATAACCACCCATGATCTCACTAAAATCTGTTAGTGGGAAGTTACTTGGGACACGTGGCAACATCCGGAGCTTACCTGGGACACGTGGCAGCTCGTGATGAAGATGGGAAGTTTGGCCCAGATCTGGACCAGTGCACTATTTACCCACATTCTTGTGTAACTTCTAAATAACTACCCACTATCCCATGATCCCATGAAGTGGAAGTTACAAAGGACATGTGTCATCACAAGAGAAGGCCAACGCATCCTCTTGCATGCAAAGCCGAAGACCCTTGCCTATAAATACTAGAAGCAAAGAAGAGAAAAGGGTCCACACACCAATCAAGCTCAACGCTTAAAATCAAAGCCTTCCCAGCGAAGCAACCAAAGTCTTCCCAGTGAAGCAATTATCTCATTTCTCACCTTTACTCAATTACTTCTCCAAGTAGTTCGAGTTTCATCTCTCTTGTATCCCAATTTTATTACTACGACGTAATAAAATTATTCATATCTCTCTTATACCCCAACTTTGTTATTACGATATATCAAAGTTATTCTACGTTGCTACTTCTTTTCCTACACGGTTAGGAAATTATTAAGTCCTCGCTCGTAGAGGCAAAACCACGAACCATCACTGCAATCTAGCCCTTAGGTTTGCAGCACTATCGCCCTCACAGATTCGAAGTCAGAAAAGGGACGCCCAGTCCTTACGTTAGACGCGACAAGTCTTGGCACGCCCGCACGCTCAGTCCTTGAGCATTTTCGTAGCCGAACATCTTTTGGCACGCCCGGTGGGACCCTAATCGTCTAAGGGTTTTATCATGGTCAAGAAGCCGCAGCAACAGCAGCAACCGGACCCTCCACAAAGTCCTGAGGGAGTGGCAGTCGACGTGCCATTACTCGAGGAAGTTGGTCCTCAGATCAGCGCCCAAGATCTCAGCGACGCTACCGACAGCGTCAAAAATTATATGTTTATGGCGGGACGTGAGATCTCCAATAACGTTACGAGTTCAATCTCGCAATCGTTCACTCAGTCCTTGGAACCTCTGACCATAGCAGTCAACAAAATGGTTGCTACACTTACAGAGAGGCTACCGCTCGCTCCTCAGCAGCAGGGCTTTCCACAGTTTGGTGTCTTTGGCAACGGTCAAGATCAAACTGGCTTATTGGGGGTACCTCCCCTTTCTCAAGCATTTTATCACGCCACTTCATCTAACAGCCCTGCACTCGGGGGGCAAAAAGAGAAGGGAGTCGTGATTGGAGGAGCCTCGACGCCTCCAAATAACGATCAAAGGTTTGTTCTGGTTGAGGACCAGAGCAAGCCCGACAAACCTGACAAATCCGACAAGACAGACAAAAGGCCTTCGCAAGGAGGCCAGAGTTCTGGAAAGGATAAAGGAGTTGCACGTACTCCTCAAAGCTCTGATACTCGGGGGGCAAGTCCAGTCCAGGACCAGGAGGCACAAGAGGCGCATCCACAGCCGCCTCCTGAGCCAGACCTGGTCATGGGAAGAGATCAGGTCCTGAACCTACTCCAGGAGCAGTTGGGACCTGGGTTCAGACCTTTGGGAAGGCCAATGTATAGGAAGCCTCATACCGAGGGGGTGGACAATACACCCTTCCCAAAGGGCTATAGAGTCCCAGAATTCCAGACCTTCAATGGTGAGAGCATGCAGTCAACCGTAGAGCACATTGCCAGGTTTCAAGTTCAATGTGGAGAGGCTGGAACCATTGATGCACTGAAGTTGAGGCTCTTTCCCAATTCTCTTACTGGGACAGCCTTCACTTGGTACATCAATCTGCCACCTAACTCGGTTCAGACCTGGGCACAGTTAGAGGAGATGTTCCACCAGCAGTTCTACAGGGTAGAACCAGAAGTGACATTGGCAGACCTCTCATGCTATCGTCAAACCCATCTGGAGTCTGTAGAGTCCTATCTCTTACGTTTCAAGACTGCTAGATTCAAGTGCAAGATAGTCCTTCCTGAGGCCGAATACGTGCGAATAGCACTGAACGGCCTGAGCTTTGAAATGAAGAAGAAGTTCTATGGAACGGAGTTCAGAGACCTGTTTGAATTATCTTCCAAGGCTTCTCATTATGAAAAGTTCTTGGCAGAAGAGCAGGACAGGAAGACAGCATCCAAAGGGACGTATTACCGTGACCCTAACTATGAGGTTGCTGCAATAGAAGCAGAGGTGGACTCAGACGTGGCAGTGGCTGAAATCATTAACAAAAAGCCATACGTTTGTAAGGCTTTTGTCAAGATGGAGCCCACGAAGCAGCCAGCCCAGAATACTTTCAATAAGTCAACCAGGACTTATACTTTTGACGTCGGTAGGGCTGAAGCTATCTTCGATCAACTCCTTGCTGATAAGCTGCTCAAACTGCCTTTCGGTCACAAGATTCCAACCCCGGAAGAGCTGAAGGGCAAAGAATATTGTAAGTATCACAATTCCTGGAGTCATACTACTAATAATTGCATAGTATTCAGGAATGATATCCAGGATAAGATTGAGCGAGGGGAGTTCAAGTTTCCCGAGAAAGACAAGCAGCCTATGGGAGTGGATGGCAATCCCTTTCCCTCAGGACTGAGCACGAATATGGTCTCTGTTAACATGAGAGACATGCCTAGGTCTGTCCCTAGGCCAAAGATAAGTTTGGGAGCCCCTTCGAGAGCTGCGTACAAGTCCAGCCCCGGCAGGTTCTGGGATTCCTTTTATGATGAAGGGGATGTCAGGACTGAGCGAGTCAGGAGGTTCGAAAAGCAAAACTCATGGTGGTCCAGACCTTCAGGAGTGAAGAAACCAGAGAAACCAACCTGCTCTATGGTGTGTACAGAATGTGGACACCATGCCAGTCCTAACAAGCCGGTCCTGAAGAGCGTTATTGTTGGGAGGGTTGAGTCGAGTCATAAGGAGCCTCACAGGTCTAAAGGAAGGAGGGTTGTACGGGAATCTGTGTTCAACCGAATTCAGCCAGGATTGGTTGAAATTGAAGATGAGCTCATCAATTTGAGGATATCTGCTCCTTCTAAGGATAAGCCAAGGGTTGTTAAACCTCCAGCCACTCCTCCAAACGAGTGGCACAGAGTTGAACATCCCAAGTTTCCATCCAAACCTCCACCTCTATCTAGATCTCAAAAAAGGCGCCGCCAACGATTTAGACAGGCAGCTAGAAGAGCTGATGAAGAAACAAACCTGCTGGACGAGCCAATGATAGAGGATGTCCCGGAAGAAGAAGTAGAGGTGGAAGTCCTAGAAGAGCCTATGGTTGAAAAGCCTAAGGCTAGAAGAGTGTACAAGCCTTTGGAAAGGACTGTGGAAGAGGCTATCATCAAGCCTCCTCCGAGGACTTTACCGAAGAAGCAGCCTCCAGCTGGGAAAACATACAAAGAGGCTGTTACCCAACTACCTTCAAAGCAACCCGCTATGCCCAAGAAACAACCTCTCTTGGAAAGAACGCTTGAAGAAGCCAGGATTCAGCCCTCACCAAGGCAAGTCACTTTGCTCCAAAAGTCAGCTCTTCAACCAAGGAAGTCAGACTCGGGGGGCAAGTCGAAGTTGAATCCACAGGCTAAGGTATTTGTACCTGGACAGGGTTCTAATATGCAGTGTAATATGGTCGTATTCTTACCGGCAGAACTGGAAGCCAAGGACAACACCCCAAGAGCCATGGAGGGAGGTGTTGTAGAGATGGGGCAGACAGCGGAGATTCTCAACGAGTCTTTCTCAGTAGGACTGAATGGGCCTTCAGTAATTGTGCTGAAGGACGAGACTGACGAGAAGAGTGAGGATCGTGCAGCTAGTGTGATTTTTGAGAGGCCAAGCCCCACGATGAACAAACACATCAAGCCTTTATACATTGCTGGTTGCCTTGATGGGATGCCAATGAACCGTATCTTGGTAGATAATGGGTCAGCAGCCAACCTCATTCCTAAGTCAATGATGCAGAGGCTTGGGAAGACTGATCAAGACCTAGTCTCATGCAATGCCGCTTTGACTGATTTTACCGGGAAGGAGACAGCATGTCAAGGTATTTTGATCATGAACCTAACGATAGGATCAAAGACCTTAACAACACCTTTCTTTGTTGTTAATTCACACTCTTCCTTCAATGTTCTACTTGGGAGAGATTGGATTCACTCTTGTTTGGCGGTCCCTTCAACCCTTCACCAATGTCTTATTTTCTGGAATCAAGACGACGTGGAGGTAATATGGGCTGACCGTAGACCATTCAAGGCCTCTACCAACCATGCAGAGGCCCACTTGTATGATGAGGGGGTTGGTCCAATGAAGGTGGCAGGCCTTGACAAGTATGGCCGCCATAAAATAGCCCCTATTCATAACAACAAGTCAGCTGAAGAAGTGAAAGCACTTTTTCAAGAGTTAATCGGTCCAATGATTACGGAGTCAAGCAGGCCGATTATAGCTTCATCCAAACATTCTTCTCAATGTCAGTAAGCCCTTCAGAAGTAGAGAAGCTTGTGGCCCTTCAGGCCACATTGTCAAAATTTGAAGCTTATTTATTAGAGAAGAGGCTGAGGGGAAGTCAAGAGCCAGAAGAAGATTTTTCGGCCTGCGCGGCCGAAGTCATCAACGAGGATGAAAACCTGGTTGAAGATCTTGATGAAATCCGCCTGGAAGACCTAGAAGCAGCCCCAGCCAAGTTAGATGATTTAAAGGCAGACGTACAAGATCCTTTGGAAGAAGTTAATTTGGGAGATACAGAGAATCCCAAACCTGTATATATTAGTCAACTTCTGCCAAAGGACGTGAAGGAGAAGCTCATCCAGCTCTTAAAGGAGTTCAAGTCCTGTTTTGCTTGGACTTACGAAGAGCTTCCAGGTCTGTCCAGAGACCTAGTGGAGCACAAGCTTCCCATTCAACCAGAATTCAGACCTTTCAAACAACCGCCAAGGAGGATGTCCAATGAGGTCTATTTACAGGTCAAGGATGAGATCGAACGTCTTTTCAACGCTGGGTTCATACGCACAGCCAGGTACGTCACTTGGCTCTCTAACATTGTTCCAGTCCTTAAGAAGAACGGCAAGGTCAGAGTATGCGTAGACTTCAGAAACTTGAACTTGGCCTCCCCAAAGGATGAGTATCCAATGCCAGTCGTAGATCAATTGGTGGATGGAGCTTCTGGTCACAAGGTTTTGTCCTTCATGGATGGACATTCTGGATACAACCAGATTTTTATCGATGAGGCCGATACGGCTAAGACTGCTTTTAGGTGTCCTGGAGCCCTAGGAACCTTCGAGTGGGTCGTAATGCCCTTCGGCCTAAAGAATGCAGGTGCTACGTTCCAACGAGCAATGAACGCCATTTTTCATGATTTCATTGGCCACTTCATGGAGATCTACATTGATGATATTGTGGTCAAATCTCAGTCCTATGATGAACATTTGGAACACTTAAGGAAGTCTTTCTTGAGAATGCAACAGTTCGAGTTGAAAGTAAACCCTTTAAAGTGTGCCTTCGGGGTCTCCGCAGGCAAGTTCCTTGGATTCTTAGTCCACAACAGAGGGATTGAGGTTGACAAGAACAAGGCCAAAGCAATCATGGAAGCAAAGCCTCCTACCACCAAGAGGGAGTTGCAGAAGCTTTTGGGTTCATTCAACTTCTTGAGAAGGTTCATCTCAAACCTAGCTGGAAAGGTTCAGGTTTTCTCTCCACTCTTGAAGTTGAAAGACCATGACACTTTTGTATGGGAGGCAAGCCATCAGAAGGCCTTTGATGAGATCAAAGGCTATTTAGCAACGGCTCCAGTCCTTATGCCGCCCATTAAGAACAAGCCGTTGAAACTCTACATCTCAGCAGCTGAAGGCTCTATTGGAGGCCTTTTAGCACAAGACAACGCTCAAGGAAAGGAGCAGGCAGTTTATTATTTAAGTAGGTTGTTGACTCCTTGTGAAAGGAGATACACTCCTATTGAAAAGATTTGTCTTGCCTTGTACTTTTCAGCAATAAAATTGAGGCACTACATGCTTCCCGTTTTGGTTTACATTATGAGTAAAACAGACCTAGTTAAGTACTTGCTTTCTCGGCCAATCATGAGAGGCCGAATTGGCAAATGGTCTTTAGCTCTAATGGAATTCAGCTTTCAATATGTGCCTCAAAAGGCTGTGAAGGGCCAGGCCTTAGCAGATTTCCTTGCTGATCATCCATGCGTGGATATCGGCGATGAGTCTGATGTAGGACTGGACGCTTTTGAAATCTCACTCACTCCTTGGATATTGCTCTTCGATGGATCAAGGACTCAGGAGGTCTCAGGCTGTGGAGTAATTATTATTTCTCCCCAAGGCCTGAGGACTGAGTTGTCCTTTCAGTTTGATTTCCCATGTACAAATAATCAAGCTGAATATGAGGCAGTCGTTATAGGCCTTGAGATCCTTAGGGATTTAGAGGCCAGAAATGTAAAGGTTATTGGGGATTCAAACCTGGTCATCAATCACCTGGCAGGAACGTTCAAATGCTATAGCGAGGACTTGGCTCCTTATTATATGGCAGCAATGCAATT
This sequence comes from Rhododendron simsii, assembly GCA_014282245.1. Classification (NCBI taxonomy): domain Eukaryota; kingdom Viridiplantae; phylum Streptophyta; class Magnoliopsida; order Ericales; family Ericaceae; genus Rhododendron; species Rhododendron simsii. Next base: position 5,555,938 of record CM024962.1, read on the forward strand.
AATTCAAGATTTTGACAATGTAACTGTCGAGCACGGTGCAAGAATCAAAAACGCCGTTGCACTTATTACTCTTCACGCTGGAGATTTAATTGGCAAGCGAAAAGAAAGGACTCTTGATTGACACAAGAGAGAGTCCTGGCGGCTTCAAAAGCTGCATGGAAACCAATGCAAGGCCTGGGGTGATGACACGTGTCCCCTAGGCCCAGAAGGCTGTCAACTGATGCCGAGGCTATTACGTCTCGGTGGGGTTTTTATCTCGGGAATTGGTAGAGTTCAATTCAATGTGGGAGCTTAAAATCCAATTAAGAGATATACTTGGGAATTCAAAAAGTTGTTAGGCCTAATTAAGGCCTGATTATCTTTTTGGAGTTTAAATATTGGGATCTGAAATTCTTAGGCTGAACAAGCCTGATTATTTTTCAAATCAGGTAATAAGGACTCGTTTGGTGATGCCAAAAACTGTACTCTGTCCTAATTTACAAGCCTAGATCTTGAACAAGATCAAGGCATGGGGGGGCATTGTTTACACCCGTTTTTGGCACCCAGTCCTGGGCAAGCTTTGGAAGGCCATTTAATTATCTTTTAATTAAATTGGGCCAAAAAATAGAGATGTATTGGATCAAAATTATTGGGCCAAACCCATGTTAACTAGGCCCAATTAATTTTAATTCGTTTCGGACTCAGATTTAGGAAGCTATGGGCCTATTTGCGTAAAAGTTCAGTCGGCCCATGTCTTGCGTAAATTCATGAAGTATTTTGTGGGTTAAAAATGTTAAAAGGCCATTTAATTTATTTAGATAGCCCATTACCCATGTGGCCCATGAAAAGTGGAGAGAAAGAAGGGAATTGTTGCTTGTTGGAGAGCCATTTGACCAAGTCAAATGGCTGGAGGTTCTTTGTCAGCCACAAAAGAAGGAGAGAAAATAGGCCCATGAGCTTAATTGGCCTTTTTCAAACCTTTTTACGGCTCATGATCAAAGTAAACACATGGGTAATTGATATTTACTTCCAATAACCACCCATGATCTCACTAAAATCTGTTAGTGGGAAGTTACTTGGGACACGTGGCAACATCCGGAGCTTACCTGGGACACGTGGCAGCTCGTGATGAAGATGGGAAGTTTGGCCCAGATCTGGACCAGTGCACTATTTACCCACATTCTTGTGTAACTTCTAAATAACTACCCACTATCCCATGATCCCATGAAGTGGAAGTTACAAAGGACATGTGTCATCACAAGAGAAGGCCAACGCATCCTCTTGCATGCAAAGCCGAAGACCCTTGCCTATAAATACTAGAAGCAAAGAAGAGAAAAGGGTCCACACACCAATCAAGCTCAACGCTTAAAATCAAAGCCTTCCCAGCGAAGCAACCAAAGTCTTCCCAGTGAAGCAATTATCTCATTTCTCACCTTTACTCAATTACTTCTCCAAGTAGTTCGAGTTTCATCTCTCTTGTATCCCAATTTTATTACTACGACGTAATAAAATTATTCATATCTCTCTTATACCCCAACTTTGTTATTACGATATATCAAAGTTATTCTACGTTGCTACTTCTTTTCCTACACGGTTAGGAAATTATTAAGTCCTCGCTCGTAGAGGCAAAACCACGAACCATCACTGCAATCTAGCCCTTAGGTTTGCAGCACTATCGCCCTCACAGATTCGAAGTCAGAAAAGGGACGCCCAGTCCTTACGTTAGACGCGACAAGTCTTGGCACGCCCGCACGCTCAGTCCTTGAGCATTTTCGTAGCCGAACACTTTCTCTTTTCAGCCATATTCTATGTCCTCGATCAATTTCTTGTTGAGGCTTGTATTTGGCTTCCTAAACTCTCGATGTCCCCAAATAATGGTCCAGTACTCCATTTCGGACTGTCCCTTAAATGTCTATTTTTAAAAAAAATTAATGGATAAAAGTTTGTACAATTATCATTTTGTCCTTTTGAAAATTTAATGAGTAAAAGTGGAGGATAATTTTGAAAAATAGATGTAAAAGTTATAATAATAAGGCCTCTTTAATAAACTGGAATTATGAAACTAGACGTGCACTTAAAAGTGGACAGAGGGAGTATAATTGAGGTTGTTCTATTAATGGCTTTCTTTTTAAGCTATTTTTTTCATGATAGTTAGAAATAAAGAGCATCAAGAATTAAATATTCACCTGCAATCAATAATTAATGGTTAATAACTTGTCAACTGGTATCGTTGATATGGTTCCATTAATAAGCTACTTTTTCATGAAAGTTAGAAATAAAGAGAATCAAGAATTAAATATTTACAATCAATAATTGGTAGTTTTTTTTATTTTTTATCAACAACAAAATTTATTATGAAACTCGACAAATAGTACATCGAGAGTTTAGGAAGCCAAATACAAGCCTCAACAAGAAATTGATCGAGGACATAGAATATGGCTGAAAAGAGAAAGACAAAAAGAATTAATTAGGATTACATCCAACAATAATAAATTGAAGATAATACTCCAAAGAGTAAAATTGACACCCTTGGTTAAGCAAACTTAACAGAACAAACAATGTGCCCCTAAATGTGTTTGCCCCTGCCTCCACCCTAAGCTTTAGGCTAGGTCCCCAACTGACGATTCTTCTATTTTTCTATTATGTGCAAGTCATTTACATTACCATTATACATATAGTGCTCTCGTTGTGGTACATGTATTCGGAGATGTTGGATTTATGAAGCGTGATTCGCTCTAATTTATACTTTGCGGACTATTCGAGATACGACCTGCCGCGGATAAAAAAAAAGGTTACAACTTGCCCAATCAGGTCCTAGAGGCAACTCCCACGGCCAGAACCCTGGGGCAAGTGCTCCTAATTAAACCCTTGATAGGGGTATTATGGTAATTAATGATGTAAATAGTTTCAACTACTTTATCTATATTTCATTAACTCTTCATATTCTTGATTGTGATTCGCACTTTTTGTGTTTGTTGTTTTGGCCGATTACTCCACAGTGTGTGTGTGTGTATATGTGTGTATATATATACGTATACCGTTCTGTTACATATAGAGAGATGTATTGACGGGGGCGGGTAATTCATTTTTACTAATTGGTTAATTGATATATAGGTCAAGTATTTGTGTTTTCTTTGGGATACATACAAATTGTGATTGTCAGCCAGCCTGATTTAGTGAGAGAGATAACGACATGCACACCGATATTGGAGTTGGGGAAGCCTTCGTACCAGCAATTTGAGGCTCTGCTTGGCAAGGGTGTTGTCACTTCTAATGGGACGTCGTGGAAACACCAGAGGAAAATTATAGCCCCTGAGTTTTACTCGGACAAAGTTAAGGTGTGTGCATGGTCAACTACATACTACTTAATTAGCTTGTTCTTTTCAAAAATCTCACACCTAATTAAGTTTTCTAATCAACGAATTTCTTTAACAGCTTTGCTAGAGTTACATACACATATATAAGTACGTACACCGCGTACATATGCGTTTTTGACCCATATATAGGTACGTACACCACTAGAATGGAATTCAAAAAGTCTATCCATTACGCACTTGTTCCCTCCGTCCTTCCGTCGTGCTCCCGTCGCGACTAGCCTCTACGTTCGGGGGGGGGGTCAACTGGTTGG